>HE672026.1:294882-320593 GCA_000313835.2 Heliconius melpomene melpomene | reverse complement strand
TGGCGAAACAATAACATAATTTTACACTTTTTGGAGAGATTCCTTGTTAAATTCTATCACATTTTCACTCCTGCCGCACAAAAAACACATCTTCATTTTTGTCAAGTAAAAACGTCTTTACTCCAAAACGAAAGGTAAGTAACTAAGTAATATGCTCAAAAACAACTCATTTGGCCATCTGCACTTTTATTGCATTTAGAAACAATACATCTTCGAAAATAATATTATTGCATTTTGGTTTGCTTTGTATGGCGCCGCAAAATGTTTATCTATAGTAAAAAATAGCCAACTAATTGATATTTGCCGACTCTTGGTCATAAACCGTAAATAGCGTTTATTAGTCGGCAATACTGTCGGATTTTCTTCGAATTATTTTGCTAACTTAGTTTTGTTTATTATAATTCTATTATATATATTTCTTTCCTATGCAAATTATTAAAAATTGCGTGAGAAAAAAAAATTGCGGCAAGCCTTGTCAAATCAAACAAGTAGAGGACGAAGAGAGAGAGTTCATTGAAATGTATTTTTCAATATAATTAATAAAAAAAATATCCGCAATAATGGTCACCCTTCATTATATTAAGGGAACATGATGTATATATATATATATTAATAGTTTATAGTAGATCAATATTTGTAAACATTTATTTAACTAGATAATTTAATTGTTTCAAAATGGTAATTTAAATTAATAAATAAATATTAGTATTTAGAAAATAGATTTTGCAAAGACTCAATATTATAGGTTCATTATTTTACTTTAAAAATAAAGATGATTTCTTCTGCCCCATGATCTTTAAATAGTTTTCTGCGTGTACTTAATATGATTAAAATCATCATTTAACAGGTGAACAATTAGAATAAACATTGATTTTAAGATTGACCTTCTATTATATAATATTTTACTTTAAAACATGGGGCAGACCGCACATTTCATCGTCTATTCTCATAGTCAAACGGAACCGGAATAAAATATTTCAAACGCTGGCAACCCCAGTTTGCGGCAGGAATTTTCCAGGCAACCCTGTTTTATAGTGTTCAGAAAAAAATAAGCTTTAATTTGATATATAATTCATTAAAAAAACACATGAGTGCAAATTATTAACATTTAGTGACATCTTTAAACCAGGCAACCCTAGACTTGCGGCAGACTGAGAGCTGGCAACCCTTAATTTTCCAATTCCTTATGCGATTATCTTTCAAATGATGTGCGATTCATATAAAAAACGTATTGGTGCAATTATCTCCAAAAACGAGTTACGAAAAAATGAAATTAAAGGTGATTGCGGCAGGATTCTTCCAGGCAACCCAGGTGTAATCTGTTCTACTAATCATGTATTATTCATTAATATAGGTTTAATTAAGAAAACTCGTTTATGCAGGATTCAACGGCCGGATCCCAGGGTAAATATGGTTGCTACAACCGTTTTGTCAGTCTAGACAACTTTCATTGTTTATATGACAGGTTTTAAGTGCTACCTCAATGATAATAATAATAAAATTTAAAATATATAGGAAGAATTAAAATATATTTGAATATGTCCATGAATGAAGTGTATAGTGTGTGATAGCCAATTAAGCCGTAGGCAATATCCGTCTGCCGACTGGTCTGGTTATATCAACTGCGAGTTGTAAGCTGTCGGACATACAGGACCTATATGTTTGTAGGTAACGAATTTTCAGATGGAAATATTGTTTTTCCGAAAAAACTGGAAAACAGATGAAAAATAATTATCTAAATCCGCTTTTTCCGAAGTCAGTCGTGGCGCAGGGGCAAAAGCGTGAGACAGTAAACGGGACAGGTTGTGGATTCGATTGCTAATTGAGAAAATGAAAAAAATAGTAAATTATTTGACGTTCATTTTAATTATTTGAATTAAATTATTTGAATTTGAAATATTTTCATTTCTTCGTTCTGGTAACAAGGGAAAGCGCGACGTTGAGTTCCGCCACTCAACACACAATGCTTCAAAAATTCGGCGGGAAGTAGGGACGGAAACAGGGTGTGTTAATACTTGGTTCCCTGGTTCTCACTGTATGCGGGATACATCGCATTCATAACATGGGTAGTTATTTGAAATGTCATAATAATTAAGCTTCAATAACCAAGTGCAAGCTTCCAAAGTGTCAGTAGTTAAATATAAATAAAATAATACATTTGAAATAATTAAAAAGACCTTCCAAAGGCGGAACAAAAGGTACGGGCAACCGATGGGTAGGGCTCCAGAAGGTCCTTAGGTATATAAAAAAAAATCTATTGTGCATGTGCATACAGAACCACATACAAATATAATTTTATTTCATATTACAAGTATACAATAAAAAGCGTATACTTAGTACATTTTAGTTGAAAGCGATACACAAAGCACAACGATATCTTCAAAATATACAAGTCTGGATAATTAAGATTCGAAATGTATTGTAAGTCGTGTTGCAAATATGCAGTCGGATACGCCGCTATTGTTGGGCGTCACAATAGAAGCGAGTCGATTAAGCCCGGCATCCGCCACCTGCCTGGCAATTCGACCAGACCCTCGTATGATACAGAGATTCATGAAAATAGGATAGCAGCATCTGCTCTGTAATGATCACGTTTTAATTACACTTAAGTTTGTAGTCCACTCGAACTTGCTGCAAAGCTGAATACGATCTCTTATAAATGCTCCTAATGACTTGTGTACTAATTACTTTATTGGACTCTATAAATGTGTATTACAAATTTTAAAAGAAAATGCAATTGAACTGAATTTTAATATAAAACTAGTTTCTTTTTCACTGATTATTTTTTTATACGGGTATTTCGTTTCCTCGAGTGGGATTGAACCGACAACCGTCGCGTTACAATCACACCCTAGTGAAATTCTCGATAGGTTCTTTTGAAATTATTATACTGATTTTATTTTAATTTAGGATCAAAATCAGTTATTTAAGAACGTCTCATTAATTTCTTTCGATAAAAAAATACGAGTACGTAATAGATTCAGATTTTGGTGGACAATGCCTTTGGGGATACGAAGCCATTTCGGTATCTTCTGACATAATATGAAAAAAAATTCAAAACATTTAATGATAAAACAATTATAGTAATTAAATATATTGTATTTTGTTTAACGTACTTTTTACATTTACCTAATACGGACATTTTACGTAGATTTACGCACGATGAGAGTTCACCTATAACTAACTCGATGTGTCAATAAAAATATTTTCATAGTGCTCCATCTAAGTGAAATTTGAACTCACAATTTTCATCTATTAAGAAGTTGATCTTCCCCAAGGTTCTTAATTAAACCTCATAATTGTCAACTACTCTGTACTATAAGTAACAATATTTGTGTCAAACAGTCCTAAGAAAATAGTATTGTTTTTTTAAATATCCCCAATAATTCAACACATTTATTTAAATGAATAATAAAGAATAGTGTTCGATACTACGTCAGTACTTTAACTATGCAAGCAAAATGGTTTTATACCAAACGCTCTGGAGACGGTCTTTTTGAATCTCGGTAATCCGAGGCCAAGCCTTTTCTTTGTCCTCAAGCTATTCAAGATTTTCTGACTACTTCGAGATGAAAATGTTTATGTAAATATTGTTATTAACTATAGTCCTCTTACTACTTTGAGAACCTTTAAAATATTTTAAATTGGAGTTTTAATTTAATCTATTGTATACACTCTACTCCCAACTTTTCGCCTAATTCTAGAGACATTGCCTGATGAGCGGCGGAACTCAACGCCGCGCCTTGCCTCGACATTAGAGCGAAAAATGAAAAAAATAAATATTTCATTTCCTCTAGTGGGAATTGAACCCACAACCTGTCGCGTTTACAAATTCACACGAGCCCCTGCGCCACTATTGGATTCGGCCAATAAATGTTGTCGTATTTAAATTTAACTTAAATGCAATACCTACAGTATTAATCTTAGTCTTTGACGCAAAGATATGTGATCTTTCATCTCCAAGATTGAATTTCCTTGCTTGTCTGCAATGTGTGGCTATATCACAGCTATCGGGTTATAAAAACATGAAAGATGTCCAAACTTCGATAATAAAGTGGATATAAAAAATATTTTTATTAATCATATCACAGTGATGTTACGAAATGACGTAAAAACACCGAAAGTTGTATTTGATTCTATGCAAAAACGTATGAAACGTTAAGTATTTGGAAAACATTATATTTTTTATAGTACAAATAATGAACATAAACAATGGTTTATACTTTTCAGATATTTAACTTGCTATTTATTTTTAAGTAGAATCAATAACTAATAATACTATACTAATACTCGTATATAAAGATTAAATTCTATTGTAAATAAAATAAGAAATAGCCTTTTACATCTATGTATATACTTTTTTCTGGTACAATTCTGAGACAGTTTTATCTTGTACTATAAAGTGTATAAATATAAATGTTGTCATCTCATAAAAAGTATACATAAATAAAACTTCTGGACTCCCGTAACTCGTAACATATCCCTTGAGGCTATTTCCGAACTAGACCAATGTTAAATTGGATCGATATTCTTTAGAGGAACCGGGCCTGGGCGGAGTTGTGACGGAGCCCGCGCAGTCAGCGAGAAATGGCCCATTTTAAGCTAGAATGAATTGCACGTCGTGGACTGCAGGTTTGCTGGAAAGCTGCCCACTGACAACGGTTACACATGCCAGTGTAGGAAGAACAATACGAGTAACTTCCTCAGCACTAATAATTATTGAAGTAAAACAAATTCTTATATGTATATCCTTGTAATAACAATCATTTCGAATTGCCCTATCCAAACATAAGTGTTGATAATACGGGATGGGCTCTAACCCCATTATATTTCTATTCATACTGCTGTCTATATTAATTTAACCAAATATAAAATCTTTATATTAATGAAATAATTTGATTTAATTTTCCATCTAAAAATGCTTATAAGAAATAAAGTTATTTTTACTAATTTCACTTCCAAGCGTAACAATTAAAAAAATATTTGAATATTTACTGAATTTTACGATTTCTTATTAATATATGTAAGTATGTATGTATAGTATGACTGCACATAAGGCAAATATTGTCCATTGGCAACGGCTGTATGTCAAACATAGAACGGAAGAACAGTCTAGATGACTACACAAACACACCAATGTATATGTGATATACAGATATCAGCATTAGCTAATACTTTATTTTAAAATGCATTCTGTACCAACTATCAATAAATAACATTATCTGTTGTTAATTTTTGAGTAACAAAAATTAAATATAATCAATCAAAAAAGATAAATATATAATAAAAAAATTAAGCTTACATTCATATTATTAAAGGTGATGAGTTGACAAGGTTAGGACAAGAACTCTATAATTTTAATATCATTAGCCCACAGGATATTGCAGGGTACTTACCTGTTGACCTAGGACTATAAATTTTGGCAAAAAGTGAGAAACGTGTAAATGATAGAAAAAAAGAAAATTGGAAATTTATACATTTACAAACTTATAGCTATAGTTTTATTCATAAAAATATTGCACATGGTCGCAACTTTAAGTTTGTCAACTTTCAAAAGTATGGAATTTAGAGAAGCCATATTGGCACTTGGCCGGTTTTTTTATTTATAGCTAATATGCATCCCATATAAACTTACAATAACAATGATCAATCAATCACATTAGATATACGAGTATATGTTCATAAAAGATTACTAATGGATTCTCATTTCAAGTCAATATTTTTTAAAGCAAAATAAATATTGACTTAAAATGATCTAGACTTTCCAAATCCCGAGGTTTTTAGCGTATGAAATTGAACCTAACAACGATTTACGTTAATCAAGGCATTCTATACATTCGATACATCCTTACTTTTATTGTTATACTCCTGTTTCATGACACAATAACGTCCCTCCCGTCATAATATATTGTGTACCTAAGAAATTGCAACTTGAACAGTTAAGTGGAACATAAAGGGTCCTCGATACGAGAAGAATACTTGGTCCAGAAGTAATATTGTTTTATCTTGCTCATAATATTTGGAGGTAAAGGGTATTCCTTGTTGTTCATCATTTTTTAAACAGCTGAATTATATTTTTTTTCTTATCAGCTTTACGCTGTACCCTGCACACAGCAGGTTAGGTAGAAGAAACCTAGTGACACTTCGTTCCTCATTTTCCGCCGAATTCTGGAAGCATTGCATGTTCTTCATTTTCTCATTAAGTTGCTACACTAATTAAGTTACATAAAACTTCCGTAGGTTATATTGGCCACTAAACTATGTTTAATTACACGTTTCTATGAAAATGAGAGATTACGTTGAAAACAAGTTTAACTATTCTAACACAATCAATAACTCGGCGATCTGTTTGCATTAATTAGGAGCTGACATGCAGTAAATGGACTTATGAACTATTTGGTCGGAATACGTAGGATTTACTAATAGGTTTGGTTGGATGGGGTATGTACATATTAGCTTGTAAAATTTGCAAAATATGTAATTTCAGATTTATGCTAATTTCAGGTTTCAGAGTTAGGCACGGATATTTGAATTCTATGTATGACATTAATTCGTAATGCTTCTGTAATAACTAAAGCTCTCTTACAAATCCAATAATCAGCAACGATTTCCAAAATTTGAATGATAAACCTACGCTCATTTGCACAATACGATAGAATGTACGTCAATACAGCTCATATAGCTGTAGTATGTGAAAGTATGTTTTTCTGAAGTAAATCATAAGCAAAGTAATAATTTTCTTTTACTACCGAATTGTCTATTATGAATTAACTTATTAATTTAAATTTGATTTTGAACATAATAAGTCAATGCACATTTTTTTTTCATCCTCCAAGCGACGTAGTAGTTGGTTTTTAAAATTTTATTTTGTCTTTCATGATTTATTTAATAATGTTAAAAATCTTTAAATCTTTCCAGCAAGGATAGTTCCAATAGTTTCAAATAAATAATTAAATAGGTTCTTACACGTAATTTAACATATAATAAATATAAATACGAATTTATAGTAGCAAGAGTAATACACAGAAAATTATATGAATAATGTTGACAAGTAATGAATAAAAATATCGTTTCTGAGCCACAGAATCGGTTATACAAACGCGTCTTTCTATAACAGTAAATAACAGTCGGTTGCCGGTCCACTCGATTGATCCCTACCGAATAGCTATCTTGCTCCCACCAATAAAGATCTTTTTCCCAATTGGATAAGATTAGGGTTGAACCGAGGAATGACGTAGATTACCAGAGGATCTCCAAGATGAATTATCGTTCGCCAACGTCTGCAACTTATCTACGGTTATGACGTGCACCTGCAATTCCGATTCTTTCTTCAGTTTTACAATTTTTCAGTATCATAAAATTTATTTATGTAGCTTGTTTTATAATAGTCGTGCAAGGATTGATACTATGTGATAAATGAAATGGCGAACCTTTTTGTAGTACATTTTATGTTATGAACAAGTAAAAATATATTTTTAAATTTCTTTGGGATTGGATTTTTTTTTGTTTAATTTCATTAACAGTGTAAATTTACAAAAATGTTTTTGCAAGCAAACGGGCCCTTGCTAAGGACTTTTAGGTCTCTTTACAGACATCATTCATCATCATTTGAATTTTTCGGGCATCGAGAATAAGTGATGAAAGAATGACAAAAAAGATTAATGAAGTGAGAGTGAATGTTGTGAGAGACAGAGGGAGAACTCGGTTGACCTTCCAAACGCAGTATCGATGATATTGGAGGAAAGTGATGTAAAAAGTATAGGTCCCGGAACAGGAAGACATGTATGAAAAGGTTAAAGACTGCGTAAAAGAAAGCTTTTGGTGTTCCGTTCTCTCTAGCTACATCGTTTGGGATAATGTGTGAAACTAAACAAAATGGATATAAGAATACTTCTGAATAGTATTTACCTTAAAAAAACATCATCAAAATCTATAAATTCTTGTTGAGAGTTCTTTATTTAGTTAACTTTGTCTCGAAAATATGTGCTTTTCTTCTTCACTTAAACATGAACACTAATAAATGGAAATTCCAAAGTCAACTTCTTAACAGCTAAACTTTATTCATTAGCGTGTATTGTCTTACGAATTTATTCGTCAGGTCAGAGTCAGGCACTGCCAAATTCCGCTCCTTCACTAAATATTTTCGACGAATTTGTTTATCTTAAAGAGACAGCTTTCAAAGTTCTCTCATATTTAACAAAAGTTTGCAAGTCTCTCTTTCACTGCCATAATCTTGTCTAATATGAATGTAATAGGAATTTTACGACTAGCGTCGCAGTCGGAAAGTTTGTCGCTATCTTTTTTTTACAATTTCCTCAAAGAGACGAAGTTTTAGTAACATCCGAGGAATATTGATAAATTATTTTTTCGTTTTTCCAAACAGTAAATTTGGTCAGTTGTGTAAAAATATTATTTTAATTTTTAATTTCATACTGAAGCTTTTTTTAATTACCCACATATAGCAGGGTAGGTAGACAGGAGGCATTTTTTAGTGTTAAGACACTCCGTCCTCCACTTTTCGCTGAATCCTGGAGACAAAATTTGTGTTGAGCAGCGAAATTTAACGCCGCTCCTTGTCTTGTTACCAGGGCGAGGAAATGAAAATATTAAATAATTCATTTGTGGGAATCTAACCTACAGCCATTGTACATTGTAGATGATAAAAGTTGTTAACTTGTACAAAACATTTATATAAAAATAGTATTGAAAATCGGATATAGCCAATTTTAATATGAAATACTCATATCATTCGTGCTATTCCATTTTAAAAATAAATTCCATACACTAATGTGACATGGAGCTTAATAATATTATGTTCTTGTGAAAATAATATAAATAATATTACGATACATTTTACGAATAAAGATTTTGTTTGGTAAAATCCCCTGATAAATATTCACATCACATTTGCACGCAAATTCGAGCGATCAGCCGCCTGTGAAATAATGCAAACACGATAAAGTTATGACATCTTCAGGGGGGTTGGTGTCAATTGTGCAATTTATTTGTTTCATCCGTTTTATTCACAATAGCTCATTAATGATACCACTATCAGGAGAAATAAAGAAAATGTAGCTTTTATTGTAATTTGCGAGCTTCAAAAAGGACGAACTAATATCGATCGGTTGTTGATTGCCAGAATTTGTATTGGATAAATACTGTCTAATAAATTTCTCTTCTAAAAAATATCTACGTTTGTTTATAGCTTCACGTGTCCTGCACATAGTGGGGTAGGCAGAGGGAGCCTAGTGTTAAAACACTCGGTCCCTTAATTTCAACTCTTGAAAGTACTAGATTAAATAATTATCATATAGATATAGCCGATCAAATAACAAGTCTAATTTATTTATAAACACAGAATTAGAATCTATCTCTAATATTTGTGTAACCATTTTATATACAGAAACAACTAGATCGTGATTTCAACTATTGTAGTGAATAGGGAGGCGCCCAAACGTAATTACATACGAATAGTTAGACTGGAATCAAGTGGTGATTCCCTCCCAAATATCTATCTCAAAATGTATATACATATTCTATGTTTAGATCAAGATCCTTAGCAATTACTTTCATTATATTAGCTTAGTCTTCATAAAAATCAATTTCCATGAACATGAACAGATTGAAGTTAATGAATACCATAGAATTTTTATTTAATGTTTACATATTATTTATTTAAAAAAAAACACGAAAATTTCCGCCACTTGCGAATAAGACGAAATTCTGATTCAAATTCAGAACATCAAATTTACAAAGCAAGTAAGGTTCCTCCCATGGGAGTAAACTTAATACAGGCGTATAAAGAACGTCACTTTAAGACTCTTATAGAAAGTGATTCGAAGCCGATGACACGTCGCCAGCGCCATTAAAGTGAAGAGATGTTAGTCCTAAATTTTAAATCAGCATGTTCGAGCGTGACAAAACTATTTATTATCCATCACGGCGGCGTAACGATGCAATCTAAATTATCGCTTAGTTTCGGAGCTAACTAATTAGCTTTAGTGCCCGTAACTTCGTCCCTCCATCGAGGGTAACGACTCTGATAATTTAATTTTTGCTAGCAAGTTCCGGGTAAATCACCATGCTCATATCGATAAAAGTTAGGCGTAGAAGACGACCGTCGTTGCTTGACTATTTCAAGTGACACATGGTTATAAATCAGCTTCACGCTGTATCCCGCATAAAGCAGGCATAAGGAACCTAGTGTAACACTCTGATCCCCATTTTCCGATGAATTTTGAAGGTATTGCGTGATGACTTGCGTAACTCTACGTCGCGCTTTGCTACACCTTTGCCAACTTAAGCCACATCATTTTGCGACACCAGAGCCAAGAAATGAAAATATTGAATATTACATTTCCTCAAGTAGGAATGGAACCCACAACCTGTGCGTTTACAGTCCTAGCCGTTGTAGCTCTACGCCACGATTGGCCTCACATGGTTATTTCATGTTTATTCATCAGAAGCTGAGACACTTTCGTAAATATTCGAAAATGCAATTAGCAAAATGTTTTATTCAATGCCCCGGGTGACATTACTGCGTACAAATTGATTATTCTTAGAAATTAGAGTAATGGATGTTGTAAATACGGCATTCGCATGCAGGTTGCGATCACCGAGCTGCTTGTTAATTTTCCACGTTCCCTCTAATGGCAAAGTAACACACAAAGTTCCTTTTACGGATCAAAGACTTATATTGATTGGTTAAATTAGCTGAGACGTCTGAAGAATTGGAATTAGGCAGTTTTGAAAATTGGAAAATGTCATTTATGAACTGATATAAATTAATTGCGAAGTCTAATAAGAATAATGAAAATTGGTTGAAAAGGATTGTATCTTAAGAATAATATCGGACGCTTGAAAAAAATACAAATTTCTTGAACAATAAGGAAATAAGAATTATTTTCAATAAAATATTGCCGAATAAAAACTAAACGTGACGCCACTAAACGTAGTCTATAAATATTTAATTCAAATTCCATTTTTTTTGTAATTTGCCTTACTATTATCAATAAGAAATACATACAAAAAGTACTACAAAATACTAATAAACCAATCTATTTGACTGATTGATCGATGGGACGATGTTATTTGTGTTTATTAGATCTTCTATACTTCGAGGAAAAAGGAGATGTGATTGTAATTAATATGATGATCTTTTATTACATATCGACAAATGTACATTCGTATATACTTCAAAATCAGCTGTATCCCGCATACAGCAGGGTAGGCAAAGGGAACCTCGTGTTAAGACACTCTATATATATCCCTGTATAAACTTGGATATATTATAGTAATTGTTTCTTTTGTAAAACCAAATTGAAGTTAAAAATATGAGGCCATTCGTGACACAATGGTAAAAGCGATAGGGTATTGTTGATTCCCACTTGAGAGAGTTAAATGTTTAATATTATCATTTGCTTGAATAACGAAGTATGGTGCGGCGTTGAGTTCCGCCATTCAACATGCAATGCCACCTGAATTCAGTGGAAAGTGGGAAATAAAAGTGTTTTTATGAAAACGAAGTGTGGTAACACTGGGTTCTCCTCTGCCCTGCTATGTGCAAGATAGAGCGTGAAGGCAAAAAAATATTACCTACAATATTTACAATTTACGAAACTGACGTTTTTTTTAAATTTATAAAGTTTATATTGTGTAAGTTATTACAAATATTAAATACAAATATTATAATATAAAAGAAAAAATAATAATATAAAAGAAAAAATGCTGAAGGATTTTATTATACACGTAAAATAACATTACCAAACGTATTAACTTATAGAGATTATTTATAAAGGAAAACACAGTCTGAATGAAGACACGTTCGATTTCTCTCATAAGATTGCACAAATGATGGTATTTTCATCGTTATCTCAAATTGGAATCGGTTATACTGCCAAATACGATTCGTTGGATTACAAACACTTGCCCACTCGAATTAGACAATCCTTAACCTACTTAAGTACTCTTAAATTATATTTGAGTATATTTTTTTTTTCGAAAAAAAATTGACATGGAGTCCTCGACAAAACCTCAGTATTGAGTTTCGCCACTTAACATGCAATTCCTCGAAAAAATCGTACCCTGTTGCATGCGAGAAACAGCGTGAAGATATGTATAATTAATTAATATTAATATGTTTATTTAGGAAATGATAAACTATTCTCACAAATCGGAAAAGTGTGGTTATCTTGTTAAGATAAGATAAAGTGCCTCATATTATCAGGAAGCGAGGGCCAGAGCTTTAGCCATATTCTTTTATCTACCCCCTAATGGATATCTTGAGAAATTTACACTCAAGTAGATATACATAAATAATCATGGATTTTTTTATTTTATATTAATAACAAGCAATATTATGCTTGTATTTTTGAAAGTAAAATAATAAAATAATAGGTACATATATCTATACTAATATAATAAAGCGGAAGAGTTTGTTTGTTTGTTTGAACGCTAAGATCTTTGGATCTGCTCGTCCGATTTACTATGTTTTTGTTTTGTATGAAAGCTGCATTCTTCAGAAGTTCTATAGGCTATATAATATTACATTACACATATGTACTAATAAATTAAAATACTTTCTAATTTGACATGCAATTTATTCTGCCATGTTAATAACAACCGTCGTTGCTAAGCACCGGTTTGCAAAGTTTCTTTGTTGTTTTAAGAAAACGTCACCCAAAATGAACTTATATTATGATATTCATCCTTATAAAAATTAATATATTATATAATATTTAATAAATATTCTTATAGTTCAAGCAGGCGTAGCCGCGTCCGGGTCCACTAGTATTTTATAAGCATATGTGTATAATGTAACTGTTTCATATAAAATCAAATAATAAAATCTCTTTAATAATTTGGATTTAATTTTAACAGCTTATTTCAATTTTATCTTCTACCAATATTTTAAATATATGTAAAACAAAATATCCATTGAATATATTTTTACATGACAAAATAATATTTAATCAATAGTCTCATTAATAAAATTATATTCATAACTGGACCAAACGTGTATTTCTGAACCATGTTCGTGTATTTTTAAGCAAATAACAATTTTTTTTTCTTTGTTGTTGTTTATGAAAAAAAATAAAGCCCTAACAAAAACATAAACATATATCCGCTTACTTATATATACAATTGTACGTACTTATATGCTACATACAACATGTGATTATGGAAGAAATATTATCAATCCAAAATTTTTCTAATTAGAATTTGGCTTATCAGCTTAAAAATGTAGGCGATGAAAGAATTTATTAACGTTTATTTATAGTCTTTAATTAGGAGGAAAACAAGCTGTTCTTATGTTCTTTAAAAGTACCTATCACTTCATTAGACGATTCTTATAGAATTTTATCAAAAACATTATAGATAAATTATATTATTACTAAAAAAAAAATCTTCGTTCTTCGCCACTCAACACACAATACCTCCAAAATTCGACGAAAAGCGGGAAAAATGTCTTAACACGGATGGAGTGTCTTAACACTTCCCAGGAGGTTCCGAGGTCCCCTCTGCCTACCCTGCTATATGCGGGATTCAGCGTGAAGCTAAAAAAGAATGTACACATATAGCACATCTGACAATAATATAATATTAGACATGTATTTCAATTACCAATTAAGGGAAGACAAACCGTGAACATCATTGATGGCATTGTTCGCTATTCTAGCTACGACTGCAACAGATCGTAATTAGTTCTGAATATTATACAACGCGATTATATTGACTAATGTATATATTTGATGATTCGTTGGCAAACAGACAGCCGGGATTAAGGTAAGAGTACAATAGAAATTAATAATCATGCCATCATCAACTTGGCTCTATAGACTTCGCATTTCTAATTTAAAACAAGCATGCAGTTATTAACTAAGTTTGAACATGGCTGAAGTGCTGAGGAATTTTTAAGCACAATAATTAAAAATATGAAAGTTCGAATAGCTCTACTTTTATAACTTCCACTTATATTGCATTTTATATTATTTATTTTTTTGTTTCAGTATGCGAAGCATTGAATGTTTTCTTGTTATATATCTTTAATTTTTTCTGCTATTAAATTTATTACCAAACTCCTGCGTTATGTTACCTCAGTTCCCCCCTCCCCCTCACGTTTCCAGTTTTAAAGTGAAATAAACACGACATTTAAATAAATTTTTAAGGTATATCGACATATAAATAAAATTAAAGGGTCTCTCTGTGATTTCAAAATAACCGTGTTTCCATGTATATAGATAATTATGTACATATTAGGGACACAAGTAATTTTAAAATATTTGTCTATCTATCTGTCTTTTTGTTTATTCCGGAAGAGTTCAACTGATTTTATGAGACTAACAGTGAAAGGGCTGTAGATCAACATATAGACTACTTTTTATCCAGGAATTCTGGCGGAGTCGGATTTTACGAGCGAAAAACTTCGTTTCATAACAGTTTAGATAACAATACAAAAATAATTATTTATTTTTTTACAACACTTACATAGATATTCGTTTCGTAAATATTTCGATGTTTTCCTTAAGAAAATGGAGAAAAGAAAATACAATCAGTTGAAATAAATAAAAAATCTATAAAAGATAAAGCACTACGTATTCATTAATAGGAATGAACATTCAATTAATTGGTATATTTTGTGTTCTGTACAATGTTTCACACATTAATTCTAGAAAATACGGAATAAACTAGAACATAGTATCTTGACTCTATGTTCTCTATGCCCACCCTGCTATTTGTGGGAATATACCACAAATATTGTTAAGCTGAAAAAAAATGAAAGTCAAATATTAAAAATTTTAGCGAATTTTACACTAAAACTCGTAAATTTTATAACGTAATTATATGACATAGCTTTATTATTTATATGAATTTCGAAATAGTGTATCACAAATCGTTTTGTTACGGAAGGCATGCACCGCAACATTTTGTTGGTAAACTGCCAGGATTGCGGCCAACCTAATGGGGTGATTTTTCTAAGCAGCCTTATTATTTTTAAATTGAACTCTAATTTACTCAACAGTAAAAACAAATCAAAATTATTGAAATTCAACAAAATATTAATAATAATGATATTAATAAATAATTAATACTTAATTAGAAATATTTTTTTTTGTTTAATACAACATATATAGACAACGCATGAAGCGCTGGGTAAGCAGAGAGTACCTAGTGTTATTACACTCCGCTCTCCACTTTCCGCCTTTTCTAAAGGCGTTGGGTATTAGGTGGCAAAACTCAACACCACGAGCGAAGAAATTTAAAACTTGACAAACAGATAACAATTATATACGTTTTTAACATTCTTTGTACACACGAAACCAATAATTTTCCAGCACTATCTTAAAACCTTAGATAATAATTAACCTTGTTTCTTTAATATTTTTATTACATATAAACACAATAAGCATACTAAAATTTTATGCTATTTTAAAACTTTAATTAAAGAAATGATTATTCTAATTTTGGTAGTTAAATATACAGTACGTATCATAGATTACTAAAATAAATTTCAAATTAATAAAAATTGTATTAAAAAAAAACCACCACGCCTAAGCTGCTTATTCACGGCTCGTACATTAAACAGATTTAGTTCAAATTTATTGGATTGCTTTTAATCCGTAACCATTATCCGTGTAACCAGTGATGTGCATCCCATATTTGGTGGGACGTGATTTATAAAAACAAACGATATATTTTATCTATGCTCAAATTGCCATTTAATTGGGTTAGGTTAGATATTTTTAGAATTTTTATAATAGACTAGTGGACCCGAACGCGGCTACGCCCGCTTGAACTATACAAATATTTATTAAATATATTTATGAAATTATTTTCAGTTGTCAATAGATAACATAGCGACGGTTGTTATTAACATGGCGGAATAAATTGCATGTCAAATTAATAAATATTTTAATATATCGGTATATATCGATAATATTACAAATATGAGAAAAAAAAGTATCCTATGTTCATCCCGAGACCCTCAAGTATTTCTATATGAGTATTTTATCATTGTATGTCAAGTGATTGCGTAAAAGACGGACAGACAGAGTTGCTTTCGAATTTATAATATAGGTATGGATTATAAAAACTTGCTAAAAAGCAAACTTCTATATCATATGCAATCACGTTAAATGACAATGATATATACGTATCTAAATTTTGCTACCATTTGCGTGATATTAAAGAACTTTTCAGGCCATTATAAGCAGCGAGTTATAACACTACGAAAAAATATAATTTAAAGCCCTACACAACTAAACAGGAAATTAATAGTTTCATATAAACAGAAAACAAAAACCGATAAGATAAAGTATATATAAATACAGATAATTAGATAAAATTTCTAAAGAAATAAATATTATAAAACTATTTGTTAATAGAAGTCCTACATGCCTTTTCATGCATCGCATTAACTACATTAACCTTAATAGTAAGTTGCGCGTTTAATATACTTGAAACGATAATACATTGTGTCATATCTATATTTATCCTGCGTATGGATGATATTTTATATTTTCCTACAAATATTACAGAATATTCTTACATGGTCTTAGTTTTCTTATTTTTTTTGCATTCAAATTTTTAAAGCTATCTTGCCAGTTTGGTGCCTGAAATTGTATATTCAATACAAATCTTTACTATATTAGTTTTTTAGTTACTCAGGTGAAGCATTTTTTATGTTAGATCATTTTTATGTATTAATTTACTGTTTTTTTGTATTAATTTATTTTACTGTATTAAGAAAAAATTTTAGTTTTGAATTTATTATTTTTTTTAAGTATTTAGAAGTTTTTTTTTATATTTATATGCAATATGTATGTATACGTATGGAAAATCATTTATGCACTCCAGAAAAAATCTCTATTTCCTATTAAAAATATATTATATCGTAAACAAGGCAATAACCTACAATTTTTAAGTAGTTGTCGTGAAAAAGTCAAGACATCATTGTAATATCAAGTACCCTAAAACATTTAAAACACTTAGCTAACAGTTTTCTTTTAATAATTCAGATTAGGTACCCCACCTCACCAGATATTAGCTTGTCGTGTCGTCGCATAATTACAAAGAGGTGGTGTCTGACAATCTTATTGTCAAAATAAAAAACAAATAAAATTACTAAAGTTGCACAAGCGTTCGCTCTGGTGTCGAGATAAAGCGCGGCGTTAAATTCCGCCACTCAACATGCAATGCCTTCAGAATTCAGCAGAACGTGGTCAACGTAGTGTCTGAACACTAGGCTCTCTCTACCTACTCTGATGTACGCTCGATACAGCGCGAAGCTGATTCATTTGATTTATTTTTACTATAATGTTATTACAAGAATATAACGCACAAAATTGGTGCAATCCTTCACGTCACGTGGTTACATTAAAGCGGTGTATAACAACATTATCCGTAATGTGGTATAAAACGATTTTATAATTTGCTTAAAATATGCACTCGTTGGTAGTACAGCCGCGTGTGCTACGTGCTACGTGCTACGTAGCGGACAGCCGGGAACCTTCTTTTATAATGGAACAAGGTTTAAGAATGCTACGTATTTTTAGATATATTTTCTTTTTTAGTTTTACGCTTTACATATCGCAGGATAGGTAGAAGGAACCTAGTGTTAGGATACTCGTGTCCCACTTTCCGTTGAGTTCTGGACTCATTGTGGGTCGTGTTGCGGAACTCAACGCCGCGGTTTGTGCGATAAAATGAAAATGTTAACTAACTGCTTATGTACCTGCGGCACTTCGATTTCAATATACTATTTACTATAAATATTCTACTTACAAACATATGTATATATTTGGATTTATGTAAAATATTTATTTAAATTAATTAATTTTTCCACATGAATTTATCGTCAGTAAATTAATTTCTTTTATAGATTTCGTTTCTATTAAATATTAATAAAAGTGTTTAATAATGAAATCATTTACAAGTTACGTATAACATCTTTATATTTTTAGCTACGCATATTTTACAAAGACAAGAATATTTCTGGAAATAATTATTTATCACCATATGACGAGCTGGAGTACCTACTTTTGTTGGGAACAATGTGATGGTAGCTACCGTCGCGTCGAACAAAGCTACATGACGCCGGTTGTGCCGGAACAAGCCGCTTCAAGGTAAACACCTGACATAAACAATGATAACGATTCTAACGTAAAACGTACCAATGTCGTTAGTTTCTGTAATGCGGTTATTGCCAACTACGAAAGCAGAAAATCATATATACTCTAGAAATATCACCTTGCCTTTGAATGTAAGTATAATAAATATTCATTCTTTCACAATGTATGTAAGTGTAACTGACGTGCTTATTATAAATAGTAGGTTTTGAAGTAAAATATTTTTTTACAAAATAGTTTTTGTAAAAACTTTGAGGCCAGTCGTTGGGGGTTGTGAGTTTGATAACCACTCAAGGAAATTAAATATTGATTATTTCCATTTTCTTCGCTCTGGCGTCGAGGCAAAGAACCTACCCTACCCTGCTGTATGCGGTTTACAGCTAAAAAAATTATCGTTTTAAACCCCTTTTAATGGTAACGTTATGAGGCCACTGAATTATAAATTAAAAATTTAGTTTAAATATCAATATATTCATAAGAATAGGTTGTTAGTATAAAATTCATAGGAAAGTTTCAGAAGATTAAACGAATTTTAATATTAATGATCCATTCATCTATTGTTTCGTTATAATATTCGGTAGTGCAAATTTAAAATTTTTAACAAGTTTTGCTATCGAGTCGAGGTTCAATTTAATTATTCCATTCTAGAGTATCACAGAATAGCTTCTTTCACACGGCGCACAGCGGCAGGCTTTCCTCATTAGTCTTTTGTACCGTCTTCCGAAGTGGTTGACTGTGATTCTTACTAGTACTTTAGTACTTTAACATTTATAGCTGTTAGAGATTTTATAGAGACGTTATATGACTTCACCGATATAATGGCGTCAATTTTTGTTTAATAATGAAAATTCTTCTTTCTTGGTACCAGTTAGTACCAGGATCAGTGGGTTGGTTGTGGATGGTTGTTTAATTTCCACTTGACGAAATGTTTTGCTTTACAATTTTCATCACTTCGCTTTGAGTTTCGCCACTCAACACACAATGCCTCCAGTGGGGAACTGATGGTCTTTATACTAAATTGCCTCTGCCCACCCTGCCATCTACGAGATACAGTGTAAAGCTGAAAAAAAAACTAATATATAACATAATTAGTAAATCATTAATTGTTATACAATTAACAACTAACTATTCTAATAATGCTTAACGGTTTTGATAATCGCATAAGCCCTTTCCATTTTGGTACGGCAAGTACCAACTCGTGATGTATAATCAAGGCACTTTAACATTTCGACCGACGACCACGCGGATGCATCCGATGTAATTGGACCGATCTCTGCTTATTTATATTCGATAAGAGTCCTTTGGTCTGCAATGATGCTGAAATGAACGAGAGCCTATTTCCCGCTTTTTACTTTTTGAATTCAGTAAATTTCCCTTTGATATTTAATGTTAAAAATGAAGCTGAATTATTTACACATTATTTTAAAATACTATCCCTTTAAATAAAGTAAAATCTTCTTTTGATTCATGAACGTTTTTATTTCTCTATAGAGCTGAGCTCGGATCTAGATATTACCTTATCTTAAGTTTTACGTATCTGAGAAAGTTTTCACAGACTATGATATAGCACTGATAATTTCAAACATTAAATAAATACACTATGAAATATCTACAAATTAAGTGAAGTGAAGTGAATTCCGCTACTCAACACGCAACGCCATCAGAATTCGACAGAAAATAGAGAACAGAAGTGTCTTAATGAGAACGAAGTGTTTTAACACTAGATTCGATTCGACTTCGATTCCTTCTGCTGCTACACTGCTATGTGCAAAATAAAGCGGAAAACTAAAAAAACTTATTATTTATATTAAAGTATATTATAATCAAGTTTGGTTCATGTCAAAAGGCGTCTGTGCATGTCAGGTAGAAACTCGCATGACAAAGGTCGGTTAAGCATACGGTATAACTTGTAACACCTGTTCAAAACAACGACGTCTTGTTGAGGATTTTGACATAGCTAATTACTTGTTGCTCACGTAACGTCCAATCCTAGTCGTGTAAAAGAGGTAAACACGGAACCCACAAGTAACAATTAGAAAGTAATAATTAACTGAATAATACGTAAGTTCAGTATACAGGGTGGAAGAGGCAGCGCTCCTTTTACTGAAACTGCATATAGGGTTAAATATTTCAAACCCGGAACCAAAGAAATTAATCAAAGTACCTCAACAGTTTGAACGTCAACAGTTGATTTTTTTCATTTCACGATTTTTATCCATACCTGTATTTCGTCTGACGCACACGTACGTGTGTGACGTTGCCGCTTTGACAGGTAAGTGTGTTTATGTCACACTTTACAAATGGCGTTTTATTTTAAAACGATAATTTTATTATTTATTTTATTTGAAAAAATATTTAATTTTTATTTTTTTTCAGAATTATATTAGGCTTTTATAGAGTAGTTAAAACTGTGGTTTCATTTAAAGTGGTGCTGACAATTCCATCCTGTATACAGATATAAATTCCGAATACATATACATATATATTATAATCTTAAATAATTCATTCTCCCGTGAGAATCTATTCTATGTAAAAGTATATACATTCTTATACCTATATACTCTGATAGTATCTCATATGACACGCGTTGGCGTGTGCGTTATAACTTGTTACGCCTGTTCCCAACAAGAACTTGCGGTTAGTTTGCGTGCAGCTAATCACTTATGGCGTGTGTAACATGATGATAATGTTAGACTGCGACATTATCTTTTACCTATATGTGCAGGTAGAGGGGGGGATAGATTGAATTCGTTCATAAAAAAATATTTTTAAGGTTCCTCAGGAGGAAAAAATGGAACCCTTCTAGGATCACTTTGTTGTCTGTCTCTCTCTGCCATTTATTTCGAGATCATGTGGTACTTCCACAGCTGGGTTTAGTCTCAAATATTCAAGTCTACGGTTCCTTGGAATACAGAAAAACTACAGTTTCTAAGTCAACGCAATCCAACGATACGAGTGTTTATGCTTTGTTATTGATGTGTAATGTATGAAATCAGCCTCGTAACCAGACTTATCCTTGTCCAAATGGGGCAATCTAAGAATGTATTTTAATACTGAGTTTTTATAAATTCATGTATTAGAAAGATCTAATGCTAATTAAATGTTAAGCATCTCTGAGTGCGACTGCTGAATTCGAGTGCTTAAATAAAAAATCAGCTTCACGCTGTATCCCGCATACAGCAGGGTAGCCTTACTTGCTAATCGGGAACCTAGTAATAAAACACTCCGTTCTCCACTTTCCGCCGAATTTTCCGTCAGATTGGTGTAGAGTGGCGGGACTGAATTTAAAGAAGTAATCAAAATTATTTTCATTAAACCATATTATATTATAGTATAATTTAGTATTAAACACTTTAATATTTATTAGTAGTACGCTCTGGAAGGCAAAAGTAAAGACGTGCATAATTCAACGAGGTATTAATATATACATCTGCATAATCTTGTACGAATAACATTTCTGTATATAAAACTTTAACTGCTTGTACTTAATAGGCAGTTAAAGTTTTATAAGCGGAAACTAATATTATTAAAATTGGTTTGTAGTAGACAAACAAAAACACATATTCAATAAATACGAGCACAGAATACTAGCTTAATTTAAATAATTATTTGTTTCGCTTTTTTGAAAAAATATTTTTATTCTTCAGACAATATGTAAGAGTATTTTATATTAGGAGCTACACCTGATGTTAAGAAATTCCAAATCACTCTTTTCATCCAATTTTCCAGACATTGCTTGTTAAATAGAGAAATTCAACTCAGAGCAACCCCATCATCAACTCAGGAGACAAGGAGCGGTCTCCTAAAGAATAGAAAATGAGTATATTTCAAATATTAAATATCTCATCATCATCATCATCATCATCAGCCTGTCCTCGTCCACTGCTGGACATAGGCCTCTCCAATGGCACGCCACTGAGCTCGATCTTCAGCTCTTCGCATCCAGCCGCTGCCCGCTACTTTGTGAATATCGTCACCCCATCTAGCTGGAGGACGTCCTACATTACGCTTGCCAAGGCGTGGTCTCCACTCTAGAACGCGCTTACCCCAACGGTCATCGGTTCTGCGGCAAATGTGACCAGCCCATTAAATATGCGTGTAAAAGTGCGATATCTGAACTCATGAATTTAAGTAAGTAAATATGTGTGAATCAAGATTCAACTTACAACCATTGTGTTTGAAATCAAATGCTGTACCAGTGAGCAACGATGGCCAAATGATATAGTACACCAGTATGATATAGTAAGTCAAAATAATATTATAATCGTATATACTCGTATATTTTTTAATTTGCTTTATAATGCGGTCAAATATTACTGATCCAATTTTTGTGGTTTTGGTGTTGTTTTAACAGACATGAAGCAATTTATTTAAACAAGAATTAAAAATCGATTTCAAATTTTAATTACACAGTTGTAAAACAATATTTGTACATATATAAACTCGAATAATCCTAATATGGTTAATCCTGTAATCTAGCGTGGACTAAGCAATCAGATAGGTATCAGACAAATATAGTTCCTTACAGTAACCAGACTCCTTATCTCTACGTACAGTGTTTTTCTCTCTTATCACTTTATTCTGTTCTTTATTTCCTAGGAGTTGAAGATAAGCTAAGGGTTTTTAGTACTGGCGACATTCAATTGTTTTAAATCATGTCTCTAAAATTTCGCGAAAATTGAGGAAAAATCCTAAAAAAAATACAGTATCTCAACACAAGATCCTACAGGGAAAAATAATAGCGTAATACTGCTATTATAATATTTTGTAATTTAAATTTCAATAAAAAATATTTTTACCGAAGTTGATAAATTACAAGCTATTAATAATGATCATGATGTATAATTAATATGATTAATTAATGGAAGGTGTCACCTATCCTCTTATAGTACGAATAACTACGACAGAAATTCCGACATAAATGTCAGACATTAATGTATATACTGTCTACACTTGTGTCTGAGTAGTGTTTATCCAATGATAATCGAATGCGTTTATTATGCTTTTCTCAATATATCGAAAGAAATGACAACGCTGTTTTTTGTATTAGAAACGAAAAACTAAATAGCTAAATATGTAAGGCAACTTTTCACATCTAATTCGCCTAATATCTATTAGGTATTTTATTACCTTCTAAGTCCAATACGCTACCTAGGTTTTTATTTTTATAAGCAATCAACGTAGATACAAAACTTTCCACCTTATAAGGAACACAAGAGACATACTTGCTGTGGAAAACTTTGTAATCAACGAAAGGAATCTTATAGTTAGTTAAAGGAAGAATCCAATCAAAGGAATAACATGGCAAATGTGGTTGCCGGAGAGAGTTCAGAAGATAATTTCTAGAAATTCCTTCATATTTTGGTTTACCTAGTCTAGTAGTACCTAGTCTTATATAATACATACTTTTATAATTATTTGTAATTTAAGAGTTTTAAGCAAATGCCATTGCAGAATCAACAACAGAACAAAGCGCGACGTGGATTTCTGTGACTCAACACATAATGAGGCCAGTCGCGCATGGACTCAAGCGTGAACGCGACAATTTGTGGGTTCGATTTTAACTGGAACAAATGAAATATTTAATACTTTAATTTCTTCACCCTAGTGTAGAGGCACATCGCGGCGTTGTATTCCGCCACTTTGACTTCAAGGTTCTCTCTGCCTGCCTTGCTGTGTGCGAGATACATCGTGAAGCTAGAAGAAACACTTAAAGTCTCCATAATTTGGTGAAAGGTATGGAACGTAAGTTTCTTAACAAAGGGTCCCAGGTTCCTTCTACCTACCATACTAAGTGCGGAATACAGAGTGAAACTTAAAATATCCTTGCATAAAACGACCACCTCTGAGCGGATACGGCTTAAGCTGACTTTGTATACATACATAGATCGGTGATTGCGATTTCAATACAAAGTTGCTGAGCGTAGCAAATGTTTGCACGGACCAGGTAGCGTTTGTCATATTCCGTATTTGTTCTCCATTTTGTTCTGGTCTAGAATTCAAACAAATATAGCAGCTAATAGTCTTTCTTTTTTTTAAGATAATATTACATATTTCATTTCCTCGAGTGGGAATTGAACCTACAACCTGTCGCGTTTATAGCACGCTTGTATCCCGTCACGACAGGCCTCTTATAATCTTTAAATGATTATATATTTATTACATTTTAACGAAATTATTCTTTTTCAGCGTCAACTTTTTTTCCGGGTATGCAAGGAGTACTCAAACACAAGACATTCCATTTTCAATAATTGAAATATCAAGGCATTAAATAATTGAAATACCATATGAATATGTAAATTAAAATATTTTCTACTCTCTACTAATATGAGGTACTGACAGACTTCCTTCTAACAACTTGTGAAAGTGTGAATGGTCCATGTGAATGGTCTCACAAACGGCAAGCGGGTTCTCAAAAAGCCTTCACAAAGATTTTTGGATTAAAGTGTAAGGATTAATATCAACGTGAAAAGTTTCATATCAGAGAGAAGATGAAGTTCGTGACTTTAAGGAGTAGTCAGATAATAGCTTAGTGGCAAGTTTAATTACTTCCTGTTTTCAAGGAAGGAATAGCTGACGTGGGCCGACGGTTAGGTTACATGTTTGGTAAATTATTATAGTGGCATTGTTCATCTGTTATGGCATCATGCTATTTGCTGCAAATATAGAAGATTTGGGGCCAATCTTTTCACTTAAACACTTTTTCCAAGACATTATATTCATGTCTCTTAAGGTCAGGCTTTTTTTTTAATGTCAATAGCAATTGTAAAAAAAGTAAAAGATTTTCATTGAGAATATCATAATGAAAGATTACTGGGGCCAGCAGTGGCGCAGAGGTTTAAAGTGTGACTGTAAAAGGGACTGTTTGTGGGTTCAATGCCCACTCGAGGAAATTAATAAATTATTTAAATGTATTTTCATTTCCTCGCCACTTAAACACTTGAATCCCTCTGCCTAACCTGCTGTGTGCGGGATGCAGCAGCCTGCAGCGTGAAGCTGATTTAATTTTAATTTTTAATTTAAAGATTTTATTATTTATCAATTTAAACGCTACCAGAACTACTTCTTGTAGTTTCATTATACTCATCAGGTAGGTTACAGCATATATGTAACTAAACATATACTCGCTATATTAATTATGCTGCTATAGCAATAATGTCTCTAACTGATATTGTATTATTCTCGTTGCCTCTTAATTGATGTTAATTAGTAGAACTCAAAACTTTTGATTAAGCAAATGCTTTTGTTGCTGTATATTCAAATTGTTATTTGTTGTTATTTTCATACCAGCTATTCATATAGAGATTCAATGTACTATTGTATATATTCATTCAGTCATAACACTTTTGTTTGTAAAAAGTACTTATAAATGGTAGTTAGAAGGATAACTTTTATAGTATGATATTTATAAGTGATCATTATATAAATTGTTATATTTTCTCATTTATTCTAATTCGGTTATTAAATTTTTATAACCATTTTATACCTATAATTTTTTATATTCTAGTAATTTATAACAAAAAAATCCACACTTTTCCATATTGATTTGATTGATTGAATTGATGAAAAAGGCAAAAAAGATG
>HE672026.1:111841-294782 GCA_000313835.2 Heliconius melpomene melpomene | reverse complement strand
ATGTTTATAAATTGGTAGAGTGGATATACAAAATGCTGTGAAAGCGAGTCATTTTACCCGACAAGAAAATATTTCAGGGTGGTTTTACGAGCGCAGTAGTAAAGTAGATAAAAGTAATACAAGCGTCTCCGCTTGGGGCTCGAAAGGGTTTAATCAAAGTGAGGCTGTCCCAGTGTCTGGGTTGTAGTGTGTAGTCTATACAAGTGCCCTTCTTTGTATTTTTAGCTACAATTTGTACCACTTTCTACAAATATTTTTCTTTCTAGAAATTTGCTCAAGTATATCTTTGCTAAAGGTATTCAGTTTTTTTCAGCTTTACAATCCTATATCAGGCATGCAGTGTATGTTTCCGATGAATTCTAGAAGCAATGCGTATTGAATCACTGCAGTGCTTAGCCTTGACATCCAAGCAAAGAAATTAAAATAATGCATGTCCTCGAGCGGGAATCAAACCCACAACCTATCGTGTTTACAGTCACACGCCTGTGCTCTGTGCCTCATTGGCCTATTCTGTTAATTTCTATGTATTAACTATACAATGTTATAGCTTACACGTTACATCTGTATAACATACTATGTTAACTTAGTACCTACCAAGCGTTTAGAAAACGCTTAGAGAGTTCAATACATTTTTATACAATTCTCTAAGAAAAACTATTAAAGGCATCATTCGGACTTTTTTATTTATTTAAAAACATTTTTCCAAGCAAAAACTTTCCTTCCACTTTTTCATTATAAATATAGAAAGTAAAATTTAATAGAATACACATAAATCTCAACCGTTAAGTGCCAGCCATCTTGTTCGACTACTCTCGACATATAAGTTTGTCGATTTATGGGTTATACTTAATGGGTGATCGTACATGACTTGGATATTGGATTGATTCTCAATAGTCACAAATAAACTTACATAAAGACGATCTGAAAACGAGTCTAAGCTTTCTGAGTAATATTTTCTTGTATATTAGTTATATTTATAAAATAAAATTATTTTAGTTATCTAAGTAATTTTGTAAATATAGCATATATTACCACAATGTTATCAATGTTGCAAATGTTATGCAAAAAATAGGCCGCCTAGGAAGCCTAAGCTGAGCTTTGCATTTGTGTGAGTGTCTTTAAAAATCTTTTAAAAATAACTTTTATTATTAGCGATCAATAAAAAAAATCCAATATAAAAATATATCTATTCTTCTACATCGGATATTGCATCCTCGTAATTTTCACTTTCGTCTGATATGTCGTTTGAGTTTATAATAAATCGTTCTGTTATATAATCATGAAAATATTTTTTATTCTTGTAAAGAAATAATGTCAACTTAATCTTTCACTTATAATAAATCGAACATAAAAATGTAATATTAAGAATTTAGGCCTAGCAAGAGTGGCGCCGCGCTTGAGAGCCGTCACATCTACACTATATAACGAACACTCACACAAATGCAAAGCTCAAATTAGACCTCGCTGACTGTACCTACCTAAAAAAAATATTGTTATTTAATATAAGTAAAAAATAATTTCAATCTACAAAATAAGTAATGAAAAATATACATCAATATACCAAAGACAATAACAGTTAACGTCGGTCGGCGCGAACGAAATGAAGTGCCTACCATTATGTTTGCAATTGAAATTGAGTTCTTGCTTAACAAAAAATCGTTTAGGAATTAATGTTTTTTTTTTTGACATACAAAAATACGCTATAGCGCAATTAATATCTCTTAATAGAGCCCCATTAGGCAAAATGTTAGAATTAAGCAGATAGGTTCACAATTTAAAAATATATCTAGATGTATATAAATTTTATTTTAATTTAAAAAAAACGAAAAATTACACTGCTTTTTGGTTCGACTCAGATTTTAATTATCTGTAAAAAATAAATGAAAAACCTATAAAAAGTAATTATTTTTAAAAATAATCAATATAAAATATAAGTTTATGGATGATGAAATTTTTACTCATCTTGCATCAATGCCAGACTACAAAAGTCCACCATGAGCTTCCAGGTTTACTATTTATATTTATAAAAAACAGCCTTACAATCGGCCTTACATTGTACGTTTCATATTAAAATAGCTTTACTGGTTCAATAACACGATATTGTTGGTACCTACTTCAAAATACAAAAGGAATTCGCGTTTTCGTTTTACGCATCGAAACTATTGTTTTACATTTATTCCACAGACCCGTAAAGTTGCGGGATTGCTTTAATTTTAATTGAGTGAGGTCGGGGTATAATTTTAATCAATTATGTCGACGGCAACTCTGACAGGCCCTTTCCGTGATTGTCAACTTATTGGGATGTTGTTTATTTAGGTACGTATTATGTTTAATGATAATTTACTAATTTATTTATTTAACTTGATTTATTTCAAATTTATTTATAATTAATGTTTGATAGCATTCGATTTATATAATAGGATAATCATCTTTAATTGAGATTTTTTGTATATGGCTAACCTAATGGGGAAAGATAAACACAAGAAAGCGATGTTATCATATCTCAAAAGACTCTTCTTTTCGCTTCGCTTTCTTAATATCGCTTCCCTGCGTCGAATGTACTCAAAGCATAGTAGGTAGAGGAAGAGAAAATCCAATAGGAATCGAACCCACGTCATACGCTTGTGCCCCTCGAAGCCCCGAATAGCCTCATATACTCATAGTATCATATCAAAAAATATTAAATACTACACATACTATCCTTTTACCATAAAAAAAACAAAATTTAGCAAAATAAATAACGACACTTCTGTCTAGTTTTAATAACGACATGCTTAATATTTTCCTAGGAAATGACCGGTCTCTCTATAACATTAAAAATATAAGAGCCGCAGAGATGCAGTTCTTCAAGTTTTAAATTTTCGCTCAGCTTCGCTTTTTGTATTAAAACTTTGAAGTTTAAATATTCTACAACACAAAGTAAAATATTTATGTATATTACATTAAAACTATGGGAAGATATCTTGAAGAAAAAGTGTTTATTAATAAAAACCCCGGTCAAGTGCGAGTCAGATTCATTTCGGGTCTATAGATTAACGGGATAAAAGATAAACACATAAAAGTTGACAAACTTATGTTTGCGGGCACTTTGTAAGAAATAAACTATAATAATAAGTTAGTCTGTAAATAGATAATTATATTTTAAGGTTTTATAAATTGGCTATAGCTTAAAGAATTTTTTTCTTTTAAATTATTTGATTTGCCTATCTTTGTAGGATATTGTTATATCTATTCAGAAAATATTTATTGTTGAAGAGTAGAAATTCCTCTTTTTAAGTTGAATACAATTTAAAAAAGCATTTATTTTGTCAAAATAGCGCTCGTTTTCGTCTCGTGTTTGTTTAGAAAAGAACCGATTAATATATAAGATTTCATTCATATAATATACAATCTAATTGTATATTGTCAGTGCAATTTAAACAGCATTTTACATAATTGTACATAAATTGAATATAAAAATATAGGTTATAGGTTCAAATCTAATTTTCGCTTATTGCTATACTTATATGCTTGCGGTTTCCCAGTTCAAATTTTATTTTGCAAATTGATAATCTAAAATTTTAGGCAAAAATAATGGTGGAGCCAGTCTCAGAGCGACTGGATGGTATATTTACTGCGCTTGGCAAGTAGCCATTTAAGACGATACCCAACATTTCGTGTTTTCCTCTAATGTACCTACTTAACGAAGTAAACTTTCTTATCGAATGTACCAAAGGCTCGTTTTCGTGTTTAAAACTAACATAAAAATTGATTGAGTTTTATAATCATTTAAAAAGCAATTTTTAGTTGTCAAAATGAACTTACCAATTGGCTTATAATTTATAATGAATTAAATGTTAATGAAGATTAAGAAAATCGTTTAAGTGTAAGAGAGCTCTGTACCAATTACATGTTTGGGGGTCAACAGTTTTTTTCTGAGTTACGTACCAACAAATTACCACTTCTCGGATTTTTACCTTCATTTGTAGTGTAAATTCTATACTATTGCAATACTCGTTGCAGTGCAGTCTAACAATATAAAAGAAAAATGTTATATTCTTCTCATAAGTTCTTTAAAAAGAAACAATAATTTAACAAACTTATACACAATTGCATAAAACTTGCTAAGAACGCCACGCCATCCTAGCTAGCTAGTGCCAGGCAATTCTCTGAGCGGCTTATATTACTGAGTTACGAGTGTGTTATTCAGTAATATACGGATTTCATTTGCTTAAAAGCTTTATTCACTTTCCATCCGAAACGCATTTTTGGTGATATTGGCGCCATCATTTAAATTATTACCCTGTCACCGAGTGGAAATTATTTAAATTTACATTTCATAATATTTATGAATACTGCTTCCTAAAATTGTTTTATATAATTTAAATTTATTGTGCGTATTTATTGTACCTTTATTGTACCTTGTAGGGGCACAAAATATCATTGTAAACGCGACTGGTTACGGATTCGATTCCCGCTCGAGGAAATGAAATATTTTCATTTAAAAGTTTGCCCTCCGAATTTGGTCAAAAATGTGGAACGGAGTTTATTACCACTAGGTTCTCTCTGCCTACCATGCTGTGTGCCGGCGTAGTAAGTAAAAGTAAAGCGTGAAGCTAATTACATTTTTATATTTAAATTTTATATTATGTACGACTAACAGAGAAAAGATAAACGGTAGTGCGCGATTTGATATAGCATACTATATTTTCTAGTAATAAGATTAAAGGCTTCCGCAGCATAGTTTAGTGGCTTTACGGTTTATTCGAAATAATTTATGTAAAATTTTTGCACTTTTAATTTTCACTAACAAAAGTGTAGTATTATATTAATTGTTACATTTATAATTTTTAATTAAATTCATCAATAAAATTTCAATTACACATATATCTAAATATATATAATACCCAACTAATACCTTATGTGCTTACGAAGTATTTCCACATAATGTAAATAAACAATAAAAAAATTAATGTTTCTCTCTGATCTGTGAGCAATTTTGAGAATGTCGCCCGCATGTGCCGCCTGATTGACACACGACAGACGATGAACGCAGCAATATCGCACGAAATGAACCAATTTATATCGAACATTATTCAATTCGATACAAATACGTTAAATTCATCACATCACTCTAAAATGAATTGGAGAATATTCCCCGTACACGACGCGCCATCGCCATCGCCAGGGCGAATACGTAATGAAATAAGCCTCATAAAACAATTGTGCAAATATTTCTTTTTTTTTTCAAATTGTTGCAGCCGTTTTTAAAATATGATTAAACGTTATATATATAAAAATATATAATTTTACTGGATATTGTAATTTTAATACTATTTCCCAGCTTAAAAGCCCAGGTTTTGATTCCAGATATAGCGAGAGGCCACAATTGTGTGACTATAAACGCAACGGTTGTGAGTTCGATGCCCACTCGACGAAGAGATATATTTCTTCGCTCTGGTGTCGACGCAATGCGCGGCGTTGACTTCCGCAATGCCTTCCGAATTCGGCGGAAATTTGGGAGCAGAGTGTCTTAACACTAAGCTACCTTTGCCGACCCTGCTGCACACGAGCTACAACGTAAAGCTAAAAAAAAGTTTTAAAAGCTATGCTTTTGATGATTGAATAAAATATAAATTTACTTGACATAAAGTTGGATCTAAAAACGTTTAATTATTACTAACAAACGGTAGCCGCACTTAATGCAGAAATTTCTAAGTCAAATAGGCAACTTGAAAAATGTTTCTAGAGTACATAATGCATAGCACTGCAAATCTGCAAATGGAATTTCCATTCGGGTTCCTGAGAATCGAAGGTAGATGTCGATTGCGGCTAGCTACGCCGAGCTAAACTGGGTTGCCACTCCTATATTCTTTTGCACTCGTTAAATTATAAAATCTATCTCATATATTTTTCACTTTAGATAAATTGTGTTCAATAAATTTTTATTATTAAAAAACCTGACAACTGATAAATTTTAAATAGCTGCCTCCAGAAAATCTCCGGAAATGCGTGAATACCCATATCTCAAAACTACTGATCTGATTTTAATGAAACTTTGACCATTCCCTGAGTAGAATATACTATATTCAAATCGCAAAGGGCAATCGAACCGAACGAAAAATCAACTAAAATTGATCATCCCTTCCACAACATGATTTTGCTTGTTACTGATTCAATAGCAAGCAAAATGGCATATTCAGCAAATAACGAATTAACTCGCACAAAAATAGTATTAAACGTATATAATAAAGTAAATACTACTATATATAATAAGTATTAAACGCATATAAATATGTCCATCCCGGTATTACAAACGAATATCCATCAATATATATTTGGATATTCGATTGAAACAGCTAATAAAACAGGTCACTACCCCGGGGACGGAATTTGGTTTACAATAATTTAGCTCTAACTGTCATATAATTAAAGCGTAATTAAAACTACTAACAATAGTTGAAGCTGCCTAATAAAATCAGTGTCAAAGGCGCTTTTCAAATAAAATAAATAATGCTTTTGTGACAGATGATACATATTAATCTTTTAGGCTAAAAATTTGGATTAAACATGATTTCGTATCTTACTTCGCGGCGTTGAGTTCTGCCACTCAACAGGCAATGCCTCCATAATTCGGCAGAAGTGGGGAAAGGAATGTCTTAACACTAGGTTCCCTCTGCCTAACCTGCTGTGTGCGGGATACAGCGTGAAGCTGATTTCGTATCTTAATAAATTTAATTGTAATAGTGCAGTCACAATTTTTAATCGTACCTCTTCAGTGTTAACATTTTAAATAAACAAGACTGATTAGATAAAAGTTTAAATAGATTTAAAATTTAACACTTTTATATTCATATATTTTTGCTATTGGTTGCATAGCTTAATAACTATGTAGTATTGACAATGAAATATTTTTATGGTTCCGTACCTCAAAAGGAAACAACAGAACTTTTCTGCTCAGCCTTTTCATATTATCTCGAGATCACATGGCATCTATGGAGATGAGAGAGATTAGAATGGTCTAAGTACACATGGTATCTCCATTCTAAGATCACATGGTATCTTCTATTCTCCATCTTTTAAGTCAACGTAATCAAAAAATACGAACATTTATGCATCGGTTTTGTTGCATCTTGTATGAAATTCGCATTTATCAGTTTTCCCCGTGAGCCAATTGCCTAGAATGGAGAACTTGCACTACAAATAATGGAAAAATATCGGAGAAATGAAATAATCACAGATAAAACTATTACGAACTTATAATTGTAGTTAATTTCAGACAAAATAAATACATACGTTCCTAAAAACAAGTGAGTAAATTTTTATAAATTCCCGTCGACATACTCGTACAATCCTGAAATTGTTATGGAACCCTCGGCATACAAGTCCTATTCGCATTTGACCGGTTTTTGTTTATAAATAACCCTCTTATCAACATTTTTTTTCTTTAAATTTGGACTCTGTCTTAATTTTAACGGAACATAGAACTTTTTTGTTTGTAAAGCTCGTTTCAGTCTGTGACGGCCTCCGAATGTACTTTCCCCAACAATAGCGCAATTGACATTTTCTTCTGTCAAGCAATATAAATATTTAAATAGTGTCAAGCTAACAGGTTCTTTTGACGTTACTTGTTAGACAAAAATACATATCTTTTGGGTCTTTGTACGTGTATTTATTCTCCTAAGCTGTGTAAAATATTTATATAATTTAAAGACTTTTTTTCACCGCAACCAGGATAAGCCATTACATATTTAATTTCCTCGAATGGGAATCGAACCCATAATCTGTCGCACTTACAGTATAAAGTAGAATGACGTATAATTATTACAATACATTTTTGTTATTCAGAAAACAATGAAGCTTTTCGGCATATGAAATCGTAAAACATAAGTGTATAGAAACGTGAAGCAATACAGAACGTTCGAGTATACAGCTCAAACGGGTTTAATCAAAGCAAAGCTACACTCTATTCGAGCACATCGTATATACTCTCATCTCACTTACTTTTGTTAAAAGATGATATAGATACTTAAAGTAAACTTATTTTTACATAATATAAATAAGTATTGTTAGTATTTTTATATATAATTCTATTGTTCTTATAAATAATTATATTCATTTCTTCTATTTACTACCCGCTGTCATGGAAATTAATTAAAATTTGAGACAATATTTCTTGTGTTGAGTGACGGAAATCGATTGTCGTTTTGTTTTACCGGAAAGGAAAGAAGTAACAGATTCAATATGATCAATCCCCCATTTCTCTACAAATATTTTTGACACTTATTCAATGTATTCACAAATTTATTTTACTGTTTTTTTTTATTATAGATATATAGATAGATAAATTACATTTATAGTATAATATTTTTGAGTATTAGCTAATTTAACCGCAAATTATAAGTTATGATTAATGCAAGTATCTTCATTGTGGAACAATTTGTGTATCAGCTAATTTAGTAGCGACTGGTAATATTTGAAAATATCGGTCCCGGAGTCGCCGTTTGTCTTTTATCTGAAATATTCGCAGATAATTTCTTGTTATTTACGATCTCTACTTCATTATTACAAAATTAGAAATACTACTTAAAATATATCCTATTAAATACCAGCAATATTGGACTGTAATAATTTAATATGGTAGTTGCAATAATAACTTAGTAAAACATAAAAGTTTTAACTTAAATATATTTAAAGTTAGTACAAATGGATTTAAATAATACAACAATTATTAACTGACGTTCAATTTTTCAGCATGAACTATATGCACCTATACGAAAGATATAAAGAATATTTTACTTTAGCAAATAAAAAAAAAATATCAAAATCGGTTCACCCAATCAAAAGTTATGAGGTAACAAACAAAAAAAATTACAGTCGAATTGATAACCTCCTTTTCTTACAGAAGTCGGTTAAAAATAGCTTTTGTATCGTTTGCAAATAATAATGACAACAGCTAAATGGCTGTATCTGAGTACCGATATAATGTTTTTCTCTAATATCAAAGATATTACATACTTCTCCTTAAGACAAAAATTCATAAACAAACATTTCTGGTTATATCAACAATTTACTTAACTAATTACTAATTAACAAAAATAAAAGTAAATCTATTTAAATGTAGAAATTTCCGCAAAATGAAAGAAAGTCTTTAATTTGTAAATAATTATGTAAATCATTACATTATCTAATTTTATGGACGCACTTTATTCGTACCGGTAAAAATTTGCTCCCAGGGAAGCAATCAAAACACTTGGTAAATGTATAAAAGAACACCGTGTTTACGTAAGAAAATTGCTTCCTCTCTTCGCCCATCTTCGCATATTAAAAAAGTAATAGATATGAAAATATAAGTAAGTAATCGTAGAAAATAGATTTATTCCACTTTTACATTTTTTTATTTTTTCACATCTCTTCACATCGTTTTTAATAATATGCCTATATCTAATGAGAAGGCAATTGAAAAAAAAATTAAATGCAGTAAATGGCTAAGAATGGAAAATCTCATTTCAATATTCTTTTCCTACTCCATAATCCTCTACATGCGCTATCAGATCGACCGTTTCAAACTATTTACAACTTTTAAAAAATCATATTGAGATTTATAAATAAAACAGAAAAAAGATATAAATACGATGATATAATTAATATTTATTCAGCCATATTTCTACGTTTATTCGTCTCTAAATTAGAGCACAGTTACCACAATTCAACACGTCCTCAAGCTAGGTAAGTTATAATTATACAATGTATGACGTTAGGCGGCTGAGGTCAACAATGTTATTCCAGCAGTGCAATACAATTCATTAAAACAAACAATTATTTATGAAAAGATATCTTGACCTATAACTGTTTATACCCGACTACGCGGCGATAAAAAGCAGGGTAACCCGTTCCTTCCCGTCTCTACAACTGTATGTGTAATGTGTTGAGTGGCGAAACTCAACACGTAATGCCTCGCAAGGCGCTTTGCCTCGACACCAGAGCGAAGAAATGAAAATTATTAATTTAAATAAATATTTCATTTCCTCGAGTGGGAATCGAACCCACAACCAATCGATTTTGCAGTCACACTTTGCACTAGATAAATTTTAACAATTGGAAAATATTAAAATAAAATTTTTACAACATTCTCGTAAAAACCTCAATAAAATAAAACTTATGTCGCTCGCTATAAAATAAGAATAAATTTTAGAATAGAAAGGAGAGCTCCTTTATCTAGATGGTATTCTTAACATTTGACAAAAATAAGATAAAATCGTTTCACGAATGTTTTACGACGGATAAAAAGTTAGTTTTTATGTTTCTTAACAGCAATAAAGATTTTTTTATGCAATAACAAAGTATCGTCTTATATTTAAATAAACTTCAGCGAACTTTTAGCCAAAGGCAACAAACATCAACCAAGCAGCCATAACGAGGTACTTAAAACAATATTTTTGTTGGTAATCTGTAGTAGATTATTTTAGACATTAGACAAATTAGACAAATTTATATATTGAGGTCGTCGTGGCGCAGGGGCAATGGATGTTGAGTGGCGGAACTGAACGCCGCAACTAGACTAAGGAAATGAAATTCCCGGGTGGGGAACGAACACATAACCGTCAGGTTCAAAATATGTACGGAAATGGAGAATGTAGAATTTTAATATTTGGAGATAAGTATTAAAATTCTCCATTTCAAATTTCCTTTAGCGGAACGATAAAAGCATAAATAAAAAGAAAATAACTAAGCGTCCGTGCAGATAATAAATTGAACAAATTTATTTATGGACTTAGTGAATTAAATATGTTGCTCGCTGTCGTATAAAATTGTTTTATAGATACGTTGCGTACTTTGATACAAATTAATGTGAAGATATAATTTAGATTATGAAACTCAGAAGATTTCTTTTTTCATTTTTCTGCTCTGGTCAGTTTCACCACTCAATACAAAGTTTCTCGAATACAGGCGGAAAACGGAGAACAGTGTGTCTTAACACTAGGTTTTCTCTATCTACAGTGCTGCATTCTGGTTAAAATATGGAAGAAAAAAATATTTAATAATGAATTTAATTGTATATTTCATTAATAATAATAATAATATTCTAATAATAAAATATTTTATAAATATCGTTCCGATACTATAATTTAATCACAAAAATATTAAGTATATTTAGCGACAATGGGACAGCTATTGTAAACACCTTAACAATAGTGGTCTCGATCCCCATTCGGGGAATGATTTTATTTTTATATTCTGCTCTGGAAAAAATACTTTGCAGGAAAAAAACAAAAGGCAAATTCTTAATTTTACTTTTTTCGACTTAAATTCATATTAAGCATATTAACGTACCTATAATATTTTTTATAATAGGTTTACTATTCATTTCTATAATATTTTTTTCATAACAATATTGTTCAATCATTACAAACCAAGTTCTCCATTTTAATTCATTCATTTCTCCATGTGATCTGAAAACTCCGACGCCATAATGAATTATACATCCAGCTCGCGGCATTTAGAGGCGCAATAAATGAATTAAAATTTATTACGCCTTGGAAACCTATTAAAGTTCGCTTTCAACAACTGCCAACGAAAGTTGTGAAGACTGATAAATATCTTGCATCTGTCAAACTGCTAGAATAACAGCTTGGATATTATTTTCTTCAATATTTTAAAACCACGTGACAAGTATATTAATGTTTTAAGATTTTAATAATAAAATACAATTTAACTACAATTATTATAATAAAAGAAATAAGATTGCAAGGAATTTTAACTCTGATCGCTAAATCTAAAAGAACAAAAGCTAAGCTTGTTAGTTGTAAAAAGCAATATTTTAAGTTTCAATCCCAAAGGGTTGAGAAGAAAAAGAATATCACAGTTAACTACTACAGTAACTAATGAGAAAGTACCTGGAAGGTAATACTCAGAGAAGAATTTATTGCGAGCACTTAGCAACCTCACCGACTAGCGTTTGCTTTAAGTCAGATAATAAAGTAGCCACTTGCTTAAAACGTTACTACAGCGTTGCCTAAACGTTGCCCTAGGATAAACTCTTAAAGAGCACGAGCTAATTGAAAATAAAAATTCATTATTTTTATTTTAAAGATGAAAAATTTATGAGAACAAAGGCCGTGGGTTCACTGCCAATGGATTACATAATATAAGGATTGTTTGATTTAATTAGATAAACCATGGTAGCTTTGATGGTTAAGGCCAGTCGTGACGCAGGCAGAGGCAGAGGCAGAAGCGCTTCGCTGTAACCGCGACTGGTTGTGGGTGCGATCCCCAAATAAAATATTTAATCTTTTCATTTCTTCGCTCTGGTACCAGGGCAAAGCACGGCGTTGAATTCCACCACTTAACACGCAATGCCTTCAGAATTTGGCAGAAAGTGGACAGCTTAGTGTCTCGTGTGTAGTTGTAAATATGTTATTAAGAATGGATTCCGCCACTCAAACCACCAAAAATAATTTAGTTTTCTTTACCTATAAAAGATGCGTACAAGTAAATAAACACTAACATACATATATATCAATGATTGCTTTTAATTTAGAGTACCTATATGATAAATATTATTTTTCATACATTAATAACTACATTATTGTCAAAAAATATTAAAGATAGTACTAATTTGTACGTTGAAACACAACTAATATTCTACCTTTAAAGTCATCCAGCAAATCAGGAAACCAGCTCAAAATTCGCTCGCAAATCCTTGAATACGAAGCGGGATTGCTATTCAAAACCTCTTTAATTCAAGCCCCTAAACCTATAACTCCTGTAAGACCCAATTCTACGAGGAGTTTGATCAGAATTACAATCTTTATACATTTTATCTGTAACCTCCACATACATTACGCTGGCACTTGTCACTCTCATTTGCATAATACTCGCCGTGAACACTGAAATTTAAATATCAGCAACACGAAAAGAAAAGACTCGAAGATAAAGTTATCGAGGACTTATCTGATATTTCCTATCCTCGTATGTTAAATAAAAAGCGATTGGATGATGCATTTGACATTAAATATGTATAGAATGTCTAGGTATAAGCTTACTTTCAAAAGTAGAGAGTAGAGAGAAAAAAAATATAATTGTAGGGTTGATAGGGAACAAAAAGTCTACTTACGGTTAACACTGAATATCTTCAACACCACTTCAAAGTCCATATAGTGATAACACGAATAGTAAATAACGACACAGTTTATACAAAAGTCAACCACAAACACATATATATATATATATATATATATATATATATATATAAAAGAACACCATAATTACAATAATATTAACAAATAACTGAGAAAACAATGGAACGGTTATTAAGCGCATCGAGTGGCAAGCATCGACTGTTAGTTAAAAAATATGCCATCGATAAGAGGGTATGAGTAAATATTAGAACTCCTTACTGATTCAGTCGACGGTAGCGGGCGTTTTCATATAAATACTTACTATAATATAAATTCTATTACTTTTGTTCAGTGTTTTAAGTGATCATCTCTTAATGTCATTTTTTTTGTGGATCGCACAACAACATAATTATATAAATCTTAAATAATTTTACTGCCGAATTTTGAGTTTCCTCGAGTGGAAATCGAACCCGCAACCTGTCGTGTTTACAGTCACACGCTTGTGCTGCGCGTCTGGCCTCTACATATTCTACAAGTAAATAATACATTCTATTGAAATTGAATTTTCTTTCTCCTCTTAAAATTCGTTTCATGAATACACAGTTTGCGTCTCCCGCGGGAAAGTCATCGTTTCGGTATCTAAATTGGATAGCAAACGCTGCAGTATATTACCTACAAAACGCTAGATTAGTGTTTCCAATAAATTCAATAAAAACAAATTTAAGTTGAAGCACAGAAAGAAATGAATTTTCAAAGCAAATATCAATTAAATTGAGCTAAATCGAAGTTAGTATTGTAAGTGTATTGAAATTGCCTCTAACAAAGTATTAAGCAATTTGTTTGCAAGCATCAAAGCCTGACGTCAAGTTGTTATTGATAATTTTGAGATATTTAAAAATCTGATAAATCCTAGTGAATCCTTCAATATTTATTAAATTGTATTTTTCATAAATTGTTGAATGAGGGTTATTTTCTTATAATTTTAATAAAAAATACTGTCTAGTATTTCATTGAACACCGCTACAGATCAAAGCTTTAAAAATAATAAAATTACTGTGCAAATGAGATCTAACTCTGAAATATAAATCAAATCAAATATAAATCAAGGAAAGTACAAGTATAAAGCGTTATCCTTAATTAAACTCTGCTATTAATGGCACCGCATCCGCACGAACTGACGTAAGACCTTTCAAAGTTCCGCTAGTCTAGTATTTATTTTACCCAATATAAAAAAACCGGTCAAGTCGAGTCGGTTTCGCCCACTGCGGACTCTGTATTATCTATATATATATAAAAGGACTTGTCCTCACTGACTGAGGTAAGACGCACGCACAGCCGTAACTGCTGATGGTAGAAACGTGGAATTTGGACAGATGTTTATTTTCGTAATCTGGACATCCACTAAGAAGAGATTTTGAAAAATTTTAACCCTAATTTAAAGGGGTGAAATAGGGGTTGAAAGTTTGTATGGAAAAAAAATTAAATCGGCACCGATTTTTATAAAATTTTATATTTAGATTTTTAAAAGTATTTAATTGAACACGTGTTTCATCGTTTTCTAGAATTCACCACCTAAGGGTGAAAATCAGGGGTTGAAAGTTTGTATAGAATTTTTTTTAAATCGGCACCAATTTTTATAAAATTAAAAATTCAGTTTATTAAAAGTATTTAATTGAACATGGGTTTCATGGTTTTCTAGAATTCACCCCCCAAGGGTGCAAATAAGGGGTTGAAAGCTTGTATGGAAAAATCATTAAATCCCCACCGATTTTTATAAAATTTGAAATTTAGACTCTTAAAAATATTTCATTGAACACATGTTTCGTGGTTTTTTGGAATTCACCCCTAAATACGCAAGCGAAGCTGCGCACGTCCGCTAGTGTAAAATAAAGTAGCCAATTGAAAGGTTTTAATTATGCATACAAAATCCAGCAAAATAACCATATCTCTTGGTTTCGTTGACTAAGAAGCCAAACTCACTCGCGCTTCTTCTTCTGTGCTGCAAGGATCCTAAATATTGAATAAACATTTCAGCTTGAAACCTCCACGCGATCTTGAGATAAATGTTCTTGATAGACGGACAGACAGAAATACGGACAGGCGAATATGTTTCTTTACATTTTATATTGATGAAAAAACTGTTAAAATTAAATTATAATTAATTTTACGAACAACAGATTTCTCGATAGTTGGAACGAATTTCATCGTTATTGGCGCCTTACAAAATATAATGACATATTTTTTATCATTATATATTTTGTGAAAGCGTAATTAAATTGGAATTTTATTGGATGTTGGAGCATAGAATATTAAATTATTGTCTAATAAAAGTTCATACATTTTTCATACATTTTTCCACTTTTGCCATTTGACATATGTTTTTAGCAATGAAAAGTTATTTTTTAGCGTCTTGCTATATCCCGCACATAGCAGAGTAGACAGAGGGATACGGGAAACCTACTTCGTTACCAGATCGCAGCAATGGAAATATTCTTATCTCTATTTTATTTCTTCAAGTGGGAATAGAATCTACAACCTATCGTGTTTACAGATGCGAGCTTGTGCCCCTGAACCACGGGGGCTTCAATTAAAAGTTATGATCAAACCAAATTTTAATTTGCCAAATCGCCAAATATTACGCGATTCTTCTTGTTACCAAAAACAAGTGGAATACTCAAATGGAAACTGAAGTTAGCTTTCATTTGTAGTTGGAATTTTGCCAGTAGGTTATAGTAGTCATTGATTTGTTTTTATTGGTTCATTTGTGACATTTGTGTGCATTGCTTAAGACTACTAACATTTGCATGGTAATGAAGTTTGTTCTCATACATGCGAAATCTGATACATTATACGACAAACAATACAAGTAAAATCATGATATATTTATATATTTTTTTTCTTTTCTTTTGCTTCACGCTGTATCTTGCATATAGAATACATTCTTCACCCTACCTTTAACCACCACGAAAAAATTAAAAGGGCATTCAATATTCTATATCCATCATTTGTTGACACATTTTAAAAATTCTCTTTTTATTTGAAAGAGCCTACTTAACCATTGGTCCTATTGCCACCAGGTTCTGATAATTTTATAAAAAGTTTCAAATAATTTCTTATAATTTATTTCATATATTTGTTATGTGATGTGAACTTAAATAATATTTTGAATTTGAATAAAATTAAATAATATTTTATTAATATATTAAATAATATAATAAATGTTAAATAATATTTTATTAATATATTTACGTATTCTCTATGTCCATATATACAAAATTAAAAATATTAATTTTTACTCCATAGAATCGGATTCATTCAGCTTCTGTATATAATATTTAAAAAAAAATAAAGGTAAAAAATCATAAATTAAGATTTTTTATCCTAGGACAAACATTATTATTTCTCTATTAAGGGAAACATTGTACGCCCAAAACCTTACAATCACTGCTACATACTATGTTAAAATAACTTCTTTCTTAGTTTTGAAACTTTTTCGACTTTAGTGAAAGAGAAAGAGACTAAGTTAGTCGATTATGTAACAGAGCACAATAGCCTTTCAGCTATAATAATGCTCTCCTCGCGAGATCCGCAATATCACCCCGTACCTAGCCTCAATATCCTCGGGCGGACACAATATGTTAAGAATTCCGAAACTTCCTTTTATTTCAACTCAACAGAAACCTTTCTAATAATGATGGAAAAGTTTTAGAAGAAATTGCCAATTTTGAAAAATACATTAAAAAATTTATAGAGATATAAACTTTGGATCCCTTTTAAAGATTTAAGATTTAAGATTTTTAATTTCATCAACTGAAGTGAACAGAATATACTGTACTTAAATTTTAAAGTTGTTATAAATAAAAAAATTGAAAGCTTCCATTTCAATATATTTACTATACTTCATAACACTTGGATTTCTATATTATTTGCTAAAACAACGTTTCTATTTAAACTAACACACTTGTTACAAAAGCAATAAAATCGTATAGCGTGGACCATTTATTTTATTTCTAGCAACGCTTTGTTGTTCTATAAAACCAATACGCGAAAAAGGTTTCCGCTCGAACATTTTGTAAGACACGTTATCCACCTTCCGTATGAGGGGCACCGCAAAACGTTTTCCAGTTCTAAGCTTAGAGCAATACCTAAGATAATCCTCGCTTCTGCATCTCGTAGGTATCTTATTTTTGCTGATACGCCCGCATTTAGAGCCGAGTACAATTGCATTTTCAAATAGATCTGAATTTTAAATGTATTTGAAATATATATATATTTTTCAGCTTTACAGGTAGGTAAGCAGACAGAGCCTAGTGTTAAGACACTCAGCTCTTCACTTTCCGCCAAATTCTAAAGGCGGTATTGAGTGGTGGAACTCAACACCGCGCTTTTTTTTCGATTGCTCGAGTGGGAATCGAACTCACAATCTGTCACTGTTATAGACACACATTTGTGCCCCTACGTCACGGCTGACCTCGAATATTAAACTATGAAAATATATTATTATATTTGTATAAAATATCCTTTTATTGTATAACATAATTGACCAAAATACTATTTCTATAGCTGATGTTTATGGAAATGCTTATGTTGACTCTTGGTATACACAGCTTTAGTTGGATTTACAAAGGATATTTTGTGATATATCATCTGGCACATTTTGGCCCTTACTCAGCAAAAACTTTATAAGGCCGGTCAGCTATGAATTGTTAAAGTATATTACTTGTTTCAATACCTCGTTGTAATTTTGTCCCCATTTAAATGCGTATTGAATATAAAATCTAAAAAAAAATCAAATCAGCTTCACGCTGTTTCCCGTACACAGCGAGGTAGGCAGAGGAACCTAGTGGTTCCCTCGAGTGGGAATCGAACCCCCACGTTACAGTCACACCCTTGTGCCCTTTGCCTTACCTTGTGTAAAATCTATAAGTACTAAATGAAGTTATTTGTACGTGTTTGTCGCTAGAAGTTACGTTTATTGAAAATTATGGTAAGCTCAGCTGGAGCGACAAATTGCGTTGTTGCATTTTGTCACTGTATGTATGAATTATGAAAGAAGTTTTAGCTTCACAATGTATGTCGCACACAGCAGGGTAGGCAGAGGGAACCTAATGTTAAAACATCCCGTTTCCCATTTCCCTCCAAATTCTGAAGAGACTGAATGTTGAGTGGCGGAATTTAACTCCGCGGTTTTAACCGACTTCTGTAAGAAAAGGAGGTTATCAATTCGACTGTATTTTTTTAATGTTTGTTACCTCATATCTTTTGACTGGGTGAACCGATTTTGAAGCTAATGCTACAACACTAAAGGTGTTACAATATCTAATTACTAAGCCTGTTTGTTTTACTTGGCACCGACTTCAAAATTATAAAATCTTTGTATAATTATTTTTCACTTTTTAGTTCGTTGTTAGAAGCCGGTTTTTTTTTGTTAAAAATTAATTTATTGTGCAATAAGGTGCGGATTTTGTGCTATAAATCATATTTGTAATACAGATAAACTAATTTCTAACATGGAAAGTGAAATTGGTATCTCCTTGTTGTTTTATCTAGCCTGATAAACAAAACTTGGAACATGAAAAAACTTTTGCTATTGCGTCTCAAAGACCAACTTATATGAGTGCTATGTTATTAGCAAACAATATCGTTTACTTTGAGGTACTATGATGATTTTTTTTTTCATGAAAATATTTTAGATAAAGCAAGATACGTAGTTTTTTTTTTAATTTCAAATACTTGTTGGTAGACCCAAGGCCCAAGACCCTGAAGAAGAACTTTTCTCTTCTATATGATGAGATTCAAATTATATTTGAATCATTATATTAATGTATAATTTGCTTACTAAAAGTATTAATTTAATAATTTTTTATTTGAAAATCACCATCTAATTTCTGTTACATACATAAGTTGTGCACACATAACGGTAATAAATAAACCAAAACACATTTTATTTAATAAAGGACACCGTTTATTTTATAAATCCTAAAAATACTTTTATTTTATACAACTCTAGCAATATTTTCAAATGTTCCCATAATTTACAATGACGCTTTGCAATGCTGGCAAGGAATTCTAGATTCCATATAAAGTAAACTTCCCTAAATCCTGAAAATGTTGAATAATACTATGAGCACGTCGTTCGTCACATCTATAATTTCTATATCTCTTAAGGAATAGAAATTTTCATTTCATATTGAAACCCGGTAAATATTTTGTGAATACAATTTTAATTACGTCATAATTATTTTTTTTATAAAATATTTTAGACTATTTATAGCTTCTATAAAATTAATCCAAGCTACAAATCAGTCAAAGGAATTTAAAATATATACAGCCTATTCTTAACCTTTAACTATGGACGTGATTTTTTTATAACATACATATGGACCTCGGGTCTGTCAGACCAGTGTATTTATTGGTCATATTCCGGCTGTTTTTTAAACGAAGAAGACAATTTTATGTTTTAGTTTACATGAATAGCCTCAAATCAAACAAAATCAATATAAATAAAATCGCTTTTTATTAAAGTTTACGCATCACAACGATTTAAGTAACTTAAAGTCACAATTTCAGTCTTTGGCCACATGGGATGACTCTTAAGAAAATAATACTATAAAAAAGAGACAGATAATAAAATAAATATTTTTTTAACAAAATATAAAGTCTAAGAAATAAAAAAAATAAAGAAATTACATCTTATGTTATAAAATAAAAATTTTGACAACACCTCAAGATAAGGTACAATTGAACATCGGTACACAATGGCTTTCAACATTGTAGGCAAACAGGACGATTGCAGTCAACATAAGTATGTGTTGTGTTATCTTTTGGGGGCAAAGTGTATATGTTTTTCAAGAACCCAAAACTATTTTTTTAGCTTCATGTTCAATAAATGATAGATCAGATCGCGAAACGCGAATCAAAGTCATTCTCAATTCTTAGAGTAGTTTAGTACACGAAACGCGTCTTTTTATTTGATAAAGTGCTATTTTCTTTATAAAATGTCGTCGTCCAATTCTTCTGTTTGATGTTGATTATAAAGTACCGATATTTTTGTCCCTGACGTGCTTGGTCGATCATTTTTTTCCATTTTATCATAAAAACTAAAAAAATTGAATCTTTTTTAGGTAAATAATATTTATATTACTAAAATATATAACAAACAATGCCAAATAATATATGATATATAACAATAAAAACATTTGAATACAAATAATACAATTAAAATATTAAAGTATATTTTGTAATATTATAAAAATATATGGCGTTTTGAAATCATTCATGTATGGGAAACATGGACGTCGGGTCTGACAGACCCAGACCCCGTTTAGAAAGTTAAATACTCACGTGTTTTGGACCCAGAGACACAACCACTGCTATCTACATTCATTTTGTCATTAATACGAAAGGTACTGAGAGACTCAGTGGCGAAGGTCACCGAGAAGTGGCCGATTTATAGAATTCGTAGAACTGTCTGGTCTGTCAGACCCGACGTCCATACTTAAAGGTTAACAAAAATACCTACACAAACAAGATACGTTTATTTTAAGAAAGACGATGTCGTTGGAATTTTATTGCCTTTTATCCTATTTTATTCATGTATATTTTTAGATAAAAAGAATAATTATAAATAGTACATAATATTTCCAGTAGCGTAGAACAAGGGATCGCTAATAGGGTTTCCCAGTTATAACAGTAAAAGATCTTAAAGCTTATCTCGATGGCATATTTGGAGGATATCCAAGCCATTTGCCACAACGCGACAGAAATGCCACTTTAGACCCAAAGGCAAATGATGTGAAAACATATTTATGTGAGCCTCCGTTGACGACGGCAGCTCTATAAAGAACATTCTTTATAATATTGTTCTATGCATGCCCTTTTTCACTTCCTCTCAGAAGCTTATTCCTATTTGCTTCCATTTATATAATACTAGCGGCTGCCCGCGGCTTCGCCTACGTGAACTACGTTATTATTAATTTCTGTCTCCTTAAGCACCTGCGCCCTATAAGTGACGTCTATGCAAAATTTGGGACTCCTAACATTTGTAGTAACGAAGTTTCATACAAACTTTCGACCCCAAAAACAACCCCTTAGAAGTCGAATATTGCAAATTCCCGTCTTAGCGAGCACCTACGTCCTATAAGTAACTCCTATGCAAAATTTGATATTCCTAGCACTTGTAGTTTCTGAGATTTCGTGATGAGTGAGTGACCTTTCGATTTTATATATATAGATAAACGTATTCTCATATACATATATTGTATTTTCAATTTATGGCAGAGAGCTACTTTCTGAATATTCACGAGTCAATTGATATTATCAATTTGATTCGTTGAGTAATGCTTAACTTCATTTTCTCTGCATGACTAAACCAAATAAAATTCCTTTGTTTTGAACTAATCGAATCAAAATTTTCTAAACTAATTAGGCTTTTACAGTCACTTTGAAAACAATCAAATAAATATTGAAACTGCCGTTATTATTAATATGTTTGCTTCCAATAAAGTATTTTTTTTTATACATCATCAAAATAGTACTAAAGAAAGAAACAAAATCCTGAAAAATTTTACTTTTCAATGTTGGCATGAACTTTTGCGCTAATCTTGTAATGTAATATTAATACATCGCAACGATACTATGGAATTGTGGTGAACATTGCGAATTGGATATTTGGATAATTTTACCATGTAAACGATGATTGAGGGTTTGATTTCCACTCAAGTAATTAATTATTCTCAGTTTCTTACATTACGTTATCTCTGGCGCTGCTCGTACATCAGTACGAGTATATGGTGAATTAGAGCAAAACTTTGTATGTGGGTACCGGGACAAGGTGAAGACAGTATAATCGTTAGCTTGGTTCTAATTTTCATGTGTATTAGCAATCGGTCCTCAATTTATTTAGTAAAATAATAAAAGTGTTATATTTTATTAGTATTTCAAATAATTAAAAAATTCAATAAATTTCATATAAGAAATACAATTAATTAAATACAAATCGAATTTAGAAACATTTTCCAACTGTAATGGGAAAAATAGGAAAAACATTTCCCATGTATATACAATAGCCATTATATTTATGTACTTATGTGCACATTGTACATACATAAAACAGTTTCACCAACAAAAAAACAATAAATATATAGACATGAGCATTGAATAAACTATGTAGTATTGGTAAAAGTAAACACGCGGCTCACGTTTGTTTCAAACGGTTTATAAACATTAAGCTATGAGGTGTTAACCGACAAATATTTGTCGTTTAGGACAATAACACTGTATGCAGTTGATGACAATGTGCTAAAATCAATACTGTTATATTAATTTACCTTGCATACTCGTAAATGAGATAAAAAATGTAGTTACATTATTATCGTAGAAGTTTTTAGGTTTCCGTACCTTAAAAGGAAAAAAACGGAACCCTTATTCATATTGACGTGAATACGTCTGTCAAGAACATTTATGTCGAGATTACATGGATCGTCAGGTCCCTTGAAGCACAGATTAGGCATCTAAGTCAAAGCAATCAAACGACACGAGCATTTATGCATGAGTTTTCATCGACTGCATTTTGCACGAAATTAATTCTTGGACCTACAAATATGAAATTTGGCACGAAGAATTTGTGAACAAATTAAGGAAAATATCCGGAAAATTAAATCTTATAAATATATCAAAGCATTTTAGAAAACAATTATTATTAATATTTTCAGCCATAATAGATGTATTAAAAATTATTTCGAAAAAATACACCGCTATTTATATTTTTATGTTACAATACTGACGATTTTCAGTAAAATAAAAATATGACAAGTGTTTTCTCAAAGCGATGTTTCTTCGTGTTACGTTGTATTATAGCATATTGAACTGTGGTGAGCTCGTTAACATCGCATTAGGGCATGAAATACAGCTTTCATTACGATGAAAGGCCGCTATAGTAAATGTTCAGGTCGTTGCGGCCTGCCTTTGCTCTCATGTATGGTTTCTAGTACAAAAATACCTATCGCACTCACAAAAACTAGGTTTCTAACTATATCGTGGATATTCTATAAGATATAAAATAATTGATGATTACTATTTTAGATATTGAAGTCTTCGAATTGAATAAACATTTTTACTATTAAATACATATATTGCAGTAAAATATAAAATGGATTAGGATAGAGTAAATATAAGGTTCCATCTAGTTGAACAATACGCTAAAAATAAAAAAAAAGTGAAAAATATAGTGCTTAATATGTCACTTGGTTTTCTGTATCTACATAAAAAATATGTAGATGCTGAGGGAAGTACAAAGATAATCTTTAAAGCCAAAATACTATTACTGTTTGGAATATACAATTTATTATTATTTATTTAAGAATTAATTTAACTTTTAAATGACGTTAATTGAAATATCCAAAATATTATATAAGATCTACCTAAGTCACATGACCTTTTTAACGATGTGATTTTGCGTGACATATTTTAAATTTTTCATTTAACTTAACCACAACGGAAATGTATTTTTGATAGATCTTCATGTATTTCTATAACAGTAACTTAATTTCTTCTATTTTTACGCTGATACAGGTAAATAAAAACATCTTATATGATTTTCTTTTTATTTTTATTATTTAATATTTTTCTACCTATATTTACATAAAAAATATTACATATAAAAAATAAAATATTCTTAACGATTATACAAAATTTATTTACAACTTACGTACTATGTGTTATTCTGATAATATTTATTAAAATAACTATAAATAAAATTTAATGTATTGTACTGTAATGTATTGAATATTCATTGTTTGTATTGTAATGTATTGAATATTAATTAAAATAACATATAACATTTTTCAAAACAACAATATAGAATATATTTTGTTTCCATTATGAAAATAATTTTAACATTATTTTGTGAAGTTGATATGCCAATTAGAGACTCTTTTTAATCTCGTTATGTACCTTGTTGAAACAAATATTTTTTGTTAGGTGTACTTATAAAAATATTATTATTATAATGTTTATGTTTTTTTTTCAGCTTCATCCAGTACTCAGTAGGCAAAACGGTAGGCAGAGAGCACTTAGTGTTAAAACACTCCGTTCCCCACTTTTCTTTATGTTTGTAACAATAAAATAAATAAACTATTTATATTTAGTAGTAACTTTTACCTTCTGGTCTCATAAAATAGTAAATTGTCATTCGATCTCTTTAATTATTTCATATTTGCACACCATCCTTAGATTTATTCTGAAACAAAAAAAAGTTACATTTCAGTTTCGAACAGTAGTTTTAGGAAATAAAATTTATCTATACTTTTCTGTTAAAAAAAAATATATTTTGTTAAAACAATTAAAATACCAACCTTATTGATAGCATATAATTTACGACACTCGGGACAGAACCAGTTACCATCAGGCGGTTCTATAATACCAACACACTTGAAGTGATACCATTCTAAAACACAGTCAGGAGAATCGCACCCGATCATGGGTGAATCTTCACTTTTCCCACAAAAGCAGTACGAGTCAACTTCACTATCCTCTATAGTGCCATCAGTGGGTAGCACATTACACAGATGGGCCGCGTACTCCCAACGCTTCAAGCCACATTTCTTGCACCAGAAACTCTCGGTTCCGTGACGCCAGTACAAATGCGCCACCAGCTGTTTATATTCGTAATAGAACATGGCACAGCGTCCGCAGGTATAAACAACGGCATTGGCATTCACTGGCACTGGCATTGGGGTGTATTCCGTTTTGTTCATATTTTAAACTAAGTTATTGTAATCTACTTCACTCCTCAAAGGGTTAAATGAGAATATTTAAAAATTATCAGATATTGACTTTTTATATTAGAGTAATTAGTTAATTTATCAGTGAAGGTACACAAAAACATATTAGATTATTATTTTTGAGCTTTAATTGCAATTTACGTGGAAAAAGTACTTAATTAATCACTGCTAATTGATTACTCTAAAACAGCCATTTTAGTGTAATACAGGTAAATTAATATAAGTAAATATGAAACTAATTATACAGATAGACAAATACTATAATTATATAAGAAAATAATTATAGTTTTATTAGATTTAGTTTGTGTTATGCATAGCAGTTTTGAATTTATAATTATTGATATTATTTTTAGTAAATTTGACGCGTGCACTTTACTGGTATAATGACCAGTAAATAGAAAAAAAAGATATACCTATATTTTTTATTTTTTTAATTAACAAGTGATACGCAAGAAATTCTTACAAAATAATTCTGCTTCATATAATTCAGTGTATGTAATAATGCTAAATATTAAAAAAACTTACTTAGTTTTTTTACCATCATTTTGTATCTTGCACACAGCAGGGTTTCCGTGACTTTCCGTTTCCTACTTTCCGCCATTGAGGCATTGCGTGTTGAGTGGCGGAACTCAACACCGCGCTTTGCCGCTGATGCACCTAAACCTAATTAGAAAAAATGGTGAACTATTTTGACGAAACATTTTTACCAATTCTTTAACAAATGAAGCTAAATTGAAATTCGTTGTCCCCAAAAATGATGATTAATGTTAATCCTGACAATCCCCACAATCTTAAGCTTCCCGCTTGTGAAAAGTACACGTTTCTCATTTGAGTAACTTTGCATTTGAACACAAAAAGAAATGATAAATAGACGTGCCTCTATTATATAGAAGGGAAAAAATAGAGTTTAAAAACACCGTCTGATATTATTCAATCAAAGGTTTCTATAGAATGTTAAAGTAAATTATATTGAAAATTTAAAACAATTGAGATTTTATATATTCTTACACTAATCTATATATATAAAAGGACTTGTCCTCACTGACTGAGGTAAGACGCACGCACAGCCTTAACTGCTGATGGTAGAAACGTGAAATTTCGACAGATCCACTAAGAAGGGATTTTGAAAAATTTTAACCCTAAAGGGGTGAAATAGGGGTTCAAAGTTTGTATGGAAAAAAATTGAAATCGGCACCGATTTTTATAAAATTTGAAATTTAGATTTTTAAAAGTATTTAATTGAACACGTGTTTCATCGTTTTCTAGAATACACCCCCTAAGGGTGCAAATAAGGGGTTGAAAGTTTGTATGGAAAAATCTTTAAATCGCCACCGATTTTTATAAAATTTGAAATTTAGACTTAAAAATATTTCATTGAACACATGTTTCATGGGTTATTAGAATTCATCCTTAAATAGGCAAGCGAAGCTGCGTGCGTCCGCTAGTATTCTTATAATATTAATGATATATACATTCTATTCAAATCAAATTTCTATTATATTAAAGAATATATGAAAAAAACGAATTAACAGCAGCATTATATAACAAGTTCTTAATTCTTAAATTCTTATTTTCAAAAATAAAATTAAAATTCTCAGCATCACAAAGTACTAAATATTTTGTATAGACTACATCCTAGGTATATTATATGTATTTGAGCAAACAGTGTGCCGTTAAATCATTCTTCTCCAAAAGCAACTTGCAATATATCTTTACGGTGAAATATTAAAGTACATAGTAATATATATGAGTATTAAAAGGTTGAATTTAGCATTTATCTTTTATTCTTAGGCTAATATTTTTTAAAAAAGTCAACGTGACGCCATAGAACTGTAAGTTAGCGCAAGTTTTAGGCACGTGGCCAGCCTTCCATGTAAGTCTTTGTCTAGAATTCTGGATTAACGATCACAATTCTATTATATTAAATCTACAAATTTTATTCTTTGACGTTATTATGAGTTTTGTTTGATTCATGTATGTCCTATCGAAGTGTAGTCCTCCATTGATGAAATTTCAAGTAGATCTTTGCTAAAATGTGTATGTTTAATTAGAGAGATCCCTGTGGCGCACTGGCATAAGCGCGTGGCTGTAAATGCGTCTGTTGTGGGTTCAATTCTCACTTGCGGAAATAAATTGTAAATTTATTAATGTTTTTATTTCTTCGCTTTGGTAATAAGACAACGCATGCCTGAAATATTCGGAACTTAACTCTTAACACTAAGTTCCTTCTGCCTTCCTTTCCTTTCTTATAGATAACTTCCTAATCTTGCTATATGCGGGATACAGAAAAAAAATATAAATATTTTTGTTTTTAGCAAAACCATACCAACATATAAAACAATTATATATTACGAGACAATTATAGCAGGTACTGTCCTACGGTTGCTGGAAACCATTTTACAAAATTGTGAGCCGTTGACAGTCTTAACGAGGGGCCCATTGATAACTAAGACCTGAACAACGGCTGTCCCGAGCACGCCTTGACGTTCGGCTTCAATACGAATATATCAGGGTCTGACCTCTTTCAATATCCTTTTTTCCGAACGAACAATTTTATCGTCTTTGTTATTTCCACCCAATGAACACTAACCCCTTGGATGGTTCTGACGTGAATGAATAACGAAAATTCTGATAAAAAAAAAACACTGTGAATATTAAATTTGACGTATTGATTTCGTTATAAAATTATTTTATTTTTTATTTATTTATTTTAATGGGGCAGTTTTGGTTATATATTTTTGAAACAGAGTAGCTTTGTGTGTTGGCTTTATAACTGGATTGCTCTCATATTCAATGAAAATTTTACATTATTGCAAAGACAATAAAAAGATATTAGGTAAATATTATAATATAAAGAGAATAGATAATAATTGCAAGTGCGTCATACTTTTACCACAGCTATATATGTACAGGGTAGGACAAAAGTAACCTAGTATCAAAACTCTTCGTTCTCCGCTGTCTACCCTAATTTAATTCATTGCAAATTTTTACTTTCCCCGCAATGAAAAATGAAAATAATTTATGTCGAACGGGAATCGAAGCCACAATCATTGCGTTTACACTCGCTGTCTTGGCTTGGGCTTCATTAGTACTTAATATCCACAAAATAACTTCAACGTTTCTCTAAGATTTATAAATGATTATAATTTACAATAATAATTTTTACATGTTTAGTTCCGAAATGTAATCTATAATACAAATTTATTCAAATTGTGATTTCAACTACGAGGCTCCAATAGGCAAATATTCTGGAGCACTGATTTGCATAATAGGTTAAAATAATTCCAAGCCGGTAATCGGGCTTATACAAACACCTTTTAATGGTAACCTCTAGCTTAAATAACAGATAAGCTTTCATATATACGAGTATTTTGCAAATGTATTATATTTAGTATCTAAAAATAGGGAGACGCCTCGGTTGTCCTTCGAAAACATAGTACCAAAGATACTGGAGGAAGGTCACGTAAAAAGCATGAGGACCCCCCGGAGAGCATGTATGAAGAGGTTGATGTTAGTGGACGAGGCGAAAGAGGTATGTAGAGACCGTAGCGTTTGGCGCTCCATTCTCTCTGACTACGCTAGGGATAAAGCGTAATATGATAAGTTTCACAAAATGATAATTTGCAATAATTTAGTCCTTATATTACATTCTAATTACAAAGCAATTACAGGAAATTTGCCCTTAGCGATTAAGTTTGTCTCAAGTAGACGACTTGACGTGCTCTCGAACTACTAACGATTAAATCAAATGTGCACACGTACATATAACTAATATGATAAGATACTGGCAAAACTAAACGATTTCATAATGATTTTAGTGAACATTCTAAAGATGTGTCTACTTTTATAACTCTATTTTCTTTCTGCTCATATTAATATGTCTATTATAACATGTTAAGGCCAGTCGTGGTGCACAAAGTGTGACTAAAATAAATATTTATATTTCCATTTCTTTGCTCCGGTGTCGAGATAAAGCGGCGCTGGATTCCGCCATTCAACACGCAATGCTTCCAGAATTCGGCGGAATGTGGGGAACGGAATGTCTTAACACTAGGTTCCCTCTGCCTACCCTGCTGTGATACAGCGTGAACCTGATTTAAAGTACTATTAAGCCTATAAATAAAACTTAAAATTTTTAATACCTTCCATGCATATATTTACATATATGCTATATCTATTAAGTACGTAAGTAGTAAGTAAGTAGGAGTAGTACCATGCATAGCTATTTATTATAAGAATAGCTTCGGTTATCTCATTTGATACGAGAGAGAGAGAGACAGTTACGAAAACACCGCAAAATATGAAATACAAAATTAGATTAATATGTTACGAGCCCCAACGCTTCCTATATTCGTAGCACGGGTCTCGAGGGCCCGCTGAAATCTCGGCCTGCTTCCGACGCGCGCAAATAGCGTACACTGAGATTAAAGAAAACCGATAAATAATATTTTATGACGATATTAAATTTTCTTAAACGTTAAATGTGATATTTACAAATCGTAATATTAAACTTTTGGATGTTTACTTGTTTTTCAAGATGTTAAAGTTAATAATGGATGTTTATAAAGTACATATAGACCACCGTGGCACAGAGACACGAGCGTGAGTGTAAAAGCGACGGCTGTGAGTTCGATTCTCACTCGGGGAAATGAATTATTATTTATGAATGTTTTCTTTTCTTCGCTTTTCTAACATTACCTAAGGCGAAGATTTAAGTTCCGTCACTCAACATGCAATGCCTCAAAAATTCGGCGGAAAATTCGATGTATCTTAACACTAGAATCTCTCTGCCAGAGTAGGCTTCTCTCTGCAGTTTTCTCTATCTATTACTACAGCAAGTATACCTTTATTATAGATAAAGTAATATTCTTTTAAATTATTTAAAATAAAAATTTAGTACAACATTTCCTAAATAAGCTACATAAGCCGTGTAATAAGTAAACGTTTAAAGTCACTTAAATCGCAAATTTCATTGCCTCGTCTCCGGCACACGTGTTATTCCCCCTTAAACTCATATTAAACTGGTATTACAGGTAAAGTATAAGTCTTATACACCTATAACATGATGGAATCTGAATGTAACTAGAATACACATATATATATATATATAAGAATATATGAGTTTTGATTAGTAACTCTAGCTAATAATAGCTATAAAATAAATAAATGAAAGAAGAACTTAAGTTACATTTATTATAAATACATTATAAGTCCAAAAGCCCTCGTTTTAATGAAATTATTATTAATTAAAAATTTATGTTGGCTAATATTAGTAATAGAAAAAAAAATTATTAAATTTTATTATTCTAAAGTCTTTACCCTGCCTATTTATTCTGAAATGAATGAATATCTAAGAACATCCTGCAGACATTCCGCATTAGCATACTTATTTATATCATTTTGGCCAGGTCCGTGGAATCAACGATTTCACCGTCAATATCTGAGATATTACGATATTTTATTACCATATCAAAGCAAAATAACTTCAGAGAGAAAGATAATCATGAAAATTTATATGTCACTCACTCTTTAATTATTTTTGGTTAATGTCATAAAAATATTTCGGCATTACATTGTGAATGGAAGTAACCTAATGAGAAATTAATGTCTTAACACTTCCCAGGTTCGAGGGGAATAGGGTTTCCTCTGTAATTATAAGGAAACCCAGACAATATTGCTAGACATCCAGCTTAAACCTGAAGCACGTTCCACTTATAAAGAAGGTAGTATTCTCAAATGATTTGCATGCCATAAAACAAAGCCGCATTACTCTGTCAGCTTTAGTATTGGTTCATTTTACGTGAAAGTAAAATAAACCTTAAGATTTTCTTATACTTAGTCTAAACACGTAGTGCCCTAGGAGCAGCTATATTATTTTTATACTGTCTGCTGCTACTTGTTTATAATACAAAATAGTATGTGGCTGGTGAAAAAGAAACAATCAATATTTGAATATTGAAAAGGGTATGGAATACGATATCATATTTCAGTTTTTATTATACTAGTGGCCCTTGCTCGGCTTTTGCTGATTTGTTTTCATTTAATATTATTTCAGTGTATTTGACTGTAAATACAGAAGCCTTAATAAGTCCTAAGCAAAATTATTATATAAAATTATTTACGTACGAAATACATTTAATTTGGTTTATAATAATATCGATCTAATTGGTATATCTAATATGTGGCCACAATTTTTATCACGAAATAAATTTACCACTACCAGAAATCGAATTAAAAATAAATATTTATAAAATAAATTGTAACGCATATACCTAATATAAATAACAATTGAAAAAATCGGACACACAGCCAAGTAAATAATGCTCTTCCATTTCATCGCAAGCAATAAATTACAAATTAAGGGCTTTTTTGTTCTCTTTGGGAAGGATAATAAATTATCTCAGATTTATAACATTTTAGGAAATTGAAAACAATATATATTGATGTATTTATTAAACTGGTATATAGATTAACGAATTAATGTTTAAATAATTTTGATAAAACCACATTCATCTCCCTTGTATGAGAATCAATATCTAGGTGGTTATGTTTATTGTATATTCACTCAGGTATGTATAATTACGATCCATACCAATTTATTTGCATATATACAATTTTGCATATATGTACGAGTACATATGTTGCACAAATTTAAATCGAAAGATTTATTTTATAATTGTTAAGAAATTTAGTTAGTTCCGCTTCCAGAATTCGGCGGAAAATGGGGAACGGAAGCGTCTTAATGGAAGGCGTCTAAACATCAGGTTCCCAGATACCCTCTGCCCATCCTGCTGGGATAATTAAAAAAAACTCTTCTCTCTTCTCTCTCTTTATACGTACTCTATTCAAAAGCAAATAACTAAAATAAAACATATAATAGCAAACTATCTTCGTAAACTCGATCGCCGATCCTTTGTCGAGTAACTCATGGCGTTTTGCTAGCAAGAGGTGATCATATGCAAATATAATTGCGGCCTCGCAACGGATGGGTGCGCATTAGCTGCGCTTTGTGCAGGAACGACTCGGTCCATTTCACACCGATCTACGAATTAGCCGTTTCGATCTGGCTGTTCCAACCGGCGAGGCCAGCGCGGTCGCTATGGGGACTTTGATTTTGGAAAGCTCTCGTGAATTAAGCTTTTAGATCAATCCCCTGCATATTTATTGGTGTTACTGCTTCATGTCATGTCTGACCGACATGTATTTATGTATATTTGCTGTGGTTAGTTATCATATTTTAATCTCAATAAATATACATATATGCAGATAACATATTACACAGTAATTTATTTAATTCTTTTTTAATTTTCGCAAAGTAGGTAGAGGCAATTTGGGAAGCTAATGTTACGCACACCGTTTCCAATAAGATACTTCCGTTCTTCACTTTTCGAATTCTTTGGCGGAATGGCGGAATTCAAAGCCCTAGTTACCGCGATTTGCGCCGTTACCAGAGTGAGGAAAAGGAAAACCGGCGGTAGAAGAAAGTCATAGCTAAGGAACATCAAGGAATGGACTGGAATTAAAACCGCCGTAGATTTGATTCATTTGGCTAGGGACAGGACTAAGTATGCGAAGTTGACTGCGAACCTTCACTAGTTGAAGAGGCACATTAAGAAGAAGAAGAAGAAGAGTGAGGAAATGAAAATATTAAATATTTCATTAGAAGCAATAAAATATTTACATCTATAACCTGTCGAGTTTATATTCACACGTTTGTGCCCCTGAACCACGCCTAACCTTAATAGCATTACTGAAAAATGTATATGGAAACTAGGTTTATATTTATATTCACATAAGGGTTTAACGAAGAAGTTAGTGAGAACCCAGTATAAAGACATTCTATAGTTGCCAGTTTGTTCTTTTTAGTAACACTACGCATGAAACAGAACAAATGACCACCACTATTTTTTAAATGCCAAGTAGCTGGTAGTACCTGCTACTAATCGATGGAACCTAAAGTAAGTTTTGAGTATGATTTTCATCTTCTAAAGTATTATACAGAAAATAGAGACATCTGAATGTTTGAGTTTAAGCAAAAGTAGGTACTGTAGTGCTATAGTAGTTAGTAAAGCAAACTCTAAGTAATTGTTTGGCTAAGTGTAACAATTTGGAATGTCGAGAATACAATGCTTTGTTTTATACAGAGAAATTATTTTTATAACGTTAAACTTGCAAATATGAATAAATATTTATATATTTTATAATGAATATAAATTTATAATTTCGTACAGAAACTGTGTTTGAGTTCTTAAATAATGTCCAATCGAGACCAGTTATGGCGTGGTCGAAATGAATTATTTATTTAAATTTATATTTTCATTTCTTCGCTCTGGTGTCGAGGCAGTGTGTGGTGTTAAGTTTCACCGCCCAACACACAATGCACCCAGAACTCGGCGGAAAATAGAGTGTCCTGTCACTAGGTCACTGACGTGAACCTGTTTTATAGAATCGTAAAAGCCTAAAAAAATATTCACAAGAAAATTTTTACTTCTGTACAATATTTCAATATAATATATCATAATTTGGCCAAGAGATATAAACCACACCATATTTTAGACAATTCATCTTAAAACCACTCGCACCTCGAGATGTTTCGCATAGCCGTTGCCGAATATTCCACGCTATAAATATCATAAAGATACCTATATTTTCACGGGACAATGCCTCCCCGGTATCTCAATTTTCATTTCCTTTTGTTGAGCATACAGTGTGATTTGTAGTAACGGAGAATAAACAAAATGTACTCTGAAAATTTAAGATTTCTTACTTTTGCCTCTTATATTTTTATGTATCTATGGAAAATTTTTACAAACAGTTATAACTTATTTATATTTTTCTTTACGGTTAATAGTTTTGTCATATAAACATAGACTTTATAGTCAAAGTCAATGGATATAGAAGTTATTAACATAAATTTCATAATATATTTTTGTAATTTTTATATAATTTTCATATTGTATGTATGCACAAGAAAATTATATATATTTGATATTGATATGAATTGACTTGCTGGACTTGACGCACTGGTTTTTCTGTGAAACACTCATAAATTTTGAATTATCTGTTTAAAATTTTCAGATTTATATTGTAAGTTGTCACTTTTGTACTATTTTCACAACTATAACTCCAAGAGAAGTGCCCTAAAGTGAAACAAAAACGATGCATAAATACCCGAAACCTTTTGATAACGTTGACTTAGAAGGTTGCTTTTTTTCTGGCTTCCAAGGGCTTTCCTTTTCTGGATATTTGTTATTAATTTCAGTTCTATACATTGAAATAAATGGTCTTGTAAAAGGGATAGATAGACAACAAAAGTACGAAACTCTATAAAGAATATTTAAATAAACAATAATTAATGACCGACATCCTATTGAATATATATTTCCTAAAGAATTTCAATTAAAACGTATGAAATTTATTCACAAACTACAAAAGCTTATTTCTGTTTACCTCGCCATTGCAAGCGATCGAATTTGCGTGTAAATAAAATGAGTTTTCTGCGTTGAGTTCCTGAAAATACGATGTAATACTCGCATCGATTCAATATAAAATACGTACTGACCCTTGTTTCACGCTGCGTACTCCGCACAAGTTTCCGCTAAATGAACATGAAAGATAAAAATGAATATCAACTTTTAAAATCCGGTCGTTTTTAACAATCTATTGTAAAAGGAAAAGAATAAAATATTTATATGTAAACTAATATTATAATAGAGCCCGACGGTATAATGTACCATGTTTTATTTTTTATAGATAATTATTAGCATGAATAAACTGAAGCTGAAGGCTGTGACTGTGTTACTGTAAGCGCGGCAGGTTATAGGTTCAATTCCCACATGAACAAAAGAAATATTTAATATTTTCATTTCTTCGCTTTGGTGTCGAGGCAAAACGCGGCGTTGTGTTGCGCCACTCAACACGTAATGCCTCCAGAAATCGGCGGAAGAAGGGGAACAGAATGTCTTACCATTAGGTTACAGCGTGACGCTAAAAAAATATAATACATAATTGTTTTTTGACTTTACGTTTTATAAATCGATAAAGGGTTCCCCCCGAGCCGAGCGTGCATGCGAGAGCGCGGGACAAACGATAGAAAGACACGATCGATCTGAGCGTTCGGTTTGTGACGGATCTATCTATTCATTATTACTTATAATTTAGCAGTATAATTGATGTAAAAAAAAATAAAATAACGAGTGCAAATAAATATTAATTTATCGACAAAAATTGTAATGTACAATGAAATAATAATCCAATTCAAAATTCTAAATTTTTGATTCAAAGTTTTCATAATATGACGATATCACGTAAAATGGTCATCCGTAAATCGACTTAACAGACAATGAGTTTTTTCACTACAAGTATACATTGTAAGTTCGAAACACCATTTTTATATGTAAAATAAGTTAAGCGATCAATTTCCGCTGGGATCTAGAGAAGTATCACTCTATTACAACAAAGTAGCTCGGTCCCTATCCATTTATCGCCACCTCCATACAGTAAGACGTTCGGGCAGATTGTTTCCTTTCTTATTCGAATCCTATACTAAAATGACAGAATTGGTTGAACTGAAAACATAATATTCTTATTTCTAACATATATGTAAAATATTACCTTTTACTCATCCATTATATATGTTATAAATATTGATTTTTATTTTATAAGTGAAGGCAGTATTTTAACTGGATCTCTTTTAGACATGCATTTTCCTCTTGTGTCACATTTCTCTTTTCTACTGTACAATCTCCTTCGCGTGTTCTCCGTACAAAGTGACTTTGGCGAAGTGGTTAGTGCTCAACTGGCACGATAGGAACTCCATTAACTAAGAACTAAACTCACTTATTCACATTTTACTGCTATTATTGTTAAGCTCCTTTTAATAAAAAGTTCTACAAATGATTTTGCTTTATTTTAAAACTGTTTAAAATTAAATGTGATAAATAAACGAAATCATAATATGATGCGTAAAGTCAGTGTCACTAACTTCCGGCAACAGCTGTAAAATGAAAAATGTCAAACTGGCTACAATTATACTTTTTCACAAGTTTAAACATTATGCAGCTATATACATTTTATTGATTATATATATACATATGAAAATTAAAAATACTATGACCCATATTTTTTATTTTAATATTTCAATGGGAAAGAATATTTGTAAAAATTAACTAACTTAAGTTTGATTTTGTATAAATTACAAATAAAAGTTTGTTTTTTATGAAATACCAATAAATTTTCACTTTTCAGAATTTTTCATTTATTTGTGTTGTATGTTCTCACTTCGCGCCAAATTTCAAAATTGTAAGCCCAACGGACACACCTTTAGGTTTAGAAGCTTAATTTTTTCTGTTTCAAAGAACCATGGTAGGTCCATGGGTTACGATTTTTTTCCCCCGAGGTACAGAACCCTCAAAATACTACCAAAATATACCATATTCTACCTACGTTTATAAAAAAAACCACAAACTCGTCATATCTCCATACAACCAACTATTTTGAATAGCGAAAACCAAGTTAAATTCCACACACGAGTTAAAAATAATACTTATGTTAGACAATTTAAAAGATTTACAACAATAGCTTTACCATAGATCCTTTTAAGTGTTCAGACAAGGCAGAGGAAATGGAGCAATCAGTTAAACTGACTCCATTGAGCTCGGTGATACCAGCAACAGAATTTGCGTGCGAATAGCTACTGTATTTGTTCACTAACAACTTCCGAAGCTGGCGCGGAAAATAAACTTGAAATAATATTGCCGATTCCTAACTTACTTCTCTTCTATTGTATTTTTGAAGCTTCAATATCTTTTGTTGTGTACGGAAAACCACTTTTCTCTTCTTTATCTAATGTAAATAAAATATGGATATCCTTTTTTAATCTTTTATAATCATAACTTCATATAGCTCGCTAAATGCTAAAAAAGCTATACAAAAAATATTGAAATAAAAATTTATTGGTCGCATGTTGATCGCAATTGTTCGGCTTTGCACCTGGTTTCCTTAAACACAAAACATCAGTTTAGGTGACATGGTCCATTTTTTTAATACATATTTCGTATTATTCTAGTTCATAATAAATTGTAGTATTGGCCAAATTCGAAGAGCATAAGCGTAAACGCCGATGACAATCATAGTGAAGTTATTTAGCGTTTAAAATAATTTAACTTATATATATTTGATACTAGCGACCCGCTCGCGGTTTCACCCGCGTGAGCTATGTTATTATTAATCTCTGTCTCCATGACTACGTCCTAGTGACGTCTATGCAAAATTTGAGGCTCCTAGCATTTGTAGTAACGAAGTTTCGAAGGTTTTCGAACCTAGTTTCATGTAGTTTCTGAGATTTCGTGATGAGTGAGTGACCTTTTGATTATATATGTATATAGATTTAAAACAATGTGTACTAAAACTTAGTTGTTGTACTTAGTTGTTTTTACCTAACATTCAATTTGTTTTTTTTTTAATTCAGTTGTTTAAAATAAAAAGTTTTCTAAAAAAAGTCAAGCTACTAAATCCAATCTGCCCAAATTTTGATAAAACTATCAGCGAGGTCTCAAAATATATTTCAATTTATTCACACTATTTCATATTCTAAAATTATTATAGGCTGTGTGATTGCTGTCACCAAAACGACCACCGTTACATAACGGTAGCGGTGGTCGTTTTGGATAAACAAGAACCAAAAAAAAACTAGGAAAAAAGCTACTATACATAGATATATATGTATAGTAGTTTGTTCTTGTATACAGTAAAAAGAAATTATATTTCCGATTCGCTCATTTGACCAGTATTTTTATTAATTTAAAAGCTAAAGTATTAAATAAAAAAATTACCTACGTGAAAGAAAAGGTAAAATTAAAGAACAAATGATAATATATCACCAAATATACTGTATTTTCAACTGTTGCTCAAAATGATATGTTTAAAACAGTATCTAATGTAGCGCTGACCAAAACTCGTTTGGGTGTAGAGACTGAGTAAGTCCAGTTGGATTTGAAGCAGCTTATTCGCAGTGTGAAATAGGGCGGGTCATTCCTGTACAAAGCGGGGTTAATGTGCACCCGTCCGATGCACTGTTCTCTATTCCATTTGCTTACCATCTCTTGCAAAATGATGCAACTAAATATGTATGTTAGACATAACATAAATTATTGAATTTGTTATATTCGTTTGTTTTTTAGGGAATTTAGCTTAAAATATTGTATGGCTTTTTAATGTGTGAAATATCGGCAAATTATAGGCAGCTGTGCCTAATTGTAGAAAGTAGATTAACTTAGTAAGATTGCCATATATTAAAACTAGTGGACCCGAACGCGGCTACGCCCGCTTGAAGTATACGAATATTGATTAAATATATTTATGAAATTATTTTCAATTTTCAATAGAATTTCAAGATACGTTAAGATAGCTCAGCTCAGGTGACGTTTTCGACGGTGCGTAAAAAACAGACAGACAGACAGGTACAGTTACTTTCGAATCTATAATATAGGTATTGATAATATAAAAACAAAACAATAATTTAAAAAATTAAAACAAAACATAGTTTTACTGCAAAACACTGACGCTTTACGATAGTTTACCTTTTGCCTTAACATTTAAACAAAGTTTATCGAATATACCCCAGATGAGAATATCAAGAAGATATATTTTTACGGAACAATGGTTTCCGGTATCTCAGTTTTCATTTCCCCTTGTTGGGACACAAGGTGTGATTTGTAGCACGAGATAGTATACAAAACGGTCGCACCGAGGTACTCCACTGTCAGCGGAAAATCCCGGCCAGAAACAATTTTTCACACGTTAGCGAAAAGTAATTTTATGTAGAATTTGATATTAATAAGGTGTTGGTAGATTTCTTTGTATGGTACTAAATTGAAGGTCTTCTTTGAAAACTTGATTAATTCCTTGGAAATATAACACTTGTATAACTTTTTTTAAATAAAATTTATAGTACAGGATAGTATACAAACCAATCGCTCCGAGGCACTCCACTGGCAGCGGAAAATCCCGGCTAAAAACAATTTTTCATAAGTAAACGAAAAGTAATTTTATGTAGAGTTAGATTGTCATTGTATGATACTAAATTGAAGGTATTCTTTGAATACTCGAATGAAAGTAGTAATCCCTTGGAAAAATATACACTTGTTTAACTTTTTTAAAATAATATATCTTCAATGGTAATAAATAAATATTCTAAAACCTCAAAACTTTAGTATCTCATTAAAAATAAATTATTTATTAAAATATGTGGGTTTCATATGATATTATTCATATATTAGTTTCAGTTATATATTAAAGTCGTCCATTATATTTAAATTAAAAGTTGTAATGTTTACATGTTAAATATTATCTTTATTATTTTGATAGCTCGTTTTTACAGATTTTTTATCGGGAGATATATAATAAAATTTAAAAAGCAGATCGGGTTTATTTCCATATAATCGATAATCAGAGAGAACATAGTGTTAATACATTCAATGCACATTAATTGGCCAAAATCAATGCCACACCGAATCTTGTGAGAACGGCGAAATGAAAATAACTAGTGCCCCGATTGAGAATTGAACTTACAACCATCACATTTACAGCCAGAAGTTACTGCCCACTGCGCCATGATGGCCTTATCAGTTTAAATTAACACTACTAAATATTACTAAAACATTATTCAAAAATAAATTAGGTAATTTACTACTCGCCACAAACCAACAACTGACAGTATGAGCTGCAAACAAAGCATTGCGGTCCCATATTTATTTGTTTACCTCTTCATACTCACTAGCACTTATTATTTCCGGCGGAACCAAAATCATTTAACAGCTGAAACATCCGGAGCAGGGAAACTATAAAATACGATAAATGTAAATATAGTAACAAAGGAAAGTCATTGTTCATACATTCTGAGTTCGTAATATATGGGAATGAAATTATTATTTCTATTTTTATTTATAAACATACTTAAAAATTATAAATGGGACACATACCATGAAAAAATATTTAAACTTTAAATTACCATTCTGTTAAAAATAACATTAAAAATATACTATAAAATTAAATCTTTGATTACGGGGCGTGAAGTTTGCGACGCGAACTTTCTACCACGCTTGTGAGATGAGAAAGTAAAATAATTCCAGTGGTATGCAATTATTGTTATGTTTTAAGTTTTTAACAGATTATTAATGCTAATCCTGAAATAAAATTTAAATTGCTAGATGACAATTTAAAAAAAATGCTATACCAACAATCAAAGACAACTGTATCTTGAGGCTTTCCTACCAATTTCTGAATTGTAGATCAATGACAACTACAACTGGGCATATGCACTCATTGTGTATGAAATGAACTACATACTGAACTGGGACTATAGTCTAAATACTTGATATTAATTTCATCTTAATACCTCCATGCGATCCTATAAGGGTTCAGTTTTATCCTTTTGAGGAACGGAACCCCAAAAAGTATGTTACCAAGTAATATTATTGTAATGTTTATAATCAAAATACTGATACGATGCTCACAAAATCGATGTTCACAGTAAATTCGTTATAATAGAAACAGGACATGCCAAACCACCTATGGTGCAATATTACGTATCTATGAGAAATATCTTGCATAACTAGAATATTAAAGCATTTAGATGACACAGGTGACTTATTACAAAATTGCCATTAACACCCTGTAATCGATAATACGAGTACCTAGTATGTCACTGCTCTATAGGTGTTTTCTACACGCAAAATTAAGGCAATTTTAATCATGTTACTGAAAATAAAGAAAATTTTAACTTTGAAAAATTTCAAACAAAGCCTATTACTTTTCATTATAAATTCTTAAGGACCACAGTCTGTGACGTATTGACGGTCATTTAAAACAATCTCTCTCAAACGACAGTGGCCACGTAAATTGATGTCGTTATCCCTGCGTCAAAAATTCTACGATATAAAAAGCGTCTTTATCTTGAAATATTATATCATATTATCACAATATCAGCGCGCAGCCAAATGCCTCGCGTCCTAAGAATATCAAGAAGATATATATCCATGGAAGAATGCCTTCCAAGTATCTCAATTTTCCTCTTAGCAACACCGGGTGTGATTTGTAGCGTGAGATACTCATGGCACCTATACAAAACGGAAACGTTATAAACCCTCGCTCGTATGCTCCTTGAATATATAATTAAATACTATAAACTTACTGGTGAATAGAATGAGATATTTATTTTGTTTTATTTTTTTTATTTTTGTTTCATTTTTTTTTATTTAAAAGAGTGTACTGTCCTATTAGCCTATTACGCTTATTGCTTCCTAGAGTAAATAAATGAAAATATTAAATATTTAATTTTCTCAAATAGAAATCGAACTCACAACCTGACATGTTTACTGTCACACGCTTGTACTACGACTGGACTCAACCAATATCTCTTACATAAATTCCAGCAATTAACAAACAATTATAAATTTATATTTATATTTAATTTTCATTCTTAAATTTTTTTTATATTCAAAAGGTGAAAAAACACTCCGAGTTAAACATTAAAAGAAAGGTAACATCACACGAAAGTCGAAAGGTACATTTGTTTAATAATCAAAATAGAAAATGGTAGTCCTGTGAAATTTAAACTATTCACCCATTACGCTTTTGCGGACAACATTCACACTCTACACGCATTGTACGAGTGGGCTTTACTCTGTGAATGTACTTATTATAACACGCCTCTCTCTTACTAGAAATAAATTATTAAGAAAGTTATAGAAGTATATAAGTTATTAAATGTATAAATTTTTGTAATTTAATTTTAAAAATCGAGGCTGGTTATGGCGCAGGGACACAAGCGAGCGACTGTAAATGCGATTTTGAATTCGATTTCCTCTCAGGGTAGAATATTTAATATTTTCGTTGTGTTCGCTCTGATAATAAGATAAAGTGTGGCGTTGACACCCTCTTAACCAATTTTCGCTTAATTTTCTAAGACATTACGTGTTCAGTTATAGAGTCCAACGCCGCGATTTCGTTTAAAAATGAGAATAATTTATTACACCTGGCGGGAATCAAACCCGTCACCTTTACAGAGGACGTTTTTCAGAAAATGTGATGCTGCGCCACGACTCCCTCAATAAATAGGAAAATATTAAATAATGCAGATATATGGATAGCCACATATTCTCTATTCATAATTTTAGTATAAATTGAATTTCAAACCGCACTTTTATATTTACTTTTGTTTACATAAGTTGTTCAATAGTAAACAGATTTAAAATATATAATGTGTATAAAACTGTATAGGTATAATCTATATGAAATTTCATCAACATAAGAATTATATAAGAATTTTTTCTCGCTGCATCCTGCACACGGTATGGCAAAGAGAACCTGGGGATCTAGTGTTAAGACACTCCGTTCCCATTGATCGTTCCCCACTTGAAGTAACGTTTTCCACTTTTCGCCAAACTCTGGAGGTATTTGATTGGCGAAACTCAACGCCTAGTTTTGACTCGTTAGTAAAGCGAAGAAATAAAATATATTGAAGTCTTCGTTGCCTTCACTGGTAATCGAACCCACAAGCCGTCGCTTTTACAGTGCACGCGCTGGGCCTCTACGCCACAACTAGCCTTTTTTTTTTACTTTTAGTTTATTGGCTCGGGCTAATCAAAATACAAGCGGTATGCACCTTACTCACCTATACCAATTTCCAGTAGCACTTATTACGCTTGACTGCTGTTCGAGAAATGTGATTTTTCTTATTCATTTGTTCGGAGAAATAAGCAAAACATAGTTCATATTAAGATATTGTGATATTATTATTTATAAATTATATAACTTATAAATTATTCCTGCACAAACAAACGTGCACTTACCCGTATATCCATATGCATAACATTCATTTTATTAGGCTAGGAAAATAAAAGTATAAGATTTCGTATTTAAAATCAAATGAAAACATTAAAAAAATATAACCAACTCGATATAGTAAAGCGAAGCAGCTACATAAGCGTTTTATATAAATTGGTGTATTTACTACACGAAATTAACTGTGTTGAAAAGTTTTAGATATATAAAATCGTTAATTGCATTTTAAACTTTTCCAATATTAGATGAGAAAATCGTAGCCAAGGGTAAAAGTCAGCAAATTAAAATTCTAAATTAGTTTCATAGTGTTGGCCATACGAGGCAAATGTGGACAATTTTCCTCGCCACTACTGAAGCTAGCTTTTGCATACAAACAGAATATAAAGTAGTCTTTTACAGATTGAGTTTAATAAGAAAATATAATTTGATTGCTTTACATATTATTGTTATATTGTATTGTTTTATTTATTTTTCAACATGGAATTGTTTTGGAATTGTGTATTTTATTAATAGAATCTCTAAATTTCCCTTTTGTTAAAGTAACATAGATTTGGAAGTCGTGCTACCCGCGACGCGAAGACCACTCGACTCCCATATATTAAAACTTTGATTTTTTTAATTTCAGTATAGCCGGGCAGGCAGAGGAACATGGGAACCTCGTTCTTACTTCGTTCTTATTAAGACACTTTCTTCACTTCCCACCGAAATCCAGCCAGGTGAATAAACATTGAATGCTGCTTATAATCCTGTTTTTGCAGACCCTAATCTCTTTGTTATATGTCGTAGTAGGAGGCAGCTTATCATCACGTTCTTGCATGCTTTCGAAGTGATAATATATAAGAAGTATATATATTTAATATGTCTGTAGTTAATTACTAAACTGTATGGCTGTATGTAAATAATATTTAACTATTTCTACAATTACTTTTTACCCCAGTGACTCCCTAGCACCTACTTCCCATTAAAAATAACATTGAAATGTACATATTATTTATATTGTAATCTAGAGAAGCAATCTGTATGTATAAAGCAATATGCAAGCTCCTATACACGTAATATATATTAATATTGGAAAAGTCAAATATCAATGTGCGATGAAGATATGATATGAGATAGTGTGAATCAAGCATTCATGGGTAATATCGCTGATTTCTGTGGCGACACCTCAGTTATTGGTTCTAGGTAGGATTATTGACAAATATTCCTTTCACATTTCGAGCCAATACATGTGTAAAGTATTAAACTGTTATATAGAAATAAATTTAACTGAAAATGACGGTACATTTATATTTTTTAATTGAATTAGTCATGCAATCCCATCGGATTAAAACATTACATTTAATATTTTTTTCAGCTTTTCAGGCAGAAAGAGCCTTAGAGTTAAGACACTCCACTCTACACTTTCTGCCAAATACTGCAGGCATTGTGTGTTGAGTAGCGGAACTCAACGTCGTGCTCTACTTCAAGACCAGAGCGAAGAAACAAAAATATTTATATTTCATTTATAAACATTTTAAATTTAAAAAAATGTCAATATTTTGAATGTTCTAAAGATAGGAAGATTAAATAATTAAGTGCTATGTAAGCCGAAATGAAGAGAATGAGTCCCTACATAGAGCTCACTTGTTATTTATTTGTTTACCCTTTCAAGCTCACGCCACGCTTATTGCGTTTTACGGTAACCGGATTATTTTATAGTACTCGCGCGATAAATTAATCCACGAATTTATTTCGAAAGCTCATTTTAAAACGTAAATAATTAATATGAATAATTGAATTTGAAACATTGAATTATTTATAATTAATACTTAAATTTTTTTATGTACCTATATGTGTATGTACACTACACACGCATACCCACGTTTTGTACGTTGTAAATTCAAGCAACTAAAACATGAAATTTAGTCCTGTGTGAAATATTAAGATATAATATTTTTGATTTCGGTGTTTATAATTTCTTATAAACAAAGTGGTAATACAATTTATTACAAAAAATGAGGTTGTAGTGGTGCAGGAGCACAAAGGTGTGACTGTAACGCAACGGTTGCGAGTTCAACTCACCTCAATGATTATTTATTAATAGTTTCATTTCTTCGCTCTGGCAACAGAAAAATCGGCGAAAGGTACCTTGGGAAAACTAGGTTCCCTTTACCTACCCTACTGGTAGCGGAATACATGGTGAAGCTGATTTAATTTCATTTTTTTACTACAGAAAAAAAAACAAAATTGAAATAACATCAAAATCCGAGATAACTAAACTAAACTCCTATATATTATAATACATATTTATATTCAGCAAGAGGCATATAATAAGTTTTTATGGCAAAACCAAATAGTGTCATCAGTTTCCCGAACGACCCGCAAGAAGTATCATTCCATTACAGCGGCACAATATCCACACAAATCCGATTGATACTATACTATGCTATACTATACTATGCTATTTTACTGGACGCATTTGCTAAGTAGATTTATTCCGAGTTATGTTACTGTTGAATAAATTGTATTCAGTAAATATCTATTACGGTATACAATTCAAATAAATGTATACATACAAATATATATCTTAATATAAAGTTGTGTTAGTCCAGTCGTCGGGAAGGGGCATAAGTAAGTGTGTGGTCGACTGGTTATGGGTTCGATCTCTACTCGAGGAAATATTTAATATTTTTATTTCTTCGCTCTGGTGTCAAGGCAAAACGTGACGTTGAGTTCCGCTACTCAACACGCAATGCCTCCGAAATTCAGCGGAAAATTGGGAACGGAATGTCTTAACACTAGGTTTCTTCAGCTCCTTAAGGCTATTTAAATCATATTAGTTCGTTTTCTCACTCTTTACTACAATTACTATTGTGTAATAAATTAATAAATTCATTTGTAGATAAAAACAAATATTTTAGAGAACTATTAATAAATATATAATGCCTGTAAAAATCGTTATATTTTACGGCCGTGATTTACTTCCCATACAAAAGCCATTTAAGTTATCTATATCTGTCCGAGCCGCAAAATTTACCCCAAAATTCACGTAAAAGTCATATCTCCGATTAAAGATTTCATCCTTCGATATTGGATGGTCGTAATATTTTAACTATAAGTTTCAGGAATAGGCTTAGATAATATTTTTAGGTAGGTACCTTTATCTTTTATGAAGAAAAAATATTTGTGAAGAAAAGTTATTATTTATTTTCGGTGCACAAGCGTATGACTAAACCATAACGGTTGTGGATTCGATTCCCATTCGAAGAAACGAAATAAGTAATATTTTCATGTCTTCGATCTCGTAAACCGCCACAGTGAGTTGCTTCACCAAGCACGCAATATCTCGAAATTATTGCGGAGAATGAGGAACAGAATATCTTATCACTGGGTTCTCCCTGCATGCTATTTGAAATAATTAACAAGATCTATCTTATGAAGCATATTCACCGAGTTAATGTAACTGCGAAACACAAGAAGAAGTTGTTTGAAGTGATAAGAAAGTTATTTCCAATAAACACATTAAGAGGAGGAAGTTAAACGTATGGAGTACTGTATAAAATAAATGGTAAACAAATCTGGAATTTGAAATTTTCCATCAAATAATTTATTAACAAGATAAAATGTCTCATACAAGTGATTTTAATGATACTTTTTGTAGTGATATTAATTTTTTAAATTAAGTATAGAAAGAATTCTTGGTATTTATTATCCAAGGTCCCATTGTCATGATAATAAAAATCTATTTTTTTTTGAGGTTTTCATCTGTCAAGAATTGGACAGGGAACGTTGTGCTCCTGCACTTTGCCCTTTGTTCTTCCTCAGTTGTAGTGATGTAGCACCACGCCAAGTTTTCCTATTAAAATGAACTTTAAACAACATTTATACTTATTATAAAATAATAATAATAATTTATATAATAAAGTTAAAGTAAAGCATACTAATTAATTTAAAAAACACAATTTTTATCAAATAAATTAATAGCCCTACTTACGGAGATGAGCCTTTTGAGCCTCACAAAATAATACGAGGCCTGAGATTTTAAGAATACTAAAGACACTCGAAATAGTACTAATTAGTTAGAGCTGAAATAATGACTTTTGTAAAATTTAAAATGAATAATAAATATATTTCTACAGATACTCTCAGAGACTGATCTCTTATATTTTTTCCAACTCTATAGAGTTGGAGAGGAGTTGCAAATGATGGAAAGAATTTAATTCAGTTTACAATATTCTTAATTAAATAAGTTTATTTACAATGACGATATCTCGCTTTTGAGAATTCCGAATTTTCGAATTTCGAAATCTATCTGTTTATTTGTTCATCTTTATTTACATATGAATCTGATTGGGAACTTTTACAATTATTTATGAGAGCGAGGAATGTAATATAATTAATATTGTAATGACAACCGACAATTCAATATTATTCACTTATTAATACCATTTATACATATTATATACTATATTGAATTTAGAAGTTTTCAAACTAGCTAATTATATGCATAGGTTAAGGTAATGGAGTCAAGTCAAGGCGCAATGACACATGAATGCAACTGTAAGTGCGATGGTAGTGGATTTGATTCCCACTCAAAGGGAATTATTTATTAATATTTTTATTTTTTTCCTCTGATAATAAAGCCACCGCCACTCACATCTTGAAAATTCGGCGGAAAGTGAAGAACGGAGTGTTTTACTATTTGTAAAATTCGGGTAAATTTCGGGGCTATGTAACATACCTGAGATCTCGGTCGCGGTTACATCAAAGTATAATTATTATTTTATGCATATGTAAAAATATTTACAATTAAGGTATAGTAGGACTCTATATTACTATAAGAAATAAAAACATGGTGTTTAAGATCACTCCTAATTTTTGTCGTCAAGAACTTCACAAATAATTTCAATAAATATAATTATATAATTCCACCAGCAATTTTTATATTTGCCACTTAAACTATTTAAATATAAAATGTAAATATATAATAATATTACTGCCTCGGATTAAATGTTGTTGATGTTTACTCGGGAAGCAAACTACTGTTATATATTTATTGCAATTTATATTTTAAGCTTGGTAGGTAGGTAGAGTAAAAAAGTCGTAGCGCAAGGGCGCATGGGACTGGGTTATGGTTGTGGATTCAATTCCAATCAATGAAATGATATATTTATTTATGTTTCTATTGTCATACACCCAATGCAATGCCTCCAGCGGAAATTGGAGCACGGGATCTTAACTCTGTTTACCATGCTGAGTGCGGCATACAACATGAATGACTGATTGATTTCTTTTTTTATATTTTAATCTAGCGGCCCCGGTGTGGATCGCTCTCTTGAACCAGTCAAATATTTATTTAATATTATTTATGTATGATTATTTTAGTATGGCTATCTATAGTGTTATACACTTAATAAATAGTAATTTAAATCTTTCGGGATTTTATTTGATTTTTCTCTTAATATAATATTAAATTGAAATATGTTTAGTTATTTTTATATCTATCAAAATAAGCGGTTGGTAACCGTATACCACTCGATCCAGCGGTAATTCCAGGATAAAAAGAGCCAATATGTCGTTCAGTGAAAGGCCCGTAAATATCGATTCGGCTATTCCGGATATTAGTCCGGACAAAAGAAAGACAAACATTTTACAATTATTTGTTTAAATATCGAGTAAACATACATAATTGCAGAAACACGATTATTTTGAAATAACAAACAAACACTTTAATTTTATTTATTTACATATTTTTGAAAAAAGAGCAACTGCTCAGTTTTATTCCGGCTCTTCTCAGCTAAACTGCCTTACTGATCGATGGGAGCTTCCTGTGGGACTGACATTACTGACATTTTTATATCTCAAAAATTCTTATAACGTCATAATTGAATGAAAAATACACTTGTAAAATAAATATCGTACATATAATCATTTATGTATATTTGTTACACGAACCATACTAAAGACTCGTTAAAATTAACTACTAAAAGGTAAAACAGATATTTTAAGTTTTACAACAGCAGCGCTCGATTTTGCTAAGAAAACACTGAAAGAAATTAAGTTTTTACTCTTTCAAGAAGCCGTTTGCGTTGCTCAGAAACTTCTCGGATATTTTCATTAAAAAACTTTTCTGCACGTTTTACAGTTCATTTGTTAAAAATTAAAACTTGTCATGATTGAGAAAATAAGTTTGCATTGAAAAAGAATTGACTCGGACTTTTTTACTGTTATATGTAAAATAAAATTATTGTATTTTTTTTTTATTTAAATTGATTTTGTTATATAAAATAAAGATTATAATTATTAAGAACAGGGTAATCTTTTCGCACTCTAACATCGACTTCATCAAAGCACCTCATCTCAGCTATCCATATCGTATGTTGGGCGCAAGTTACTCGACAGCAATTAGTCGCTAGCGTTTATTAGTAAATATTAACCTTAGTAATTACATCAGGATCCAATATTTGTGTGAAGCTTGCTACCTGAATACAGATTATTATGTTACTTGGTAATTAAGGTATAGAAACAAGTCATTCTTGTAATTACATGATCGCGACTCGTGGAGGATGATATTTATTGTTACAGAGTTCGAATATAACAAAACAGGCTACGTACCTGTTTGGTATATAATTGCTATATACATTTCTTATTTGTTAATAATGAAGAAAATTATGTTTTTAGGGTTCCATACCATTTTAGTAAAAAGTAGTGTACTACTAAAAAAACCCCATTAATTATTGTCCGTGCATCCATCTGTCTGTTTCTCTGTCTGTCTGTTTAGAGCCTTTATCTCAGGAACGCTTGGAGATATAGAGTTGAAAACACAAAAGACACACGATTTCCAGAAAAAAAAATTTTTTTCTACATTTATAAAAAAAAATATGTGGTCGTTTATATCACAAAAAACGCGTATTTCGACACTATAAATGGCTATAAAGGTAAGCTTGATTTCAGAATAATCTCGAGACCGCTAATTTTTATACAGATACCTCGGTGGGCGAAACCCGACTCGCGCTTGTACGGTTTTTTTATAGATAAGTAGATAATTTTAGTTTTACTTCTTTCATAACGTAAAAGGTTATTTATTACTCACTCAAATGTTGGATTCTGTCACTTAACACGCAGTGTCGTGAAAATTAATAACAAAATAAGCGTAAAATATATTCAATTGTTAAAATAGCTTAGATTATATGTATTATATATTAGTATATATAGGAGTTATACTGATTTATGTGGCTCTTTAATACATTTAATAGTTCGTCTACAAGTTTTCTGGTTCTTAATATAATAGAGTACTCAAGATGTTTTAAACATATAAATTTAACAATTTCGCAAAATGTTATCTGAATTGTTAGTATCATTAAGTAAGTATTATTATGATAAAAACAGAATATTTTTTTCCTGTATAATTCTCCTTTTCTTCTTATATAAAAAGCCAAAGATTTTTCTTATTCACTATACTTTCCTGTTGACCTAAATGAAGAAAGCGCCGAAAGTTTTTTAAGAATACAAAATTTTCTATAGTAACAAAAATGAGTGGCATTGTATCCGTCACTTGCCGCGGATTTGAACTGGTTAGTGTTGAACCCAGTGTTGAACCCAGTGTTGAACCCACAGGGATACATTGAGCCCAGTGTTGAACTCACCGGGATGAGGAATTAATGATACAGATATGACATGACAGTGCTTTGCACAAAATTAATTACTAAATTGATTAATCGATTTTCAATACACATATGTATATACATATATCATAATGGTACTGTACTAAATATTTATAGTTACTGGCGTCCCCCGCGTGACTTCGCCTGCTTGAACTATACGAATATTATGGAAAAAAATAGATTAATTATTTTAATTTGGTTATTTATACTGTCACTGAATCAAACAACTGTAGTATAGAAAATTTATTTTATTTTGTTTAAAAAATTGTCGTATTTAATAGAAAAATGTTGTCATCGAACCCACAACCATCACGTCCACATGTACAATTAGATACTGTCCTCAAAACTGTCCACTGACCTCAAAGCCTAACTACATCTCACGACGTTACTAAGATATGTTATGATATTCGGGTAACCTAAAAACCTCCGCACCATATCTTTCTAAATTTGCTCTACATTGTCTGCCATTAATTAGTTCTCTATTTAGAAATTCAATTCTTTCGTGTTAAGACACTTCTTTCTCTCTCCTACTTTTCGTCAAATTCTGGAGGCATTGCTTTGCCTCGACACCAGAGATATTTTTATTTCTTGAAAATATTTCATTTCCTCGAGTGGAAATCGAACCACGCAGCCACTACTAACTTTAAATATATATACACTTTTTATATAACATATTTTTTTAATAATTGAAATAACTACACAAAAAATACCGAAATGTAAATGGCAATTACGTATATCGTAGAGCTGACATTATAGTTAATTTTGAAACCGTTCCAAATCGAGTCACGTTAGAGGTTTAATTTCATCTAAAGGGGAGAATGTAAAATATGGCTTATGACCCGTCTGGTGGACTCTCCGAGCGGCCTGTGGGCGACGCCGCGGAATGAATTAACTTTGCCCATTTAGCTCTCATTATTCGCATTAACCTCGTCTTATTAGGCCATATTTATTTTACGTTTTCAGCATTTTTAATATAGAAATAACGTATTGTTGAAAATTATAACCAGTTAATTATTATAATTAATTTAGATTAATACGCAGAAGTATGTAATAACATTTTCGATATAATGATTTATGTATGTAAATCATTAACAAACGATGTACTAACTACAATTAACCCGGTCAATTAAATATTTATTGGATCTGTTAGTTTATCTATAGCAAAAACTAAAAAATTACATTACAGAATTTTTGTCTGTCTGTTTCCCTATCGCAAATAGTACAAGATTGACTAGACAGAAGTTCTCCTAAGATAAATAGGAATACAGTACTATGTAAGTTCAAATTATTTTAATACTACAAATCAATACAAGCGGGTAAAATATAAAAATCAAAAGGTGGTAACAGTTTTGGTTCATCTCTCGATGACAATGGATAAACGAAAAACGATAATAAAATCCAAGCGGACAAAGTTGCGGGCACCCGCTAGTTTATTTTAAATTTATTAAAAGTGTAATATAATTTCAAAATAATTAAATTGTTGTTACTGATAAAATACGAAATATTCAATGAACTAGCACAACTTATAATAATGAGCATTGAAAATTGTTGTTTGAAGCATTTAACTACGTGCTTAACTATATTCGACAACTCATATAAATTAGAGCAACAGGAAGTAAACTGAAAATGCTTCTAGTAATAAATTTGTTTGTATACTGTCTATTTAAAACATAAACATATGAAAATATGTTTTTAATGTTTTCACTGTGGTATTCGCATGTTTTAAACTGTTCATGCATAGTGATGGGTCTCTTAAATTTAGTTTTAGCTGTTCCGGAGATTAGCGGTAAAGACAGACAGACAATAAAAATGATTTGTTTGTGTTTTAGTACCGTAACAAGCAGTTTCTTTGAAAAATTAAGACAGACACTTTTATATGCATAGATAAGCAGCAAAACTAAATAAATCAAGTATCAGTAATCGTATTTTTTCACGCTTTATCCCGCACAGAGCAGGTTAGGCAAATGGAACCTAGTGTTAAGACACTCCATTCCACATTTTCCACCGAATTCTAGAGGTGTTAGAGAGTGGGAATCGAACCCATAATCTGTCGCTTTTACAGTCGCACTTTGTGCACTCTACACTATTGGCCTCAACTATAAAAAAATAAATAAAAAAACATGTATTTTTTGAGCTAGCACCCATTATGGCCAATTACATTCTGTCTTGGTCGTAGCAATCGATTTGATAGCATTTTCTCCGATATCATCTGTAAACGATCAATCTTCCCATTAAGTAGCGTCTATTTACGTGATTGAGGTAGCTTGACTCAATTGCAATTGACCATTTCCGTGACCCTTAAGAACCCGCAAAGGATATAGAATAGTATAGTTATTTACAGTTATACTATTTTACAGTTTTGGAATATAGCAGGGTTCGATTTCCACTTGAGGAAATTAAATATTTAATATTTTAATTTCCCCGCTCTGGTAACGATTCAAATCACGGCGTTGAGCTCCGTCATTCAACAAGCAATATCTAATAAAATCAGGGGAAAGTCGGGAGCGGTTTTTTTTTATTTGTGTACATTGCCTTTTTAAATGTTTTTAGTAACTTATATTGCTCTTTAAGCCCATAAACTCCAAGCTTGCATTTCGCTAAGCTCGTGGTATTCTAAACATCAAAGTGTTCCACGAAGACACACATAAACTTGTAAAGAAGGTATGTTTCATAACCTATGTTTGTAGACTTAAGAAGGTTTGAGATTACTTCAAGCGTTATCCCCGGAAGCACTTTGGAACCACGCCGTAACATGGTCTGAGTTCATTAAACTACCTGCATTTCCTTTGAAGATTTACCCCAATGTTGTATGTGAAAAAGAAAATTTCATACTTTAAACTGCTTATACATGCCGTTTCCTTATTTTATTTTCGTTTCAAATGTCTTTGCGGTCTGGTAAAGGAGTAATGCATATTCATCTTTTTCCCTTCTATATAAATTTGTTTTGATTGTGTAAAGGATACACAAAGCCATATAAGAGTGGCCATGAGTTTCTTTGCCTGGATCTTCTCCTGAGCTCTACTATTTGAACGGGCTTTTTTCAAGTCAAAATTGCACATTTTTTTTTGGTTATTTGGTTTCCACTTTTATGACAAGTCCAAATAAATGTTAAGATTTTTTATAGAATAAAGATATTTTGACTTTGACTTTGACTTATAAATAAAAAAAAGATGAAATAATGAGGCCGTCGTCGCGCAGCGGCACAAGGGCGTGACTGTAACGCGACGGTTGTGGGTTCGATCCCCACTCAACGAAGTCAAATATTTATTTACGTTTATATTTCCGTTTCTTCGCTCTGGTGTCGAGGCAAAAGCGTGGCGTCGAATTCTGCCACTCAACACGCAATGCCTCCAGAATTCGGCAGAAAGTGGGGACCGGGGTGTCTTAACAGTAGGTTCCCTCTACCTACCCTGCAGTGTGCGGGATACAGCGTGAAGCAGATTTTTTTATTTTATGAAATTTAACTTCTTTAAAGTCGATATATTCAAAATGATAGTAACTACATATACCTACAGGAATACTCTAAACTAAAGTAACTTTAGATACAAACGACTATATATCGCGAGAGTACACCGGTGCTCGACCAAACCACAAACGGTCTCGGTCGGCGTACTAACAAAACTGATACTTTATCTGCGGTGAAATATTTCCAATGTAAAGTACTCGTAGAAGTATCTTACCTTAAATTGGGAAAGCAGAAACGTAACGAGCTGCTCCACCACAACCAGCTTTTCTGGCTCCGTCTTTAACTTTTTTAGAAAATAAAAAAAAAACTAATACTACTAGTAAATTTCGTTAATAATATTAAAAATATATTATTTTCGATTAACAATTTTAAAGTATCAATCAATATGTTTTACATACCATACTCATACATATATGTATAGGAACTTTCTGTGATTATAAAACCAAAGGAAAAATAAATAAATTAAATTTATATTTACGGTGGAGGAAAAATATCTCTAAAACGTTTTGTAGATACGAAAATAACGAGATTGGTAATAAGATTTGACAAAGGCTTCTTTTATGTTAAAACAATAATTGGATATAAATAACTTTCCATAGGTCTATTATTTCCCAAGTTAAATATCTACACGCGCATACATACGTGTATAATAAATATCATCTATAGTACAAGAATAAGAAGGAGATCTGTTTGTCTAAAGAAAAGTAAGATACTTTATAAAAACATATTTTTAATATTCTTGTGTTATTTTTTTTAGCTTCACGCTGTATCTCGCATATAGCAGGGTAGGCAGAGGGAACCTAGTGTTAAAACACTCCATTTGGGGCGTGGAAGAAAAAGTAAGATAATAATTAATGTGATACGAGTATAACGTAACTAGATTAAATTAAAATTCGTTCTAAAGATCATTATGAAAAGCAATATAACTTTCAAAAGTGTCTTTAATAAAAATTAATTACTAAGAAGTCTTAAAAGTAGTTTTTCATTATGAGGACTTGAATTTTTAATGAGAAGATTTTTATTACACCTATATAAGACTCCGTTTAATTCTAGGCCAACATACTTTTTTACTAAACTTTTATCTCACTCATAAATTCGTAAAGTAATAGGAAATCTAAGAAAATATATTATGGGAAATAATATCATATTGGATATTGGTCATTGTTATATCGATGATTTGACAACATTTTTTTAACAAAAATTTATTCTGTATTTGTTCACAAATTAAAAATGATCAATTGCGATTCGGACTCGGTCTATACCCAACTAATTTTATAAATGTAATATATGTGTCCCAAGGAAGTCTTTTGGACTTGTGTTTTTGATATTCAGTTCAGTTTGATACCTCTACGCGTTCTTGAAAATAATAGTGGGACGGCCAGATGTAAATTATAAATTTTTAGATAAAAATTGACCGTAGAGGGATTTGAACCCGCATCTCTTGGATACTGTTTAAGGTTAGGTTTAGACACAAATATACCATTATTTATAATAACATAATTTTCTTCACATACTTACATCTAAATTACACTCTAGACACTTTAAAAATCGATAAAAATAACTATTTGTTTTGATGGAAAGATATATTTTCCATATATCAGATTCATATATTTCAACAAACCGGGAAGATTGACATATTCTGGCTCGGATAATGGCAGGTAACCCATCTATGATTGAGTGCTTCATCAAACTGGAGTGAAATATGAGTTCATGTTCTTTTGATACATGGTGCAAATACCGTTTTACAGTGAAATAGTGTAGAAGCTTAGGTGTTGTGCTAGTCATTCACTTGTTAAAACTAATAAAAAATAAATTAAATATATAAATTGAACATTCATAAAAACAAAACTATTTGAGAAGCATATCTTCTCACACACAATTCTTCCATGTTTAGTTAAAATGTAAGAAACAAAAACACTAGTTATTTTAATATTCTATATTATTCCAAATAAATTAAATTTAATGAGTATATTTTAATCTTTTAGTTTCTCTTTAATATAGAACAAAAGCTCCCTCATTTTGTTAAGATATTCTATTAAGCATGCAAAAAAGTATGAGTACAAAGGGAAGCGGCGAAAGTGTACGGTTACGGACCTCATTTTAATTATTCAAGATCCTACAAAATGAAAGGGAATAAGTATACATGGGAATTAAATACTCATATCACTTTGTTCGCCATACCACTTGGCTTTATATAGTGTTAATTAAAGTATTTGTAATAATTATAGTCTTAATATTTAAAATGTTAATTAAAGATGATATTCTAGCTATATTATAAGAAGTTTAATATTTTAAATAACACAAAATACTTTTAAAAAAAGGTTAAATATATCCACCATTTGCAGCATCAGTATAATATTGGCTAAATAATCTATTCGTAAACGTATGTACACGTACGTATAATAAAATGTTAATTAAAATTCCGACGCGCGCACAAAGATAACAAACATTACAAATTAAAATGTTGCAACGAGAGAAAACGCCATGAAAATTCAATTTAGGATGTAAACGCCACAAATCGAGTTATAAGCTGTTTTAACGGAAATTTTCCTTCCGAAGTTCTCTCAAAAGATGTTATTTGTAATGAGTTCCCAATTACACTGATGTTTGAAGTAATCTACTAACGTTTACCGTAGCCAAGTTAAGTAAAATTGTATTACATTTGGCACTTAATTACTCTTTCAAAGGGTTAGTATTTTAAATAGGAGTATTAAAGGACAAATATATTATTAATTATTTTATACTAGCTCAAGAATGAAATGTATAACCGAAGATTCGAAACAAACAGTAAAACAGTGCCAAGTAAAACAAACAGGCTCAGTAATTATATATTGTAGTAAGGTTGATGTAGCATTACTTTGACACCGACTTCAAAATTATAAAAGCGTTCGTTATTAGAAGTCGGTTTTTCTTTTTGTTAAAAATTAATTTATTTTAGCTTAGTTTTTAACGGCCATATATATGTACCTACAAAATAAACTGTCAGTAAAAAATGTAATATTTTATGCAAGATTGAAGCTAATTTTGTGTCGCAAGCCCTATATGTCATGTCCGCGTGAAATTGGGATTGAAACTTTCTCTACATTCTTGATTAAATTACATTTTCCCATCCGTTATAGTTTGAAACAAAGAATCCCTTGAATTTAATAGTAGATTGATTCATGTTGAGAAATTCATTATATCGATTTGGGGAGTGATTAGGTAAAGATATATGGCACAAGCGTTTGTCTGCAAACGCAAAAGCTTATGGTTGCAATTCCCACTCGAGGAAATTAAATATTTAATACACGCGGATAATTTCTACGGTCCGGTGTCGAGGCAAAGCGCGGCGTTGAGTTCCGCCACTCAACATATAAAACCTTCAGAATTCTCAGAAAGTTGGAAACGGAGTGCCTTAACACTAGCTTTTCTCTGCCTACCCTGCAACATACGATGCGATACAACATGAATCTGAAAAAATATATAAATTAGAACGTTAACCTCGATATAACATATATATAATATAGTAACATGAACGTACCCACCGACGCGTACTACGTTCAAAACGTTTCCCGATTTGCGAGGACTTTGACGAATAGCGACTTAGAAAACTCTGATCCAATTTAGGTACCGATCCTGTGACTATCCCCTGGGAGACGCAGTTTTATTCATGAAACGAATCTTAGCTGGAGAAAGGAAATACGATTCCGCTGAAATACATTATTTATTTACAGAATAATGTGCACTCGAAGAAATGTTGAGAACAAAATTAGAAAAAACATCCATTTGTATTATGTTATATATAACTTATTTCGTATTTCTTATACGTTCAATAAGTGAAATAAACATATGGACCAATATGTGATAACAATTTAAATAATATTTTAAAATAAATATATTGATCATCAAAACTCCTAATTTCATTTAATATTACGTAGATTGAGCTGTAAAAATTTAAATTTAAATAAATAATATAGCAACAGTAATATATTCTATAAAATTCAGTTATATTTTATTAAAGCAAATGGAATAGTTTAAAGTGTCATAAATTTAGATTATACAAAAATATTACGGGAGTTAACTGCAAATTTGTTATTTTATTCATTTGAACCGTTCTAGCTTCTCAACGTGGTGTTTCACAAAAAGACGATACACGTACGAGACTCAGAAACGGGTATTATCTCCGAGATTGCATTGAACACGCCAAAGCCGTCCGTGCAATGTAAGCGAAATTCTAATATGTCACTTAGAATTATACAAAATTCAACAATGAATTTCGTTTGATAATAACATGATTCAATTTAAAAATTAAATCAGCTTCACGTTGGGAATGGAGTGCTAAGACACTCCATTCCTCAATTTCAGCCGCATGTTTTCAAGGCATTGCATGTTGAGTAGCGGAACTCAACACCGGGCTTTTGCGTTGGTACCAAAGTGGAGAAATAAATATATTAATTAATAATAATACATTCCGTCGAGTGGCGATCGCCACGACGGCCACAACCATTACGACATTCACTAAGAAAAAATTTTAAAAAATTTTAACTCTAAAAGGATGAAATAGGGGTGAAAGCTTGTATGGAAAAAAAATTAAATCGACACCGATTTTTATAAAATTTTAATTTTAGGCTCTTAAAAATATTGCACCTCTAAGGATGCAAATAAGCAGGCGAAACTGCGCGCGTCCACTAGTTAAAATATATTACATAAAATGATATTTTTAAGAAGTTTCAAAAATTGGTATTATATTATATTTATAAATCCCTTTGATGTCACAGGTGTCTTGCTGTAGCACAATAGCTGGCAAGCAAGCCAGGCCTATAGCGAATAAATACACCGGGGTGTTCGAGCGCAATGAAAGGGCACTTAAGCGCGTTAGTCGGCTAAAGTAAACTGGCCGTTAAGGCAGCTCCGGGACCGAACGATAGAGGCAAGCACTTGTAAATGTAACGTAGACTCCAAGTCATATCAGTAACCAAATATCGCTATATTTCTTAATTTCTTTAAATGACTCTAAAGGCTCTAAAGATAAAGGCTCGAAAGATAGATGGTCTAAAGATAGAGACTCTAAAAGAAGAGGCTCTAACAATAAAGTCTTTAAAGGCAGAGGCTCTAAAGGTAAAGGCTATAAAGGTAGGGGTTCTAAAAAAAGAAGCTGCAATGATAGAAATCATATAATTAAAGGCAGTGGTCTAAAATATAGAGGCTCTAAAAATAGAGAGGAGCCCTAAAGAAGGTAAGCCAATTTAAAGAATAATTTTAAACATTTACACATCTAGCAATTATTGGAGAATTTAGTACTATAAATTAAAAACTACATATATTGAGAAGGCTAAAAATAGTATTTGGAACTTATAATTTCTATATTAGATATGTATTTCTGGCATTGTATGAGCGATGTGTTTTCCTTTCCTATATTTTTCCATTAAAGAAGCTTTAACTAAAAATAACATAGAATTCCGCAACTCAACACACAATTTGCCCACAGGAGGGGAGAACTAAAAACAGATTATTTTAAAATAGTGTTTTCTCTGACTGCCATCTGGATATATAGAATAAAAATAACACTAAAAATGATAGTGACAAAAATAAAAATAAATATACACTAACTTAAACAGCGCAATCACGAAGGCGTAGTGAAAAATACAATTTACAAAATATAACTTTTTGTGGGAAACGTCCTGTCATATCAGTTTTAACAAAGTTGCCAGCTGCCGTAGTCACGAACTGCTAACTGTTAACTGTCAGACTCACGAGATGTTTATGAATGAATATAAACAAAGTTTCCAGAGCAACAGTCACTATATTATATTAGTATTTGTTTGTAATCTATAGAGCGTTTCATTTTATTGTTATTTATACTCTTTACGAGGCGAGTCGTACCGCAGAGGAACAAGCGTGTGACTATAAATGCGATAGGATGTGGGTTCGATTTCCACTCGAGGAAATTAAATATTTAATATTTTCATTTCTTAGCCCCTGTGTTCAAACAAAGCGTAAGTTCCGCCACCTAACAAGTGATGCCTCCAGAATTCTGCAAAAAATAGGTTCCGTCTGCCTTCCCTACTGTGTGAAATAATAAAATATATATATTAAATACTCTTAATAAATGATTTTGCGTATTGGTTAAAAAAATTATAATATTTGCTTCAAATAGATGATTTTAATTAATTTGCTTCAATTTTAATTCCGAATTCAACGACCCACCGTCAAACACGGAGCACAAAAAATATTAACATATGGACGAACAAGGCATATTTGATAGCTTTCCATCAAGCCCACAGAGGAGCTCCAGCTACCTGCTTATGTATGTACATACATACATTTAACTAACTATATTGACATATCGTCGACCTGCTAAATCGGTTTCTTGTTTTTTCGTAATATTTATTTTTATATTATTCGTAAGTGTCAGAAAATAAAAAAATGGACTTTTATTTTATTTCATTTAATAGAGAATACAAATCAATTTTCTAAGTTATAAGTCTTCTAATAATATACGTGTACTCATAGATATTTAAAGACTTATTTCTCTCTCCTTAAAATTTTCTTAATAGGCTATTAGCTGGCTTACTCTAAGCCGAAGATATTAATTTTTTTTTACTAAATATATATTTTAATTATTTTATCACAGTTGACATATTTATACTAATTAAACAACACAATAAAATGATAATCATTAACACATAACAATAATAAACCTAAAAAGTACCTATCACAGATTGTTTCTGCATCAGTGATTAATTGGATGTAACTGAAGAAATCTTATTCGGGCTTCTTTTAATAAGACATTAATGACTGGCAAGAATTGTGAATAATCAATTACCATCCTGGACACTCCGCGCGGCAAATGACGCGGAAGAAATAGAAATAAATAGATGTTCAAGCCTAATAAACCAACAAATCAACAGAAAATGTATGAAAAGGAGTAATTTTAAGCTGATTTATTGTGAACTTAATGTAAAAAAAGTTTTTTCATATATTATATTTTTTACGTATTTTTGGGTTAATTTTTTCGTGCCTAAATGTTCTTAGAGCATTTCTATACATTTTGTATTGGACGTTGAAGTAAAATTCAAAGTCGACAATAAAGAATAATTTATCATTAATCATTGTATACGTCACCATCGCACCTAATAAGTACTTATAACAAAATAAAAACACCTACTACATTAAAAAACCCATAAGAATAAAAAAATATCTATGATTTTCTCTAGGTACTTTTGTATTTAATGTCTCTTCACAGAATTTTCTTAGATATTCTAAGTAAGAATTTTATTAGTCAGCAAACAAAAGTTACAAATTTAAATTTATATATGAAACAATGAAGCCTGGTTGGATATATTTCATGTTTGTCAGAGAGCCTAAAGTAATTAATTCACCAAGGGATTTTATTTAGCGAAAACTCAATTTCAATTGCAAACATAATGAAGGCACTTCATACGGCCGCTACACCGCTAATGGCTATTTCTGTTTCATGTAAGTGATGTATTAATATTGTATAATAAATAGAAATGTTTATTTTTAAAGGGTTATTTCAAAACCTTTTAAAAGCCTATCCTGCTGTGTGCAGGATACAGCGTGAAGCTTATTTGATTTCAGAAAAATATATATGTATAATTGCAAAATTATTAATAATTTTAAATGTTTCTCACAATACTGTTTTATATATCTACTAGTGGGCCCGGACGCGGCTACGCCCGCGAAATTATAAGCCTAAATAATTAAAATAAGTAAAAAAATAAAAATAAGTGGAGATTTATTATTAGAAAAAATATCTGAGTAACCGAAATGAACAAACAAAAGAAGTAAAAGTAACTAAAGTTTGCCGTGCGCGCGTACATAACATTTTTCTGTATTAAATAATTATTAATTTTTGCGAACAATATTAAATAAAATTCCAAATGATTAAAATTACGATATTTTAAGTGTATAACATCGGTATAGATAACCGAACTCAGATAAATTAATTATAAGCAACAAATAATTACATAAAAAATAATAGTAATTCGAAAATATATAAAAAATTACAAAATCATCAAAGTCCGTTTCATCATCATCAAGTCCCGTTCGCGTCGGTCATACTGTACCACTCGTAGGCTAGGTCATTCCGAATCAGTGACATCTTAATTATTTATTAGAATGTTACACAGTAAACTATAATTTCCATCTAGATGAAATGCTAAAAGTGACTCTTATATTTATTTTCATAAGGATGAATATCAAATTATAGAAATCATCTAATTTTTGTTAATGTATACAAATCTATATCGGCGCGCGCCATGTTTGTATTAAGCAAACTTACTTTGGGTGACGTTTTCTTAAAACAACAAACTTTGCAAGCCGTTGCTTAACAACGCGTAGCGACGATTGTTATTAACATGGCGGAATAAATTGCATGTCAAATTAATAAGTATTTAAATATATTGGTATATATCGAAAATAATACAAATATGAGAAAAAAAAGTATCCTATGTTCATCCTGAGACCCTCAAGTATCTCTATATGAGTATTTTATCACAATTAAATTAGCGGTTTGGCCCTGATTGCGTAAAAGACAGACAGACAGACAGACAAAGTTACTTTCGAATTTATAATATAGGTATGGATAGCATGAAGATTGTTTCATCTTAGCTCAGAAAAGTGAGGCTAGTATTAAATCCACTGCCCACTTTCCGTCGAATTCTGGAGGCATCGAAACTCAAAGCCCGCTTTTGCCTCGACACCAGATCAGAGAAATGAAAATATTAAATATTTCATTTTCTCGAGTGGGAATCGAACCCACAACTTGCGTTTACAATCACGTTTTTACCATATAATATGTAAATAATAATAAAAACGTTATTTTTATTCCCTGCATATTGTGTTAGACTTAACAATAAATTACATTGCATAACATTTTGCAAATTAACATAAACCAGCACTAAACGTAATAAATTCTTGTCTAATGTGGCTTATATTTTCGATATAGAGGCTTAAATGGGGAACGGTATAATAAGTTTTATTGTAAAATAATACATATTAAATTAATATTAATATAAATAGCGATATTCTGTTTATATATTTAGTGAGACCTCTAGGTCATGTAAAGTGTAGAGATAATTGTAAATAAATATATATACATAAATATCAATATTTCAGTCGTGGCATAGGGATACAAGCATGTGAATGGAAATCCGGGGAAATGAAAAATTTAATATTTTAATTTCTTGTAGAGGCAAAGCGCCGTGTTTAGTTCCGCCATTCAACACGCATGCCTTCATAATTTGGCGGAAAGTGGGAAGCGGAGTGTCTTAACACTAGGCTTCCACTGGCTACCCTCCCACATGCTGGATGCAGTCTGGAGCTAGAAAAAGTATATATATATTTTATCTAGAATATTTTAAGCAAAACATATGTAAATGTCTAAATATCGTAAACCATTTGCGGGCAAGTGTACGTACGTGTACGTACACCTCAAAATGTGTCGATCTGAACCCTCTGTGAGGGTATTTGTCACGAATTCGAAGGGAAACGCAATCCAATAACTAAGACTGGAGCCAGAACACCGAACCTGGCATACAGAGCGGGGAAATTATATATTGACTCTGGCATGGAGGGATATATATTATGACATGTGGCATTGCATACGTGCTTGTGAAGATTTGTATTGATGTTCACCTATCGCTGCTTGAAACACTATACAAAATTATGTTCAATCGAGTAACCTTATATTGCTTTTTATCGTCAATCGGTAGCAGATGAAATTACCTGTCAATAATTATAACAATTGTACTTTGTTTGAAATTATAAGCACAATAATATTTAAGATTTTTAAGTGATTATTGTATATTTCTATAATTTATTTCATGAACTTTATATTGAAATATATTATTAAATTATAATGTACTGAGTACCGAACTGGAATTTTATCTGTATGTGAAGTTGAAATATCTATGTTATAAATATGTATATATACTCACTCGATGAAGTTGGCAATTAACCATATTGTTCAGCCACATTTTAATATATAAATACATTTAATATTAAAATGTTGTATTTATTTTATCTTCATTACATTCATATTCTGGTGTCGAGGCAAAGACCGGCGTTGAAATCTACCACTGAACACGCAATGCCTCCAGATTTCGGTAGAAACCGGAGAACGGAGTGTAACCCTAGATTCCCTCTGTCCAGCTATTGTGCGGGATACAGCGTGAAGCTGGTTTTTTTTTACATTATTGGGGAGTGAAACGCACCGCACGGCTTTGTTTTATAAAACCAGATAAATTAAAATAATTTGTATATACTCGTATATACATTATATCAAATGAGTATCGAACCCCCAACTATCATCAGGCTTTCCAATTTTACTCCAGAATACTTTGCAATTGACAAACCTAGTACTTTGTGTATTCCTATATAAACAATAGACTTCTATACTAAATTAATTTAACTTAATACATAAGGTTTTCAATTTTAAATTATTATTTTTATAAAAGCCATTCTGTAGTTGGATATAAAAAATGTATAAAATGAATGTAGCAAAATACATATGTAGATAACGTATAGGTTTTAAAAAAAGTAGGAGATAAGGGGTTGAGGCCGTCCTGGCGCTGGGGAATAAACGTGTGACTGTAAAGTAATGAAATATTTAATATTTTCGTTTCGTTTTATGGTGACGAGGCAAAGCGTTGCGTTGAATTCCGCCACTCAACAGGCAGTGCCTCTCTTCAGCAGAAAGTGGGGAACAGAGTATCTTAACACTAGGTGCCCACGTTCCCTCTGCATACTCTGCTGTGTGCGGGATACAGCGTGAAAGTACAAAAAAATGGATGAATGAATACTTATGTACTAGCTTTAACTGGCATTTATTTTGTTTTCATCAAAAATGTAAATTGATATTGTCACGAGAGTGAAAATCCAAACAAATTTATTTATTGTTAATTTTAAAATAGTAAAGAAATAAACGTAGAAAAATAAAAAAAAATTATGAAAAGATACAGTTGTATTATTAGTTAATATACATGTTTATAGATACATAGAAAATAAATTTAAAAAATAATTATAGAACTATTAAGAGAATTGCTAGAGCTTAAAAAAGTGTTAACAACAATTGAATATAGTCTAAAGCTCTAAAGTTTTAAAGGGTAGTAGCGGAAATGAAGTTATAAGTCTCCTTCCCTAGTTTGGGAAAGCTGTTCGACCCCGACATAAAAAGCTATAAAGTTTCACCGAAATGAAATCATAAATATATTTACTTTTTCATATTTTTCCTTCTAGTTTTAGATATATATTTTTATATACGTAAATTTTAATTATATTATGATAGTATAACTTTACGTAAAAAATATTTTTGATCGTTTTCCCGAGCTATCCCAAGAAAGAATCATTCTATTACAGAATAATGCCGACCCAGCCCAATCCGCTTAGCGGTACTCCGAGAGACTATTCTACTTGTGTACATAGGCTCAATATTTTCTGTTAAAATGGCAAATTTGGACATCCTTTGTGGATAAATTGAGTGAATATAAAACAAAATAAACTTGGCATAACGAAATCAAGAAACATTTTCTTTCGGCCGCTTGAATTCAGCATAAAATATTTTGTTTATATTTTCCACATTTTAACAGAGAAATATTAAATGTTATATCTAATTATTTATAACAAATCAGCCGATTTGTTAATATCGGACCATAAATTTACTTTTAATAGAAAAGTTAAGTCAAATAAAGTATAGATAAGTTAACTCTAATAATATTACATTATAATTTAAAATGAGAGTTTCTATCTATTTCTTAAGAACACCAATAACCTACACTAAAATAATAACTTTAAAATTGTACATTATAAGAGTACACGAGGTCAGTCGTAGCGCAGGGGCACAAGTGTGAAATAAACGCGACAGATTGTGGGTTCGATTCCCACTCGATAAAAAAAAAAAATATTCCTTTGCTCTTGTGTCGAGGTAAAGAACGGCGTTGGGGTCCCGCCATTTAACACGCAAAACAGCACAATTGCACGCAAAACAAGTGGGAAGCGGAAGGTCTTAGCACTGATCTCGCTCTGCCTACCGTGTTATATGCGGGATACAGGGTGAAAAAATAAAATAAATGATATTTTAAGATAAAACAAACTTTAAGCTCTGTCACTGCGGCGTTCTGTACCCTCAATATACGCTGCGTAACATTGCCATTACTAACTTCGGACTACGAGCAAGCATAAATTGAGAAAGTAACGGGACACGCCGCAAACAGAACTGTGGATTTGCCTACCAATAAAACTGACAATTTATCACTAGAAAAATAGTTCAAAACAAATAACATATATAGCCTTTATATTTTCACATTGTATTTTAAAACATATATATATTATAACTATAAAATTATTAAAATCATTAAAATTGATATAACATTTTATACTATTATAAGTTTTAACTAATACAAATATTTATTAATTGCTAAGCCTGAAACTTAGCTGAAACTTATGTAATTAATAACTGAAATTCGTCCTACCAATAAATTACTATATAAAACTACTATATTTATACTATGAAAGAAGCGTAGCATCAATTTTCGTGTACCAAACCCGTTAGATTTTATAGCTATGACTTACTTGTCATTAGAAAAGCCGTTTCGCCTATCTCTCCTAACTCGGTCCGACCGGGATAATTTCCCGCAAAATCCACGTAAAACTCATATCTCCGATTAAAGATTTCATCCTTCAATATTGGACCATCGTAATATTTTAACGACCGACTGCCGAAGCTTGGATCTTCTTTGTTTAATATTATCTTATTGTTTCTTATTTATTTACTAAAAATATTGTATAGAAATCGGCTTTTTTTATTTTGCTTTTATTAACTTTCGTATTTGGTTATTTAAAAAACCCTGTAAGATTAGTAGATTATTTGAGATCATTATAAAAATCACTTTTGAACATACATATATGTTTAAAAAATACCCGATGATATACTATTTTTAAAAAGCTTTAAATTTATATATAAACAGAGTAAAATTTTTAAGTCAAGCAAAAGTGTGCAAGATCATATCATGAGTTTATAGCAAAATATATAAAGCAAAACCTAGTAAATCCTCGAGATATGTAAAGTTGACGCACAGCAAAAATGAAACTCTACTTAGAAATTCCTGCAAAAGCTTGCTCTTATAAAAATATAAAACTTCTTAAGAAAAGTCAGTGTGACTTCTGTCTTTATGGCGTCGTCGATTATAATAATAAAAATTTTAGTCTGTTCTTACAGGATACAGGGTTGTATGGTATATGGAGATAAACTTTTATTTTTTTTAACTTCAAATTGTATGCCGCATACAATAAGGTTAAGCAGAGGGAACCTAGCGAGCTTTGTTACACTCACCGGACATGTATTATTTTAGTACAAATCCATAATCCATACCTATATATAAATTCGAGAGTAACTCTGTCTGTCTGTCTATGTCTTTTACGCAATCAGGGCCAAACCGCTAATTTAATTGTGATAAAATCCTTATATAGAGATATTTGAGGATCACGGGATGAACACAAGATACTTTTTTTCGCATCTTTGTGATATTTTCGATATATACCAATATATTAAGATACTTATTAATTTGACATACAATTTATTCCGCCATGTTAATAACAACCGTCGCTATGCGACCGTTGCTAAGCAACGATTTGCAAAGTTTGTTGTTAGAAAACGTCACTCAAAATGAGCTTGCTTAACGCATCTCTCTATTGAAAACTGAAAATAATTTCATAAATATATTTAATAAATATTCGTATAGTTCAAGCGGGCGTAGCCGCGTTCGGATCCACTAGTATAATTATAAACATTAAGCAGGTATATGTTTATAGAGTACAGTAAATATATTATAAGTGAAATACCATAATATATTAATCTAACAACCATTTATATATTTTAAAAATAATATATCTCTTTCGATTAAATTGATTCTCTAATAAATAATTAACTTAACAGTAAATGTTCAAACAACAATATGTTCTAACTTGACTCATAGATACACAATCGCCTTTGATTGTATTCGATTGTATTTCAGTAACACAAGTTGCAGCTTCAGGATTATATGAGATTGTACTGAGCTTACAACATAAGTCTGTGTAGGGTTGACTAACTGGTATATTGAAATTTAAAAATTAGTTACCTAGTTATATTAACATATATATACATAAATTATATAGTTAGTTAGAGAGGCCAGTCGTGGCATAAGCGTGTGTGGGTTCGATTCCCACTCTAAGAAATGAAAAATTCTTTGTTAATATTTTCGTTTCTTCGCACTTGTGTTGAGACAAAAGCGCGGCGTGAAGTTCCGCCACTCAACAGGCAAGAATGTCTTTAGAATTCGGGGGGAAATGGGCCACGGAGTGTATTAACACTAGGCTCCCTCTGCCTATCCTGTTATGTAGTATGTACGTATAGAGACAAATAATTTTAATATAATTGAGGAAAAGATACATTAAATTAAGAACTGAAAATATACTGAATATATAGAAATATATGTTTGGTACACACATAACACATATACACAAAACATCATTAAAAAGTTATTTTCCAAAGTTTACTAACATAATTTTACAATCTTGTTATCTCTTACAGAAGTACCTGCTATTTTTAAAAGACCCATGCTATTATCGGCGGGGGCGAGCTACGGTCAAGATATAAAGAGAATTTCGGCGGGCCTCGGGGAACCACTTGAGATATTGACATCGCCTGAGGCCGCACAGCCACTCTAAGCACTGGACGAAATTACTCTTCTCACGAATCCGGATGAAACAATGTTCAGCCAGAGCGCTATCGGCAATATCAAGATGTTTCTATTACTTTTTTTTTATTTTATTACATTTTTCGCTACAACGAAATGAAATTGTATGTTAGATATAAATATTAATAAATATAAATATTTATTCTACTTGTACTCACCTACTTATTAAGAAAACGTATACAAATTTCAACGAAGCGAGATTTGAACCTGCGTCTCCTGGGAAACCGTCCAAGCGTGTGACCGACGCTGAACAGCTAAGTCGAAATTCTTATACTCTTGTTACAACTTATTTATGTTTAAGAATATTTTAAATATTTACATACTTTTCCTGGCCCTTATACTTCATCAGCATTGCCCTCATCAAACAGGAAGTAATTAAACTTGCTACTCAACTATTATCTGACTACTTCTCCAAGTCACGAACTTCATCCTGACTCGAAATATAACAAAACTCTTTTCGAAGAAATTAATATAACAATCTTCATGAATTTAAAGCTTATCTGAGTTATGTTATAAGTTGAGAACTATAAAACTAAAGACAGTAAAGTTAAATTAATAATTATGTATAAATATGTACAATCTTGTGAAGGCTCTTGTTGTAATTCCTAATATTTTTAGTTCATTTTTAGTATTTATTTTTAGCGGTATTTCGCTCTAGTGAAAAAAGCTTGGCGTGGAGTTCTGCTACTCAACACACAACGACCGAAAAGTCTTCGAAAAATGGGAAACGGAGTGTCTCAACACTAGATTTTTTGTGTCTACCCTTCTATATACGGGATATAGCATGAAACAGAAAAAAACAGAAGTTGCCCTAACTAGAAATATTGTAAAACTTCACTCGTATATCCACAGGAGCTTTAATAAGTTGAACTTTTTATCGACACGAATTCCGTATTTTTGGATGCTATCTCGCAAAAATTTAATTACGAGCCGTTTCGCTCGATGGGGGATTGGAGTTATGGGCACTAAAGCTAATTACGAGTACGTAGGTATAGTAGCTTACTAAACTATAATTCTGATAGCGTCGCTATACTGTTGCAACGGATAATGAAAACTTTTATCGCACCTGACACGTGACAGGCCGAAGCAGCTTAATTGAAATCCAACACTATCGATAACCTCTAGCTTAATTGCCTGAGGTAATTTAATGGGAAATAATTTATGAATTATCTTAGTTTATAATGTAAATTAAAATATTTGTACGTAAATGAATTTTATTTTTGTTCTCGTAGATACGAATTAGTCTTCAATATACATTATATAGATAATTATATTATATGGAGATAAATCTTTCAATGTTATAGTTTAATAGAACAAAGAACTTAGTCAGTTAATTAATTAATATTTTTAAAATCATAGTTATTAATTTAATATAATTTAATTAAATTCAACTAAGCCCGCCTGTAAACGCGAAGGTCGTAGGTTCAATTCCTATTTAAGGAAAGTTTAATTTTATTTTTTTTTCCTCAATCTGGTAACGAAGCAAAGTGCGGCGTTGAGTTCTGCCACTAAATGCCACCGAAATTTGGCGGAGAATGGGGAACGGAAGTGTCTTAACACTAGATTACTTATTAGCTTCTACCACATGTACCTATCTATGTATGCTTGTTACGGAAAATTTTAAACTTGATTTTCAATGATTTTGAAACGCCAGATTCATTTTGAATTTTGCATATTCATCAAGGACCGACGACAATGTAAAGAAATCGGTCAAGCTATTCGGACTCGCCCACCGAGGATTCCGTACCCATGTCGGAAATTGTAAGTTATATGTAAAAAATAATGGTTAATAAAAACTAAAAGACCGCTTTTATGAAAAATCACACTATAAAAAATACAAAATAAATAATAGCACAATTTTTTTTTAAAAGATAAAAAAAAATAGTAAAAAGTAAAAATCTATTTACTTAATTCGAAATAAGAATAATGTAAAAAAAGCATAGAGTGTACAGTGTTCATAGATCACTCAAAAAGCACTCCCACTTTTATTCATATTATTGTTAAAACAAATAAAAAAAAAACTTTTTCCTTATTTTTTCATAAAAACCATGTTTTTTAGTTTTTTTTACTATTATTAATTACTATCAATAACTTTAATTTTGACTTATCTTCAAACAAATTTTAAACACAGTATATAGTGTTCAAGTTCTATCAATATAGAGCAATTATTAGCAGACATCTGCAAGTCAAGAGCCACATGTCGTTGCAAGGGTGCTCTGGAGCTGAATATATATTAGCTCATTTATGTAAATTTAGTTTGTCTTCATGAGAATAACGCGTCCTTTATTAATCCTAAACGTCGTCTCTGAGCAACGCCTATTAAGCTGATGTGCTTGAAAAAAACGTTACCATTTTCCTTTGAAATCTGCATATTCTCAGAATACTGAATATGTTAACTTGAAAATTGTTATTACTCGCAAAATATATGGCAACAGAATTTATTACAAATTTATTATAATAAAAAAGAATAAATTAAGGTGAATTTACTATTCTTTATATAGTTAGTAGAAGAGAAATAAAAAATCTACGTTACTTCTTAAGATGAAAAATATATAAAAGACAAAAAAAAAAACATTTTTAATAATATATATGACATATGTATCTATATAAACCACCACTCTGATTATATGACAGGAAACTAGAAGTAAACTAATTAATGTAATGTCATCTGAAAGTTTCAAATTTGCGCGAACGCTAAGATAACGAGCAGACCAATTAGTACAAGATTTCCATTAATAATAAAGTTGAAAATAATAGTATAATAGCCTAATTACTGTACGACTATTGTGAGCTTATTTGATATCATGTGGTTTTGGATTGTCTAAATATTAGATGGCAATTACGATATACAAATACTTTAACATATTTATTAAGATTATAATTAATAGGCATTTGGAAACCAACGCCAGTGGAGATACTGTTTTAATAATAATTATATATATGTAATTTTCTGAAATAATGTATCTCCTATTATATAAATATATTAACCGAAAATTGCTTAGTACATAAGTATGAACACTACAAGTGTCACAGTATCACAAATATTATATGATCCTTGGAAAATAATATCTTTAGAAAATTCAAAGGATGACCCGATACAGAATTTGTAACTTAATTGTTAAAATCGAACCCACTCCAAAGAGGTTACAGTAAAAACATCTATCTATATATATAAAATCGAAAGGTCACTCACTCATCACGAAAACTCAGAAACTATGAGTGCTAGGAATCTCAAATTTTGCATAGGAGTTATTTATAGGACGTAGGTGCTCGCTAAGACGGGAATTTGCAATATTCGACTTCTAAGGGGTTGTTTTTGGGGTCGAAAGTTTGTATGTAACTTCGTTACTACAAATGCTAGAAGTCTCAAATTTTGCATGGACGTCACTAGGACGTAGGCATGGAGACAGAAATTAATAATAACATAGTTCACGCGGGTGAAACCGGGAGCGGGCCGCTAGTATTTTATATAACTCCGTCGATAATCTTAAAATTATAAACAATTTTTCTCACTTTTTAGTTTCAAACAATTTTGTTATTTACTTTAACATGTAATAAATAGACATATTAAATTAAAACTCATATACCTATTATTCTCGGTTCTTTCTTTTAAAAAGAATTTTATTGAAATTTTCTCACATTTTTATTATCCCTTACCTGGCTGAGAGAATCTTAAGAAAGCCGATAAAAAATGTCACATTAGCATATTTATTAGCATCAACTTAGTAAGTCCTTCGCCTTCAAGCCTATATCAATAACAAATTGTGACTGCGCATTTTTACGATATTATCATTTTCATTTATGTATAATTTTACAAAATTATTTGTTCTCAGTAAGTATTTACAAACTTATATATTCGTAATATAGTCTCTTTTATTTCATGAATAAAAGTAATAATAAAATGTGTATTAATTAAGCGGCGTTAAGTTCCACAATCAACACGCATTGCCTCCAGAATTCGGCGGAAAATGGGAAAAAAGTCTTAACAAGGTTTTTTTTACGGAAAAAGCCGCCGTCTACGACACCAGAGGAGTTACGGGTGCGTTGCCGGTCTTTAAGGTGGAGATAGACGCGCTCTTTGAAGGTACCCTTCATCGTATCCAGGAAGGTCGTATCAACCTGGAAATACTGCCGCAGGTAGGCCATTCCACAGTTGCGTGGCACGTGGAAGGAAGTTCCTACTAAACCTTATATCTACGCTTCGAGTTGAAATTCAATCAACATACATAGATCTACGTCTTTAGATATTTAGCATTAGTTCAGTTATGTTAATTCAGGAATAAATCAAAAACTATACATTTGAGGTTAAATCCTAAAAAATAATAGCCTTAAAAGACGGCAAAATTTCATCAGATGAAAGGGCTCTAACTAATCTAAATTTGAATTTCAGAAATAATTTGAGGCCTACAATATTTGTACGGAACCCTCGGTTAGCGAGCCCGACTCACGCTTATCCAGTTTCTTTTTTGTAATATAATAAAATCTCACGGAAATATCCGCATTAGTATTGAAATTACAGAAGCACCAATCAGTACAAAGAGTAATAATTGACAGTATTAGTAAGTTAGAATTAGACAGGGACCAGGGTCCAGGCTGCCACCTAATTCACTGAACGGTGTGAAATAGACCGACTCATTCCCCACAAAGCGCGGCTAATGCGAGCCCGTCCGCTGTAGCCCGGCAATTATATTTGCATACAACCATCTCTTCAACGTGCTCGAAATTATACTGTTAAGCGAACTAAAGAGGAAATCGATAGTGATTTATAAGAGTCAAATTCAGTCAATACTTCCTGATAATCTTTACCAAGTGTCATTGTTAATTGATTTTAAAAAGAGAGAGAGAGGGAGAACTGTCATAGCTCCAGGGTAAGTTGCTTGTAAACGGGATTGGTTGAGGTTTCGATCTCCACTCGAGGAAATGAAATATTTTATATTTTTTCGTTCTGGTGTCGAGGCAAACGCGGAGTTAAGTCCTTCCACTCAATACACATGGCCTCCAGTATTCTTCCTTTAGAAAGTTTTGATTGCGCGGCAAATTTCATAGAAAATTAAACATAATCTGGACATAAATGCTCGTATTTTTTGATTGTGTCGACTTCTAAATTTGATTTTTTCTGTTCTTCAAGGAACTATGGTCCTAAATATCTGATATTAATTTCAGCGTAATACCTTCACGCGATCTCGAGATAAATGCTCTGAACGGATAGACAGACAACAAAGTGATCCAATTAAGGTTCCTTTTCTCACTTTTTGGGGCACGGAACCCTAAATATATACAGGAAACGTAACATCTATTATATTATAGTACAGTGATCTTTGCTATATTACCGATGCTACTTCCTTTTCGCACGAAAGCATTCTCCATTCTATTCTGTAAAAGGAATTTAATATAATTTAATAACGCTCGTAAAGTCTTTGGACGGAATAATTATAAGATTTCTGTATGCAGCCGTCATTTTCAATAATCCATTATGGATAACGCTAAGAAATTGTATTATAAAATATTTTTATATATGACATTGATTTAAATGGTAAAAATAAAGTTTAAAAACTAAAACCGGGCTACTAAAATACGCTTTATTTTACGCGTATTATATTTTAAAATATTTTTATACGTATACTGATAGAGATATGTATATAGCCGATTTTGCTACAGTAGGTGGTATTTTTCTTTAAGTCCTCTAGAGAGCGCTGTAGTCAATTTTACGTGACTTCATGTAGCCTATAACCAGCAGACGATCCAGAGGCTTCTAACGACCATTCATTTGTCTATTTATGATAACTTGGTTAGAAGTTATGAGCGAACAGATGAACATACATACCCACATACATACATACATACATACAGGTCTAAATCATAACCCTCCATTTTACTTCGCCGTAGTCGGATAAAAATAGAAATAAGAGTGAAGAATGTGGTGATCCTTGAGATTTTATTTCGAAATTAGATTCCGAGGATAAACATTCAAAGTTTCATTCATAACAAAAAAGATAATGAATCATTTATGAAATACATAACCTACAATCGAATTAACTACTTCGGTCTTATTAAAAAAAATAACTACAAGTTGACAATAATAAAAAAGATAATCTCATGGTCTATTTCTAAGAAAAACTGCATTTCTAGCATTAATATAAGCGAATACACCAAAATCTCCAAGTCCAAGTTTTTTGTTTTACCAAGATTAATTAATACTATTATTATATTAACCATCGCCGTAACGTTCGCGACAAATTGACGCCATTTACAACAGTCTCTGACAGTGGGCATCTAAATTGGAGCTCGTTTCGTTGAAGTGAAAATTTATCCGGCAATATCAAAAACTCTTCAATCTCTGTAATATAATAATATTATCGAGTTCTACGTTAAGAGTAGACAAAAATGTTATTTAATTTTATTTCAAGAGCTTGTTTAATAATATTAAACATAGTATAATAATAGTTAATTCTACATGAACACAACAAAAATTTTAATAAAATTATTTGCAAGAATATGAATTCGCGTTGTCTTGGATAGTTTTTCTTTAACCATTTATTAGCATCTCAAAGTAATTGAATGTAAATAAAAGGTTTTGAATATAATAGAAATATTAGTATAATTATTAAATTTAAAAATATATATTTCGTTATTTGTGACTTTAGATTTTTTTCCGTCGTTACATCGTAAACTTCATTGAGTCGGATATCGAATTTACACAGAAATAAAACTACCACCAAATGTATTCCATATACTTCCCTAGACGCCGACACGAAATATTGAAATAACCGTATTGATAAATAAACATCTATGGATTGTAACTTAAGCTCTAAAAAATCAGCCATTCAACACGCAATATTTCAAAATCTGGCAGAAAGCGAAAGACGGAGAGATTTGGCGATATCTTCTTTTTTTATTTTTATAAATTTATACGAGTATTTTCTTGCCAGTAATTTTATTTATTTCCAAAATAAAAAAGAATCGCTGATTCCAATTTTGATTGAACAGCACAACTTATAAAAGGAGAATTGAACCATGTTACCAAATGTAAATAAAGTAGAAAATTTTACATGCATACGAACTTCATGTTGATTTAACTCTCAAATTAAAGCAAGCCAAGCAGCCGATAATGATTGTTTAAATAGAGGAGAGAACTCGCAAATAACTAACTCGATACGGTACGAAGAATTCTGTATATAATATAACTGTATCGCTTGGTTAGTTCACATATAGTTATTTTTAACAAAAAAATAGTTTTTCTAAACGAATATATTACAAAAATAAAATATATGAAAATATAGAGAAAAAAAGAGTTACTAGGACTTTCTGTATTATTTCAAGTAATTCTTATGGGGCAACGTTTTATAGGAGAACAATTTCTGTGTTTATTCACAGTATTCGAGGCGTGACGACTGCAATACTAATTCTAGACGTGAATAGGGCTGTTCATTACTCTTAAAAGATAAATGAATCGAAAACAATTCCCAGTACTTTTAAAGTTTAAAGGATGGTCCTATAAATTACAGTTACATTTCGCAGATTATCATTAATTATATATATTAGAACCTTGGATATCTCCTAGTGAGATATCTAAGGTTCAAATCCTTGACATTCAAGCGATTTTCTTGTCATAAGAAAAAAAAATGTCTGTCTTAATGTAACTTTCAATTGGTTTTTGTAAATAAAATAATAATACATTAATAAATAAATTTCATAACAATTTAATGATCTTCTACCATTTTAATTATAGCTAAATGTAAATAAATAATTGTACGTGACGTAATACTTTTTTCAGCAGAGTAGGCAGAGGGAACCTAGTGTTAATCCGTTTCCCATTTTCCACCGAATTCTGGAGGCTTTGCGTGTCGTAGTGCGGAACTCAACGCCACGCTTTTTCCTCGTAATGCTTTAATAATTTTTAGTTTTACACTGAAGTTATTTTATCGTCATTTTCCTTACATATAATATATATTACACGTTAGAATACCGTACATACTTTCCGCACACTTTGATGCAACCCTAGATTAGAAAAGCCGTAAATTGTAAGAGTAAATTCGACCGAGATGTAACCGGCCCCTGGATTTGCGTACAAACAAATGAGAGACTTTATTAGGGATAAAATGGTTTTCGATGCTGTGAAGTTATATAATATTTGGCAAAAATATCCTCTTCCGGATATGAGGAGTTACAAAAATGTCAAACGTACCTATATGTTAAATTATATTTTTATAAAAAAAAATCTATAGGTCGTTCAATAAAGCTATTGTGTGTTGACCTAGTTGACCTAGTTGACCTAGCTATCTAATACTAATCGAGTAATCTAGTTTTGGTGCATTTAGCTAGAATTGGCTGCCTGATATGTTTGTCTTGAGAGATCTATGAACAGTGATTACATTTTAGTTGCAAAGTTTTTTAAAATCATTTTATTTTTTGAGATTTTTAGAAATAAAACTTATGCTGGCATGCCTAATTAAAAGATTTCGTATAATATAGACACAATAATTTAATTATTTATAGTATTTAGTTAATTATTTAATGTAACCAAACACTGCCTTTTATTTTATCAGCTCAAAGAAATATAAAATTAATTCTATAAGTATTGTTGGTAGAGATCTTGAAAGAGAAGTAGTTTAGTGGCTTCTACGATTTTTATTTTAGTGTATACAATCTCATAAATTATCCGCTTCCTTCCTCCAATACTGTGGCTCTTTTTAGAGCTGTGTACCTCAACCACGATTGTAAGCGCGATGATTGTGGATTCGATTCCCACTTGGGATAATAAAATGTTGAATATTTTGTCCAATAATATTTTGATCATATAAGGTTTTTGTTCAGCGGCAGCACCCTATTAGTCAACATTTTATTAATAATCGATTTCAAGGAACATTATGAAGTTACCATACGTCGTCCTTTTACCTCCTATTTTGACTTAAATGCCTGTGCTACGATGTCCTAAATTTTCAAAGATTTTTGTTTATAAATAAATATTTGTCACCATACTGTATATTATCTTTAGCTAAGGCAAAGTTTATTATTAGGTTTCATTAATAGTTATTATACATTATTCAAGTAGCTTTTCTTTATAGATCGGATTATCCGGATTTTCGACTGTCCGAATGACCATTAAATCGAGTTTCTACTGTAACAGATTTAAATATACATAAATGTCATGACATTTATGTCTTAAATTGAAATAAATATACCTTAGATTTATTTAATTTTTTATCTATATTTCTAAATATGTAACATATTGACCCTCAACCAGATCGTTACATTGAGACTCTGTCAATCCACTTCATAAGATTTTTTTTAAAATATTACATAAAAATGTTGATGAATTTTGCTTAACATTTAGTTGACCTTAACCTTGCCAACATTCGTTATAATTAAAAAAATATCCGAGTTAACATATCATTAGCAGCCATGCGAATAAAATGTGAATTATTTTCGCGCTAGCACAGCCTCTCCACACACACAAACAGAATCTCAAATCGAGGTTTTATGCCGTACTGAATTTTCATTTAATTATAGATATTTAAAAATATTTTATTTTACATATATGTACCTTACCTATCTACCTATCCATACCTATATTATAAATTTGAAAGTAACTCTGTCTGTCTGTCTGTCTGTCTGTCTGTCTGTCTGTCTGTCTTTTACGCAATCAGGGTCAAACCGCTAATTTAATTGTAATAAAATACTCATATAGAGGTACTTGAGGGTCTCAGGATGAACACAGAATACTCATTTTCTCATATTTGTAATATTATCGATATATACCAATATATTAAAATACTTTTTAATTTGACATGCAATTTATTCTGCCATGTTAAAAACAACCGTCGCTAAGCAACGATTTGCAAAGTTTGTTGTTAGAAAACGTCACCCAAAATGAGCTTGCTTAACGCATCTCTCTATTGAAAACTGAAAATAATTTCATAAATATATTTAATAAATATTCGTATAGTTCAAGCGGGCGTAGCCACGTTCGGGTCCACTAGTATACGTAAAACTGTATTAACGTTTCTAAGAATTGGTACATTTATTTATTTTTAAATTTTCTTAATTCAAATGAACTTAAACCAACATCTCTTTACAAAGCAGGACAAGAGAGTGTTATAATAAGTTACTCAAAGAAGCTTACTGTAAGCTTGTGTTGAATTTAAATCCGCGTTTATCTAACCATAGTGTAAGCTCAAAGAGCAAGGGTTAGGTAAATATTTATAGCGCTATAATCCTTAGGGTTTTTGCGCGACCCGTCGTATCTCGTTGCCCGGTTCACGCCTTATCGTTGCTATACTTATTATGTTTATATAATAGATAGAGAAAATTTATATATTATTTAAAATATTTATTGATTATCATTAAACAAATAGTTTTCATTTCTAAGCGTATATATGCGTCTATCATTGTTATATGTAAAATAGGGTATTTATTATGGGTTCGATTCCCACTCGAAGCAATTAAATAGTAAAGAAAAAAAGGCGGCGTTGAGTTCAACACGCAATACTTTTAATTCAACGGATAGTAGAGGACGGCAATGAGTTGATGATAACGGAAAAGTTTCTTATCACTAGATTCCTTCTACCTATAGCAAGGTTTATGCGGAATACAGCGTGAACTTAAAAAGAGAAAAATAAAAAGAAAAACTATATGAAAAATAATACTAAAGTAATATTCTTTTACAAATAAGCAAATATACTAAATTCATTCATAAGTATACAAAAAACTTACTTCAAAAATCAAAATAAAGGATAAACAGAAATAATATTATAATATTATTAGCGTTAATAAAAAACATATGCACTTGGACAAATCCCAGAAATCCAGAATAAGCATATGCATATTGCGCAACTCTGAGTCAAGTCACGTAACTATCTGATATCACGGTCTTTGAAAAGAGGTATACGACTCAAGAGCTCTGTTCAATCTTCATATTAGTTCTTTAGAAAACTTTAGAGGAAAATATTTTTAAAAGTAAACTATGCTACAGTATGGGTATTGAAGCGGAATACTCGCATTGATTATATTAAAGTTTATGTGTATAACGAAATACAATTTTTCAATATAGAAGCTATGTATTGAATTACTTGTTAAAATGTTTTATGAATTCATATCTATTTATATTTTTAAATGCAATTTGAAAAGGCAATATAAAATATTCCTTTAGACAGTAAGACTTTTTTATACATTTTCGTGTTCCAGTACAAAAACTACTTATACTTCCTAATCCTAAGAAATAGTTATAAAAAAAATTATATAGGTAGATACTTAAACTTTTTAAAAATTACACTTATCTATTTTTATAAAATATTATTTTTCCTATATTTTTGAAGATTGGCTAATCCATTAAACTTTAATTCACCAGTTAATATCTAAATTTTTAAAAATATTCCTATAAATCATATTCCACTTGAAATATATATTATATTTTTTTCATTTCTCATAGACAATCTCATAGATTGATTTGACACCAAGCAATCTCTCTAAGCTAACTATAAAATAATACAGTTGCATTCTGAAATTTTCAAACATAATTTTCTTTGGTATAATTATTTAACTATAACAAACGTACATAACGTATAAAAAAATATTTAATATTTTAGTAATTTTGTGTAAAATACTTAAAAAATGTATACGATTTAGTAGGTATTTTTTAAAACGAGATATAATATTAAAACGTGGTCTTTTTTCCCTTTAAGAAGCAATTTCTGCGGGTTAATTGTTACCTCCTGGATCTTTAACGGCCTCACAGACAAACTTAAATGGAATTTGTAACTCTGGAAAACTTAAAACGAAAATCTTCTTATAGAAATTGAATATTATTGGACAGTTACTGTTGTTTTGTTTGTGTGAGATTCGTTCTAATATAATTAATTATATTTATAAGTTGAAGTACAATTGCTGTGCGATGAAATAAAAAATATGCCTACAAAAACTCTATTTTTATACGTAAATCGCTTTGTACATTAATTATTCGTAAGAATTATTAATTAATTATTCGTTTGAATCGAACTTTTATGCGAAAACACTATTCAATATTCAATACAAGAACCGACAATGAAATCCTGTATCACACTCTTTCAATGCTTGAGCTAGATCTGGATTTCAATTGTAATAAACATACCCACAAAATTAATTAAGCTTAGCTATTTAGAAACGGACTAACGCGGTGCAGATATTTATTAGTCTTATAAATCAGTAAAGTCTAACTAAATAAATTATTGTTATAACGTAATGAATTAGGCTTAGAATATGAATTATAGACTTTTAGGCTCGAGTATAATAACCGACCATGAAAACGGATCATCTAACAAGTATATTTGTCATAATTTAATGTGTTTTATTGCTATTTATATCGACCAAAATGATTTAACTAGATGTAGATTTTAAATCACTCCAGCATCAGTCGCCAACAACAGCCCCAACCATAAAAACGGAGTCGTAGTACATATCGCTGATTATCTCAATATAGGCTTGATCCAAAGGGATCCCCCTTTGGATCGCAGTGCTCATCAGATATACAGACAAGACAAGCACCGAATTTCCACCGAATTTTTCGAGGCATTTCGTGCTGAGAGGCCAAGCCAGGCTTTTGCCTTTGTACCAGAGCGAAGAAATGAAAATATAATTAACTTCGCCTGCGTGAACTACTTTATTATTCATTTCTGTCTCCATGAGTACCTACGTCCTATAAGTGACGTCCATGCAAAATTTGAAACTCCTAGCATTTGTAGTAATGAAGTTTCATACACACTTTCAACCCCAAAAACAACCCCTTAGAAGTCGAATATTGCAAATTCCCGTCTTAGCGAGCGCCTACGTCCTATAAGTAACTCCTATGCAAAATTTAAGATTCCTAGCACATGTAGTTTCTGAGATTTCATGATGAGTGAGTGACCTTTCGATTTTATATATATAGACGAATAATGATTCATTCCGTTGAGAGAGGATTGAACTCACAACCGTCGCGTAAAGTAACACATCCTTGCCCCAGAGCCACGACGCCTTCGTGTAATTAAGTTAAATAAATTAATATATTATAAATAGTTATATTTCACAGACCGTTCCTGTTTAATCTTTTTATTTAAAGCAGTCCATAACGACTCCAACTCACTTAATAAAAGCAATCTAACCAGATTAATTTTTATACATGAAAGAATCTAAAAATAAAAGTCACGGTTTGTTTAACTCCAAAGTAATTTTAGTTTACTATGTAAATAATATTCTAATATGTTTTTAGTAATAATGTAGAAATATAAATGCTAATATTTTCAACGGAGTATTTTTTTTCTAATTTCGTTTTTTTAATACCTACAGTATGATGCACTGAAAGTACCTAAAACTCATCGATCTAAGTGAAGCATATTTTCAAAATCACAAATGGATATTTCTTATACTTTCTTTGAGTTTATTTTAAAATTCAATGTGTACAGGAAACTCTACTGCAATATTACAACAATAAGTATATTTTCTTTGAAAAGAAATCTGAAATCTAATCAGGTTAATGTTTAGAAAGTTAACCCTTTTATAATGCTTCCTTTTTATACATCTTACACGTATACGTACATACATATGTACTCGTTCGTACGTTTTTTCGTATAAAGATATTTTTCGCTTTACGCGTTTCCGCATTTTTAAAGTAAATTTATAACTAGTACTGTACTAATTTTAGATTTTTCCGGGTTTTGGTTTCGTGGCTTAGCTATTAAAGATACTGAGTTATCTAAGTCTTTAATTAGAGTTTAAAAAATACGGAATTTGTCTTAAATTCTAAAGTGATGATAATGAAGCTATATATGAAGGGGTCATTCTAGCCAAAATACGAAATTCATGTCCTTGTTGATTTTTTCTAAGTAGTTACGAAATTTTAGCAATGATTATTATTTTGTTATTAAGTATGCGATAGTGGGTACATAATACCTATAAGACTTTTTAGTAAACTAGATATCTAATATTTCTTTTGCCTATGTTAACATCAGAAAATCAGTCCCTCACTATGTCCCAAACTCCAGATTCAAATACTCTATGGTCGCTAAATTGATACATTTCGCTAAAGTTTATATCAGACTTTTACTGATCGCTAAATATAAAATGGTTTTCTTAAAATATTCATAATTACAATAAAAATAATTAAAGTTATTGACACTTATGCTTTTGTGTGACTTTGTCCCAAAAAAAATAATAATTCCCTCACACTTGTGTTCGCAGCCAATTTTTGAACGTGTTATTTGTATTACCTGAACGCACCCATTTATTTTTGACAGTTGGCAGTACTGCCAACAATTCATTGTGGCAAGTTCATCTTGTGCGTGCAAGCATTTTCTATAAAAAAACGATTTCGTTCATAATTTACAAAGTTACATTTTTGGCCGTCATTACATCACATCTTATAAAAATAAGGTAATCACCTTTAACTAATTAACTAATAATAACGTTGACATTGCTTTTAGGAACTTATAATGTGACCGCAAAATTCAATACGAAAGAAAGGTTATGTTTTGTATTTTTGGCGGTTTTGTTTGATTTCGTCATTCCCTCACCGTCATTCCCTCATATTTATTTGTAGTGAGGGGATGATGATAGAGATGAGGGAATGGTTATTTTAACCGTGTGCTTTGTAGGCTTTTTGTGTTCTAGCTTGATTAACACTAACTGATCTCTTTTTTCCCGTTTTAGGGCTTTATTAACATAATAATGGCAAAAAAAAAAAATTAACTGACGCACAATTAAAATTGAGAAAGAAAGAGTATGATCGGAAACGTAGAGAAAAAATGAAGAGTGATCCTATCAATTTAGAAAGACTGCGCGAAAAAGAAAGACTGAAATATGCTAAGAAAAAAGAACAAGGACAGGTTAAACCTGTATTTGAAATGAGTTCAAGGGAAAAAAGACTAAAACGAAAGATTTGGAAAAAGAATAGTCAAACCTATAGGGATAAAAAAGGTGTGCTGTGTAAGAGTTTGGCAACAGTATTAGATATAACGCAAAATAAACATAGTGATAAGAGGAATTTTTTAGAAGTAATGAAACCAAATCTTTTAAAGAAGAATAAATTGCTCAGCTTAGCAAAATCGTTTTTCAAACACGAGACTTACAAAAGAGACGGGTGCAGAAAATTAAATACTAAAGCGATGAAAGTTAAACAAGACGTTACTGATTTCTTGGAAAAGGACGAGAACTCAAGGATGTGTCCGGGAAAGAAGGATTTTTTGAGGCACAAAGGACAAGTAAAACAAAAACGCTTATTGTGTGATACCATGAAAAACTTACACAACAAGTTTTTGGCGACAGTTGAATATAAAGTGAGCTTGGCAACATTTTGTAAGTTCAAACCTTTTTGGATAACATGGCCATTACTCAAAGACCGTGATATTTGCAAATGTATGATTCACGCAAATGTTCAATTGATGATACAAAAACTGTATGAAAATAAAGTTTTGCCTAGCTGCTATCTAACAAGATTTCTTTCAATGATAACATGTGATGTGCATTCAACAAAATGTCTTTTTAGAAATTGTCAGAGTTGTATGAACAAGTCTGTGGAATATTATCTCGCCCAGCCAAACAAAATAGTTACATATCATAAATGGGTATATGAAACAATTTCATATGAAAAGGATGAAAAGATGAAAACGGTGCGCAAACCAATAAAAAAGAAGATTAATATCTCAATAAAACAATTAGTGAAGCATTTAGAAGAGGCACTACCTTCATTCTTTCAGCACGTTGGTACCATAGCTCACCAGTATCAGACAATTTCAGAACTCAAAAAAAATATAACTGAAAATGAAGTCCTCATACACATTGATTTTAGCGAAAATTATTCTTGTAAATACTACGAAGAAATACAGGTAGTTCATTATGGTGGTGCTAGGCAACAAATTACACTTCATACAGGTGTACTTTATTTACGTCGCAATGATGCTGTCAAAGCCCATACTTTTAGCTCTCTGTCTGAAAATAACCGACACGATAAGATAGCAGTATGGGCGCATTTAATACCAGTATTTAAATGGCTTAAAAACCAAGATTTAAACATTCATACAATTCACATCTTGATTGATAGTCCAGTTAATCAATACAAGAATAAGTTTATTTTCTACATTGTATCTCGACATATAAATGATTTATATCCGGGAACGAGATTATTTTCTTGGCATTATTCGGAACCAGGGCATGGAAAAGGTGCGCCCGATGGTGTCGGAGGTACTTTAAAAAGAACTGCCGATAAAGCTGTGGCTGAAGGCGTTGATATCGTGAATTTTGTGACACTCAAAAATATATTACTTGAAAGATGTCCTGCAATAATGTTGTTTGAAGTAACCACTGCTGACATCGTAGGGATAGAAAATTTAGTAAGACTATCAGAATCGATCGCTGCATTTCGTGGAACTCAAAAAATTCGCCAATTTGTTTACGCTGCTGATGTGCTTGAGTTCAGAAATCTTTCGTGCAACGATTGCAAAGGAAAATGTAGTCATTATCATATAGGATATTACTCGTCTTCTAACTCGTTTTCGAAGAAGGGACTTTAGTAAAATGCATGACTAGAGGCTCTATAGCTTGGAAATGGCCGACATTAACAGATGAACAGCTGTATAATTGGAATGATGTATTACAGAAGATTCAGCCTCCAACATTAATAAAAAGAGGATGCTACTTCGTAAGAGAAATGGACAAGGCTGATTAGCTGAGTTGATTAATGAAAGATTCCTGATATTTCTCATGTTGTTGAAACGGATATAGTTTATAATGAATAGAAGGTTTTCATTGTTTTGGCGAGTTGCCCTTTTTATTTAATATCAAGAATGATACTTTTTCGTTCACTTTATTAGCTTGTAAGTAATTTTAAATAGATATCTAGTGTGATTCGCAATACTTAAAAAGCTGTGATTTCAAAAGAAAAGTCAATTTTAAGTACAAAAGTTGGTATTATTAGATTTGTAAGAAGAATTAATAAGTAAATGTTACTTTATCTTTGTTATTTAAAGTAGAATACGAAGTTTCTAATGTCATTAAACATGTCTTTTATTGCTGAATTGTCTAAAATATATTAACACTCATTTCCTCACCTAACACACATCATTCCCTCATTTTCATTTTTTTTTAAATCCCCTTTTTATCCCATGAAAACTCACTTATTTTGGGGACCACTATATCATTAATAATTAGTTACACCAGTACTATAAAACTCTTATAAAAGAATGGTTACATATTGAAAAAATTTTTCATAAATTTTTGAAACCCTAATTTCGTATTTTCGCTAGAATGAGCCGAAGAATATTCTATCCTACATATCGTACATTACATACTGTAACTACATATGTATATGTTACTTACATTTGTCGATATAATGCAATAATGGAAAGATGGTAAAATCATAAAAATTTACCATAACATTTACTCATTGTAACTAGTGTTATTCTTATATTCATTTATACTTTATGACTTCAGCAAATTGGATACTATAAATTTTGCGTCCAAAGATATTGCTTCAATAACGATGAGGCATATAAAGCGCTATTTTTACCTTAGGCTGGAGTCGTAAACGGTACGATGTTTAGTGGCCACTTGTGATTCTTATTGCTACATACACTCGTAAAGTATTCGCTTCCTTCCTACTTCTCAGTTGCTTTGTTTCACTTAATTTATTGCATCACAAAGGAAATACATACACTATCTCTAAATCGTTAAGAAAACTCTCGTTTCGGTTTGTAGGGTAATAAAACATTTTTAGTGATTAACATTGCATTAGTTACTAAAACAATATAAGAATATATCCATATATTAATATGTGAAGCAAAACCTACGTATTTTCTATTTTTATGAAAATTTGCCTGCGATGCATACTCCGTAGTATGGAATTTGGCACAATTACCTATATGTTTGACAATTTAGAAAAGAAGCGCAGAATGCCAATTATTGTTACATAAATATATAATAATAAAATAATATTTTTGACCAAATGTATTCTTTTGAATTTCATTTATCCTAATAACCAAAACTTTTAAGTATATCAAACTGTGATAAGTATAAATAACAATATTTAATATGTTTAAAAAACGATAACATATTTTATAATTATTTTGAAATTACTTTAAATAGAATACAATAATTTATCTACAAATATTAAAAAGCAGTTTCGTTTCACAAGCTGTCGTAACAAAGCTACAATACGAGTGCGTTACCAAACATTCACGCACTGGGAATATTAAGAAGTATAATATTTTCGGAAAACAATGCCTTCCTGGTATCTCAATTTTCATTTCCCCTCGTTGGGACATTCACAGTGATTTGTGTTGCCAGATAATATACAAATGTTGGGTTTGTGGTTCTCTCGATCCCAGGCTTTTATTATCTCTTCTATAGATACATCCAAGCCATTCAATTTAATACAGCTCTTAAAATCGTATTTACTTATAAATGACTATTGGGAAATGAACACATCCTTGTTTTGTTTAACATTTTAAATAAAATATTTCCTAAATACGATATTTTAAGTACGTACTTCAAATTTCTACGTGAACAGAAATAACTGAAAAAAATATATTATATAAATAAAATAGTAAGTTTTTCAATCAAATTGTTTGGCAAGAGAGAATACTATTTTTTAAGATTTTTAAAGTGTTATTCCATACCTAAAGAAGAAAAATTTGCTGTTCGATTACATTAATATTATATTTTTCGTACAACCTCATGTAATTGTTCTTTCTAAATACCATACAAGATACGAGAGATGGATGGAAATGTAAAAACTACATAAAAATAGGTAGCGAAACTAATTTATTCGGTCAATGACAACTGCCACTTTAAGTAGAGCCCGTTTCATAAAACTGGCTCAAGAGATCTCAACTTAGATCACAGCTTTTATTTGCGGCACTAATTTTTGTTTGTGCAACTCTCACATATAGGGCACTGCGAAAAAAGTATAAGAAATATTTTTAAAAATACCATATATACCATATACATAAAATACCATACATTAGCAGTTCAAACGCCAAGGCCAAGGCCTTCGGTCTGGTTAGACAACGCGTGGCGTTAAACTCCGGACATTGTCTCTAATAGAAGGAATGTAGGTTCTCACTAACTGAGCAAGTAAGATCGCTACAAGAAAATATACATATATAAATTTGTATATAATTAAATATTATACTATTAGTAAGTAGAACGACTAAGTATAAATATATTATGCTGTGGAAAGTAAATAGTAGTTTGTAGACGAGAAATTTTTCCGTAATATATTGGCCATTTTATTAGGCTGCAAAACGTACAGGCTCGTTTGCGATTCGGTTGAATGCTAGGTAGGTAGTTTACTTCCTCTATTTACGGTCGCGTGTAGCGTGGAGTCAGCATTGTTGTCGTTACGGTACGTATACTGCGAATTTACTATTGCTTCAGATACTAAACTAATAACAATACCTATACCGCTGTAGCTTAGAAGCGAAGTTATTCTATGGGAAATTTTAATTTAAAATCAGCTTTTAGTTTTGTACTTATAGTAAAGTAGTAAAAATAACCTAAATTATTGATTTTCATCAAAGATTTTTCAGATTATTCTAATACCCTACTGAATATAGAGCTCTTTTAAAAATTTCCATTTCTGTGTTAGCTTTTCACTATATAACCAGTACAGTATAATATATTTTTTCAATTAAATAAATATTATTTCATATTCAAATCGAAACAACTTAAAGGACAGACATAGGTGGGTGTAATTTCGTATTTTAAGTCAACGTCGCGTCGTTTTCGTAAATTCCTTTCGAACAGATGTAGAGCTATTTTATTTGTACGCAAATTCGATGGCTCGTAACACCGGGGTCGATGGAGTCTCAGTAATGACGGTAGCTTGTGTCGACTTATAAGCTTCATTTCCTTTAGCACGTCCATAAACATCGATGACTTCTATTTCAAATGCTACTCTTTTTTTGCGTATTAATATAAAATCGATATTGATATCGATACACTTTTTTCTGTTGATGTCTATAATTCTATTAATTTCTATATAAATATTAAAACGAAATTTTGTTTAGTTAAATATATGTTTTTTAAGGGTTTTATTCAGAAGGAAGGTAAAAGAATATTTTGTCAATAGTTAATTAGGCAGAATTAATTGTAGATACATATTATACACATACATATCAAAGTAAGCAGTAACAACAATATCTTAATAATTACCAATAAATACTCTTTCTTAAATTTCCAGTAAAATACAAATTTTAATATTGATATAACGTTGTAATAATGGCCTTGTTCATTTTAGTAGGTACATAGGAGAATAATTTTCGTTTGACAATATTTTGCTCTAGTAACTTAATAACAGTATTGACGTCGACAATATTCAACGCTTTTTTGAATGTAAAAATTTTTTAAGGTGTTTTTTAATAATACAAGTAAAAAAATTAAAATACTATTTTTTTTTTTCTATATTCAGAGGTTTCTCAGCGTGGAATACTGGAGTGCTATTTTCGAAAAATATCATAAAATATAAGTGAAAAAAGGAACCCTTATAAAATCACTTCTATTAAATACGACTATTTTATGCGAATTAATTCAAATACCATGAAAAATATGATTTATGTATTTAGTGCATGCATGTAAAGGTAACCATACTTAAAAATAAGTCTTTTTTTTAAATACACTTATATAAATAAATATTCGTATATTTCAAGCAAGCCGCGTGTTTTCAAATATAAATTTAAAACGTAGCCTTCAAAACCAGAATAATGAGAATGATAATAAGATCAGACAGAGGTTTTCCTTTGAGTATAAAATGTTTGTATTGTTAAACTTACCTCTTGGTTTTTCAACAACCTTACAAACCAAGTTTAAACGAAATCTCAAACTCTGGTAAAGTTTTAATAAAAACTTTCTTAAAGAGATTGAATAAAACACTCTTATATATTTTTAAAACTACTGTATACTTGTTATATTTTAGTTTTAGCATTGTGATTTTAATATTATATTTAAGACATTACCAAAGAAAAAAGTATTAATTTATTATCATTATTTTTTATAGTACAGCCGTGGCGCAGAATCGTGCAATTGAAAACGCGACAGGTTATGAGTTCGATTCCCACTCAAGTAAATGAAATATTTTATATTTGAACTTTCTCCCTCTGGCAAAGAGGCAAAGTGTTGAGTTTTCCGCTATTCAATGCTTCTAGAATTCCGGGGTAATTGGAGAACGAAAGTAAACAAACAACTTAATAATGATTATTATCAATTATTCTTATATGAAAAGATTGAAAAAATCAAAATTTATTATCGAAAGAAAATTTAATTTTTATATATCACAACATATAAAATAATTAATATACGCTTATCTGTCTGTCAATTCCATTGTATCAAAAGTCAAAAAAAAACCACAAGAATATTTATTTCCTTTCAGCCGTCTTCATTTCGTCCTAATATAATCATTCCATCAAAATATTTAATATAATCAAATTGAATGCATATTATCTGAAACCTGTTTCATGTCGTCCATTTAAAAGAGAGACGGTATGCGATAGGATCCCGCGCTCAACAGGCTCGCATTTTCCTCATTTCCATATGAAAGTGTGCCAAGTATAGCAACTTTAGTAATGGAATGTGGCAAAGGATATTATAAAAAAGCTTAATGGCTTATTCGTTTTATTATTTCAATTACAACTTTGATGTTTTTATTGATATATTAAAATATATTACATTATAATTTTATTTCTATTGCGTGTTTTTTAGTTAAAACTTCAGAATAAATATATATTTTTCAGAATAATTAAATTATTTTAAAATATTTTAAGTTTAATATTTTTTTTACGTTACTACGGGTTTATTAAGTTTATTAGATTTTTCTTCAGAATACACAATTAAGCAATATATTGCAAATTATCTACATAAAAATCGTTTAAATATCGTTTATATTCTATACTAAAATCGGGTGAGCAGTTAAGTTAGCCCCATTTTACGATCTTGTTAAGTCTTTTAATTGTTGAACTTGGCTCGATGAGGCTCTTACTCGTATTAAATGACTTTGGAGCCTATTTCTCCGCTCACAACCCTAAATGTTAATACTGCAGTAGCTCACATCACGAATTAAGTATGTAATACGTTGAAGCAGTTATAGGCCGTAAAATTATCATTATATTACAAAAAAGCCAGTCGTAGGTACACAAGTGTAAAAGTCTGGTCATGGGTTCGATTCCCGCTCGAGAAAATGAAATATTTAATATTTTCATTCCTTCGCTTTATTGTCAAGGGAAAGCGTGGCGTGGAGTTCCACCACTCCACACGGCTCCAGAATTCGGCGAAAAATGAGGAACGGAATGTCTTAACACTAGGTTCCCTCTGCCTACCCTGTCGTGTGCTGAATACAGCGTGAAGCTGATATAAAAATGTTAATACTTTCAAATTTACAATAATATATTTTAATTTTTATAACATAATATGGCTGAGTCAACTTAAATGAAACACGTACTTTAAATAACAAGACCTGCGTGTGCCGTAGGTGCTGTAGGTGCTGTATGGCAACAGTTAGTTAATATTTCATTTCATAGTATGCGACGCGACGTGTTGGAACGGTAACCCGCAACAGCCTTCGTTAAGCATCACGTTTGTGTAAACAAGAACATTTCACGCAACACTTCCTCCAGTTTAGTCGACCCAAACTCCGCTTGGTATGCAATGAAATGCCGTGAATCAGCAACATTGTGTAACAAACAGTTTCTTAGTGAATTTTTGTCACCTCAGATATACTGAATTACTGTTATCAATTGTCATAGTAGATATTTTGTTTTAAATCCATTTTTAGGGTTCCGTACCGCAATAAGTAAAAACGGAACTCTTATAGGATCATTTTGTTGTCTGTCTGTCAAGACCATTTATTTTAAGATCGCGTGGAGGAATCAAGCTGAAATGAATACCAAATATTCAGATCTATGGTCCTTTGGAATTAGTGGGGAAGCCTCAGTGCCTTCGCACTTAATCGGTTTTTATATGGATCTACCTATAAATTGAATTTTATACATTTTCAAAAATTTCAGACTCAACGGAACATTTATTGAAATTCTAGGGAATAAAAAATATATATGTACCTCGCTCGTACTTTCGTGATAAAGGGATTTACTTGGATAAAATAAATGGGACGCTCCAATGGCGAATATATAATACGCTGACGCTCTATTATTTTGAACAATAATCATAAATATTAAGACTTGTCTTGTTAGCTCTAGATCACAATTCTTTGTATTTTGTTGGCGTTAGCAGTGATTTTGTATAAAGTTAACTTCAAATATAAGTTTATAATTGTTTTTCTTCTGTGCAATACATATTTTCCAATTTTCATTACACTGACTACGTTAAGCTTAATTTTTCTGGGCTTTAGAGCACAGCACACCAAAAAATATTATGTTTGACATTAACTACAGCTTGCTTGAAAAAAAATTGTTTTTTTTTTTTAGAAACAAGACTCTAAAATTCCGTATGATTAATTAAATTAATTGAAAAATAATGACTTTAAATTTTCGAATGCCCCTATTTATTTGTACGTAATAATTAAATAAAGAACCGATAGGGCTATCAGTGATAAAAAATATATTTTACCTTACATCTATTACATATAGCTAAATTAATTATGAAGGAATTTTCATAATTATAAAAAAAAACACATTTCTATCTTTCCTTCGTGTTCCTTACATAGTATAACCATCGTTACGTACATTCTGAAGCGTGGTTCAATTTGGACATTAATTAGTTTTACCGATGGCAATATCGCCTTCGAGCAAAACGACTCTTGTAATTAAAATCTTCATAGCACCCGTCGTCGCTGTACTAAATCACCCCGTCATTTTTAACAACTATGGAACCTTTAAAATTAATATTTAGGAATAATTATAGTTTAATAATTATTAATTAGCTGAACCCACGTATAAAACAAAATCAAATGAGAAGTAACCAATATACAAAATTAAAAGTGTATTACTTTAATAATCTGCAAAATGTATGTTAAAATAATTAAACAATTTTCCCTAAATATACTTAAATAATATTAAATGATTATTCGTATAGATCAAGCCGGCGAAGCCGCGCGGGAGCCGCTAGTATAGGTAGCTTAATTAGAGAATATAATGAGACAATCATAGCCCGATATTACAATATTATATTTTCACACAATATTATTCTAAGAAACTTTTTAAAGCAATTCCTTTTAAGTGAATAAACATGCCAATATGAGCGCATGATTAAATGTCAATGTCAAAATGTCAAACTTTCGCTTATAAAATTAAGTATATAGTGAATAGCTTTGCAAATTTTCAAATGCAATTTCCTTTCAAGGTGGCGGGCAATCAATTCTAGATGAGGATTGCGGCCAGGTACGACGGAGTTAAATCGGATTATAATATTCAGTTAGACTACTTTCTTCCACAAATAAAAGAACCAAATAGCTTAAGCTTAAGAATAAAAAGAAATCTTTAATAATATATATTATTTCTTAACAACTACCGACTACTATCAGCATAGTTTGTCATGATCTTTTAGATCAGCGATCAATATCTTTAAAAAACCGGTCAATTGCGAGTCGGACTCGCCCACTCATGATTCCGTACCAACACATAAAGTTGACAAATATATTAAGTTTGCAGGCGTATGCTCTCAATTTGTATGAAATGTACTACAAATACAAATTTGTAATTTCTTTTTTCTCTAAATTTCCACTTTATGGGATTTTTCCTTTATTTTAAAAATATCTAAACTGTAGGTCCAAGAGAAGTACTCTATAAATTTCAAAAAAAATGCTGCAGAAACGATGCATAAATGCTTGTGTCTTTTGATAGATGACTTAGAAGCTTATTTTTTCTGTGCTACAAGGGTTTGTAGAACTGAATCAACTTCAGCTTGATATCTCCATGCGATCTCGAGATAAATGGTCTTGACAGACGGACAGGCCGTCAACTATTCCAATGCACCACGGCGGGCTCGCCTAAATTCTTATTCTTATTTTTTTTTAAATCAATAATTATAGCAGTGTCACACCTTATAAAAATATAAACAATATTATTATCTGTGACATAAATATTTCCCAAGCCAATACAAAACGTATGAAATTTGTAACATTAGAAAATATATTGAAATAAAATTACGGCTACCGAAGGGATTTATACGGCTCTCTGGAAAATGTACTCTTGTATGCAAAATGACGGTCGGGCGAGCGCTTGCTTCTGACATTTTAAAATTCATTTGGGAATGCATAAAAAGCCGATAAGTAAATCACAGCTGAGGTTCTGTAGATCTATTTTCCTCTGCATGAATATAAATGAGCAGAAATTATAAATGAACATGAAGGTTGGATAAAGAAAGATTTATCATTATTCATATTAAATAAGGCATTCATGGTTTCTGATGTTATTTTTTATAAAAAAAATACGTTATCAATGTAAGGAGATAAAGGAAAATAAAGGAATAACCTAAGTATAGGATTTAAGTATATTATACATTAATGATTTTTATGTTATTTATAAGCATATTGCTTGAATTTTTTGTGAACCTCTTTGGTGTGTAGGTTATTGAACTATAAATAAATAAAATACCTAATGTTATTTTCGTATTAATTTAACATTGACATTGTTGGGTCTCGATTTAATTCGAGTGTTCGAAATATGATTGGCTTGTATTAGTTTTAGCGTTATGCTCTATACCCCACAAGCAATGTAGGTAGAGGGAACCTAATGTTAAGACTCTCCGTTCCCCATTTTCCGCCAAATTCTGAAGGCAACGCGTGTTTAATGGCGGAACTTAACGCCGCGCTTTGACTTGACACCAGAACGAAGAAAATCAAAATATTAAATAGGATATGAAATCCACAAGTGGGAATCGATCCCACAATCAGTTGCACTTGTTTTATTTGTACCCCTACGTTACGACTGGGATCTGTAATAGTTAATGTAAAATACACAGGTAACTATCAACAAAATGTTGAAAATATAATATTATTAATACATTAAAATGATAACATTAAGAGATCTTCCTAGGAAATATTTATATCGTGTTATTAAGGATTCAAATAGGGTTGTCCATCGATGCGTACTGCGCTTACAAACATTCGATCAAAGTGGACTTTGATGTATCGTTAAAGAGAAAATCACGATCCAATTTAGATACTCATTCAGTGATAATTCTGTTGGGATATTGTTTCATCGCGGCGTTAGTTTAATTAAAAAACTGTATTACACCAATACCAATATAGTAATCGTGGCCCAATACCTAAGTAGTACTATTCGAGAGAATATTCATATATCTATACTTATAATAAAATCGTAAGAGGGAGGGTGTCTGTACTTGGAAGATATTTAAAAAAAATGTTGTTGGAACCTTTATTAACCTAATAAAACCTAAAATAATGATTTTTATAATTTTTGTCGGTTTTCACTATTAGATTCTGGCAAGCTTCCGAAAACATATAGGGTTTTTTTTATAACAATCCATACCTATATTATAAATTCGAAAGTAACTCTGTCTGTCTGTCTGTCTTTTACGCAATCAGGGCCAAACCGCTAATTTAATTGTGATAAAATACTCATATAGAGATACTTGAGGGTCCCGGGATGAACATAGGATACTTTTTTTTCTCATATTTGTAATATTTTCGATATATACCAATATATTAAAATAATTAATTTGACAAGCAATTTATTCCGCCATGTTAATAACAATCGTCGCTACGCGTTGCTAAGCAACGGCTTGCAAAGTTTGTGGTTTTAAGAAAACGTCACTCAAAGTGAGTTTGCTTAATGCATACATGGCGCGCGCCGATATAGATTTGTATACATTAACAAAAATTAGATGATTTCTATAATTTGATATTCATTTTTTTGAAAATAAATATAATAGTCACTTTTTCATCTAGATGGAAATTATAGTTTACTGTAAAACATTCTTATAAATAAGATGTCACTGATTCCAAATGAGCTAGCCTACGAGTGGTATAGTATGACCGACGTGAACAGGCAGATGACTTTGATGATTTTGTAAATTTTTATATATTTTCGAATTACTATTATTTTTGATGTAATTATTTGCTGCTTATAATTAATTTATCTCAGTTCGGTTATCTATACCGATGTTATGCACTTAAAATATCGTAATTTAAATCATTTGGGATTTTATTTAATATTGTTCGCAAAAATTAATAATTATTTAATATAGAAAAATGTTGAGGACGCGCGCACGGCAAACTTTAGGCACTTTTACTTCTTTTGTTTGTTCATTTCGGTTACTCAGATATTTTTTCTAATAATAAATCTTCACTTATTATTATTTTTTAACTTATTTTAATTATTTAGGCTTATATTTTCGCGGGCGTAGCCGCGTCCGGGCCCACTAGTCGGTTCATAAATTAAAAAGTTATGTTAATTTAAAGTATTTAGTTCGATAAATTTGCTAATTGCCGTAACAGTTATTTTATACAATATACAATTATCTATATATATAAAAGGACTTGTCCTCACTGACTGAGGTAAGATGCACGTGTCAGAATTTATTTATTTCTATAATAAAAATATATCAATAATATTTATAAAAATATATAATATTCAAGTATTTAATAATTTCTATAATAAAGATATATCAAAAATAATGTAAAATATATAATATATAATATTTGTAAAAATATATAATATTTAAGCATTGTATAAAAATAATCTATTACTGAAAAGTTATTTAAATTCTTATAACTGCTTTATATGGACGGGATAAGAGAAACAAATAATAAATTCAAAACAATATTTATTCAAATTTTATTACATTAGCTGACAGCTACCGTCTATTACATTTATTAGACATTAATTACATACATGTTAGTCCTCTAAATATTCTTGAATATATACCAATTTCATAATTCATAAATTAATTTATTATATTTCCCTTATTTAATAAATTCAGTAAATACATCATTATATATTTGATAATTAAATAAATAATAGAAATATTAAATAAAAGCACAAGATAATTTATATTCAGTTAAATAATAGAAATAATAAGCAAAAGCACAATAATTTATCTGTAAATAGTCATTTTTAAAAAGAATCAATAGAAAGCAGCACTTACGTTTGTTCAGTCCGGCAGCTCGTCACAGAATGTCTTTACAAAGCACTGCACTTCGATTTATAAACTACCGACTTATGATGGTGGGGAACCACCATCATAAATTTAGTCAAAATATTTCTAATAAATTGTATTAGTATTATAATATTCTTAACGATAAAATTTAGAATAATACAATAAATGTATAATTTTAAGATACTATCACACGCACAGCCGTAACCGCTAATGGTAGAAACGTGAAATTTGGACAGATGTTTACTTTTATAATCTGGACATCCACTAAGGAGGGATTTTGAAAAATGTTAACCCTAAAGGGATGAGATAGGGGTTGAAAGTTTGTATGGAAAAAAATTAAATCGGCACCGATTTTTATAAAATTAGAAATTTATATTTTTAAAAGTATTTAATTGAACACGTGTTTCATCGTTTTCTAGAATTCTCTCCCTAAGGGTGCAAATAAGGGGTTGAAATTTTGTATGGAAAATCTTTAAAACACCACGGATTATTGTAAAATTTTAAATTTAGACTCTTAAAAATATTTAATTGAACATGTGTTTCATGGTTTTCTAGAATTCACCCCCTAAGGGTGCAAAAAAGGGATTGAAATTTTGTATGGAAAAATCTTTAAATCGCCACTGACTTTTATAACATTTAAAATTTAGACTCTTAAAAATATTTCATTGAACTCATGTTTCGTGGTTTTTTAGAATTCATCCCTAAATACGCAAGCAAAGCTGCGCGCGTCCGCTAGTCTACACATAAGATGATGAGAGTAAAATGTGTGTTCTTATGAACCTGTGTGTAAAAAATAAAAACAATCATCCCCACACTTCGATCAACTAAACAGTGTATACAAGTACAGTAGATACAAGTGTCCACAAGACATAATAGAAGTAAATGGACTTTTCATATTATTTTAAAATCCCAATAGAACTTTTTTTTTATTTTTTATTATTTATTTATTATCTTTATTTAAAAAAAAAAACTACGCAAATCTTAGAGAAATACCAACATTAGCATATTTATTAGTATCTTCCGACTCCGAGTAAGCTTACCGCAATCTGATATCAATAATAAATTAACAACTTGACATTACAATTACGTTATTTTGTATTTGCTCTTCTATTTTAGAGATTACGAATGAATTTATGAAGATAAATTGTTTTTCGTTATAATTTAATTAATATTAAATTATAGGTTATTTTAGTTAAAGTTGCGGGTTGCTACCGAGCGAGATTGCCTCTTGTTCCGAGAGAAACTCTTGCTTTATGCTAACTAAGCCTAGACTTAGATAGCATTAATGAACGTATGTAAAATCTTCATCAATTACACTAACTATGAAGTTACAAGGATTTGAGACAGAAAACAGAAGAGAGAGAATAGAGAATAAATGTCAATAACCGTTGATGAAATAACTCTTGTTCTAAATATAAATTTAAAATGCCACTTCCATAATTAGCTAGTCCTAATTGTTGTAAATTGTTAATTATGTCATTATAAGAAAAAAAAAACATTTGCATATAAAACTATAGAGGCCGTTGTTCAGGCTGTCCGAAAACAAAATTAAAAAAAAAACAAGAATTTTTAAATCAGTTTAGTCATTCGATTATAGTTTAAAAAATCTTATTTTTATATTTTTTAAATAGTTTTTATTTATTTATCTTCCTTTTATTGAGAACCCGGTGATGGAATGCTCATAGGTAGGTACCTATACCATTCTCGACTTTCCACAAATTATATTATAACCAAGAGCAGGAATATATTTATAACGAAAAATATGCTATCGTGACTCAGTTAAAATAAGCACGATAGTTGTAGGTTCTAAACGCACTAGAGGGAATGATTTGAATCATTTCATTTCCCCGCTTGAATTTCGCCAATCAAAACGTCAAGTGGGGCACAGAGTGTATTAACACTAGCTTATTATATGCAAAAAAAGCGTAACACTATTTTAAATAAAAAAAACATTATCCAAATATCATACAATAATAGTGTTATTTTTTAGTATATTCTTAGAAGCATTTCTTACATGTGAATGTAACATACAAGTATTCATATGAAACATAAAGGACGATTACATATCCCAAAACAGTGGTTTTAGGTGGTGAAATAATTCTGGAATCATATTTCGAATTTCATTTGGGAACCTTACGTATTGCCTTGGGAATCGAGATAGGATTATTGGCAAATTGTTCCGCTCACATTCCAACCAACACGCACTCGAAATATTAAGCACCTATCCGGCTCTCAACATCGATTATGGGATATTCTTAAATATTAAACTACATTAATAAGTAGAAAAATTATATTTACAATAAATTAACCAAAAAAATTTTAATATTTTAAATGAGTGATTAAAAATTCTGTTTTAAATATAGGTAATAGATACATTTTTAAACATGGGCGTAGAACGGGGGATCAGAGTGGTCCGTGCCCACCCCAGAAATTTCACTTACAACAAAAAGTAGTTCCGAAATTGTTTAAAAAAAACATATACACGAACACATGACTGTAACGCGACGGTTGTGGGTTCGATCCCCATTCGACAAAATGAATTATTTATTTACATTTATATTTTTATTTCTTCGCTCTGGTGTCGAGGCAAAGCTTGGCGTTGAGTTCTGCCACTCACCACAGACACAAAGTCTCAGAAAGAACAGAGTGTCTTAACACTACGTTCCTTCAGCCTACCGTGCAGTGAGCGGGATACAGCGTGAAGCTGATTTTTTTAACGTCCGAAGGAATGGAGATATTTAATTAATTCTAAAAATATTATTCATATATTAGGGAAGTTATGCTATACATTTAACAATGTATAAAAACACCGAATACGCTTGCAAAATGTAAACAAATCTGCAAAAACCTACTTGTGTTATTATTAAGAATTTGAACGTGCTCAAGATTTGCAATGTAATCATATATCGGTGTACGCACGTGAATATTATAAAAACAATTCACTAAATGAAATCACTTTTACCAGTTAAGTTTTAAGAAATAGTAAACCAGTAATAACTTTTAAAATGGTAGAAAATGGAAATTAGAATATTTTTATTTTATTTTTACATTAGTTTTGTTTTTACAATAACAGGTATGTTTTTATTAATTTCTAGTAATAATTGTTTTATTTGTTAAAATATTTTTTAAAGATACAGAGAATATTAAGAATACAAATATATTCTAAAGTTTAATCTCGCGTAGCTACCACCACAGATGAGGCAGGCAAATAGCGTCCTTTCCACACCTGGACTATAGCAACTTCAAGTGATTAATTTCAAAATTCCTAGATAATATTGAACTGCAATTGAACTCGTTAATTTTACAGGTAACGAGGCGAAGTCTTTTTCGCTCAACAACATCGTTGAGGGAGAACGACAAGCAAAAAGACCGACATCTGAAGTCTCCGCAATATCAGGTAACTAAAAATTTTTATATAATGAATAAGTACTTATAAATCGACCGTCGTGGCGCTGAGGCACAAAGGTGTGATTGTAACGCTACGGTTGTATATTCGATCCCCACTCGAAGGAATGATTTATTATTTATCTATATTTTCATTTCCTCGCTTTGACACCAAGGCTTTTGCCTTCGTTGAGTTCCGCCATTCAACACGCAATGCTTCTAAAAATTGGACGGAAAGTGAGGTACGGAGTGTCTTACCACTAGGTTTCCTCTGCCTACACTACTGTGTGCGGGATCCATTGTAAAGCTGATTTTTTTAAAAATCAATCAATATATTTCGTTTAAAGTACGAGTTATTAATAAATACCTAATAATGATTGCACATTATGTTAGAATTAAAGAATCTGCTAATCTGCTATAAATTATATTGTTTAATACTATTGGCATTTAAACCTTACATTGAAAAGACGCTGGTTTCAATAATAAGATACATATACCTAATTAACACGAAAATACACATGTGGGTACATACTTAACAAGTCATCTACAATGTATCGTAGGACAAAGATTTTTTTCATGTTGAGGTCCCGTGAGGTACCTTTTAGACCACCTACTGGTTTCAAAAGATTGGACGGCAAGCTGAGGGAAACTAATGTCAAAACACCCGGTACTCCGATCCCCGTTCTGGTCGAATTCGAACGAGGCAATGATTTTTTTTTAAATAGAACCATCCCTCCCGAATAGGGTTAACGAGGCACAACTTTTACGCCTTTACGTTCAGACGCTATTCCATTGCATCACAATAGCCTAAATCATTTATAATACTTATTATATTTCCAGGTCGCCTAGCTGATGAAAGTTTAGCGCCTACTAAAAGTTATGAACCAGGTACATTTCAATGACGGTTTAAAAATTTAAATATTTAACAGTTATCTTATTGAATTTACGCAAAAATACTTTATTGCAATTAACAATCCATTATTTACAGACAATAACTTCCAAAACAGGAAAACGTCGTCGCTGAAATACAGAAAAACTTTTCAAATTAAATCACCTTCAAAACCAAAAAAATTTAAGCACTTACAAAGACCTCGTAACAAGCGTAAAAATTTGACTACAAAAAGAGAAGTTCGTCACAATGAAAGTTTCAATAAAAAATATATTCCCCTTCTTAGAAATATCGGGATGCTTTTTGACAATATTCTTAGTTCAGATTCTGGGGAAGAATACGACTCAGGGAAAAATAAATATAAGAGAACCCCGATTAATTCCGACGATGACGACGTTGTATGCACCTGCATCAGTAAATCCGAATCAAAAGACAGATCTAAGTCGATTCAAAAGACATCTTCCACGGCTTTCACCACTGAGATCCAGACCGAAGCTGTCACCTCTATCATTACTGCCACCACGCCGGCCTATAATACTCCCGATGATCACATCAGCAGTGTCGGATGGAATAAGAACATATCCATATTACCTACAAGAAATCCCGTTGGCCTTCGGAGAAACCATTATAGATTCCGTGAAAGAAGCAGCCCCGCACCTGACAGAGGCATTTCGAGACATCTCTCCGGGAATCAGGGAAATAATGAACATTATACCATTAGAAGAGAAAAATACTCCCATGCAGAGTATAATGAACAAGATACCAACAGTCATACACGAGACGATGCAAGTAGTGATGGATCCGGAGACAGACACGGAACCCGTTCCAGAAATAAAGAGGTTGATAGAGGGACCGAGAAAAGCTCATACTCTGAAGAACATCTACTCAAGGCAAATGAAACCTTTGAAAATGATACAAGAAACCTTCCAGAACACGAAGGAAAAACTCAATTCGAAATTCGAAGAAACAAAACAAAAAGCGCAGTACTTTTACCACAATTTAGTGAACGACTACGAGGATCTAAGTCCGAAAAGAAAAATTCATCACTACGAACCGCCGAAACTAATGAAGAAGACGTCGAAGTCTATTACGCCGGTGATAAACGATTCACTGTCAGAGATGGCACAGTGGCCTCGGAAAATCAAGAAATTAGTAGAACAGATAAAACAGTAAATCTAAGAAATTTACCAAATTCCACATTTCCCGGAAAATTAGTCATGATATTTGATGGATATAGTGTGGCAAGAGATGTCAATGGAGAAAATAAACTATCTGAAAAAGCCATTCATATTCACTCATAAATTTATAAATATGTACAGTGAAATAAAAGTAGACATAATAATAAACACTTAACAAATGAATATTTTTATTTTGTAAATACTTTAAGTATAAAATTAAAAATAAAGAATTTATCGCCTTCCTTTTTTCCCTTTACTCTTATTACTGCCTTGTTGCACAGCTTGAGGCTGTTGATCTGCAGGTCTGCAAAATAATAATTATTATTATACTTCAATAAAAAAACAAATAACCTCATGAAAAACAGTACATATTTTACTTAATTTCATTTAGATTTGTTTTATGGCACATATTCCACAATGCATGCAGGGAGAACCTAGAATCATGGCACTGTTTCCTATTTTACCCTCATAGGGTTGTGAAAACTGCACTGGCTTTAAATGAATTATCTTTACCATGATTGCATTGCTTTTCATCCAGAGTTACAACCACTAGTTTTTTGTTCCTAAATGTACGGAACTTAAAGGAAGTTTATATGAGCATTCCACATTTTAGAACCCAGTGCAGTCTCCATGTGCTTATCCTTCTAGAAACTTTAATAATTCAATTTTTAACAAACCTATTTTGTCGCGTTTTCAATTTTGGTATTGACTCTGCAATGAATTTCATAACAGATTCTCTTGTTGCATATTCTGGTTTAATTGGAGTTCCATCATCATTTTTTATCTCTACACGAATGCGGCCTCTATGCAACATTTCCTGAAATAATATTAAAGTTATTTAATTTTTTTAAGCTGCATATATTGATAAGATATTTAGACTTTTGGCTAACACTAGATAAATAAATTTATACTGGTGCATTGTGTTTCAAGCAAACTACTAATACTATAAGACTATTGAATATAAGACTATATTATTATATACTATAATGTAGACTGTTTTTGTTTATTTATCATAGCTCTATAATTATACTTTTAACTGTACAATAGATAAAGTGCCAAGAACATTTTTAAATCTTTAAAATTTACTTTGCTACGCTCACGAGGGTAGAGCTTATTCTCAACACCAATGCGCAATCCAGTGCCAAACAGAACATCTCTTATCTCTTGATGAGTAGGATTTTCAACACAATTATTCTTCGGAAGTCTGCGTCCTTGGGCAAGTGTTTTCTTACTATTCAAATATGCTGGATATATGCAGATCCATCTGAAATGTGGTAATAACGAGAATTACATATAAAAAATACAAAACATTTTTATCGATATTCTAAATGAATTATGTTAGGTATATATATATGTTGTACCTCTCCACATCTGTATGTTTTTTGTCTGGATGCCACGAGGATATCATAGCCATGGCTAGGTACGTGTAGTTTTATTAATTATTTCACAAATTCTAGATGGTAAGTATGTAGCACCTATGCAAAAATTATTTCCTTGCCATTTGACAATTGACATAAACCTGATGACATATACCAAATTTCTTGTCAGTTGACTTTTAACTAGAGAATTGACAGTATTAACATTTAGAAATTGTAATATTTTGTTTACTGAGGTGTACAGAAACATCTTTAGATTAAGTTATTTTTTTAAAATGCTCCCGATTTTAAATATATAACAAATTTTATTGAACTATGAGTTTATACTAATTTTTCATTTACTTATTTATTTCAGTTTAAATGGCCGCTCTGGGGTCAGTAAGCCAGATTTTCATTATTTTGTTTTTTTTCATTAACTGTACTATGTGTATTGTAAACACGTGTTTTTATTTTTTTTTAATATTGAAATGATAAAGTGTTAAACGATTCATTTTTGACAAGTAGAGAGATGCTAAATGCCAATTACAAATTATGTCATGTTGTAGTTGTATTTTAAGGTTATAGCGAACGGTATATTTTTGAAATAAACATTTGTAAGGTCAAAATATTAATCTATTTACGTAAAATTATGTATTTATAATCATGACGGTAATGGTAGTAAGCGACAATATCATAGCTGTTTGTAAGGGACAATTTATTGACTATTATGACTATTCAACGCATAAAACTCTTGAGCTAAAGTTAAGCACCGCAACCGAAGAACCAGATTTTATATGTGATATTGCTATATCTCATGACAAAAAATTGTTAGCAGTGTTGTTGACATCTTCAAAAAGATTAATTATATATGAATTGCCTCTTTTAAAGAATGTACAAAGTTTTGTATTGCCAAGAAGCGCTAGTAAGATAAGATTTGGTGTAAACGATAGTCAAATATTCGTAGCAGACAAAACTGGCGACGTGCTTACTTATGACATATTTAAAGAAGATAAAGGCACGAAAATTTTAGGCCATTTAAGTTTGTTACTAAATGTATTGCAAACTCATGATGCCAAATATATTATAACATGTGATAGAGATGAGAAAATCAGAGTATCATGTTATCCAAATACATACAATATTCAAACATACTGCATGGGACACAAGGAATTTGTAAACCATATCGCACAGATCCCACATGCTACTGGATTTTTATTGAGTACCTCTGGAGATGGAACTGTGAAAATTTGGAACTATACCAATGGTAAACTTTTGTATACTATCAATACTTATACTGATGTAAAGAATAATGAAGAATTGAAGCAAGAATTCAGTACATTCATGGATACTGATAATGTAGAAATCAATAGCTTACCTATTGTGGATTGTACTATTACTCAATTTGATGAAACCTCCAGTTTTCTAAGTATAACAGTGTATTCTTACAAAAAAATATTAATTTACAGATTAAAAAATATAAATGAACAGTTTACCCACAAGATTATCGGAGAACTTTCTTTAGAAAACTTCCCAGCTGCTATACAATTCCATAAATTATCATTATTTATTTATGACAAGATAAGTTCTGCGGTGTCAGAATATACTATGTCATATGAACATGATTTTTTTTCTATTGATTTTATCAAGACAATACCAGTATTTGAAAATCAAACCATCAGTACAGATATGAATATAGACAATAACACAATTAAGGTCTTATTTAAAAGAAAATATGACAATGTACAAGAATATAAAGAACGAAAAAAGTTAAGGTTAGAAAAAAAAGATTAAAAAAACTGAAAAATAAAAAATATTTTTATTTCACTTGCCTTTATACTCCTCCTTTTAAGAAAACTACTTTTAACTATTTTTTAACTTCAAACTTTTTTCAGTATATATCAGGAAATATAGTTATAAGATGTCCTCTACTTTATTTTTAACAAATGTTATTTAAAGAAACACATTTCTGTGAATACTATTTTTATTGATTTTTAAAAATAAAAAGGTGGGGGTTTTTTTAAAAAGGAGAACATTAAAAATATCTTAGGGTACATATCCATACAGGACCAAGTTAGGTTGAAAATAAGTACCTCATTATGAGAATTGGTCAAAATACCAATACCTGCACGTTTTAAAATTCATTATATTTGGACTCTGTACTTTCTTGAAAATGAAATGTATTATTTACATGATTCTTAATTTAAAATGCTTATATAAACTAATCAGCTATTATAATCAATTATAAGAATATTACATATGAAAATGAATAGTGCAGCACCTGACTCTAAAGTAATGGATGTGGGTTCAATTCCCTTTAGGAGGCATGTATTATTTCTCTCTTTCATTGTTTTGGTGAGAAGAAAAAGCGAGACGTTAAGATCCGCCATACAACACGCTATGTCCCAAAAATTGGACAAAAAGTGTCAGACAAAGTGCCTTAACACCTACATTCCCTCTGCCTACCCTGCTAAATGTAAAGCTAAATAAAAAACAAAAACATTTATAACCAGGTAATTATTAATTCTTTATTACAGTTGAACAAAAAAAAACATATGAAGTGCAGGTCTTATATGTTGTACAAAAATAAATGAAACCTAAGTGAAGTTTCAACATTAAGCTAACAAGATAATAATGCTAAGCCATATTTCATATTTAAACTAACAAAAAAGCTAAATTACATATCACATTTTTAATTAAACACAACAAGATAACCTTAGTGATATTCAATAGGTGGAGTTTTTTTTAACCTGATAGAAGATTTTAAGTTCATTCAATTTAAATATTATCAATACAAACATATTTATTTTTACATTCACAATAATATCTAAATGCATTAAATACAGCTGTGTCTTTAGTTTACTTAAATTTAAGCACATTAGCAAAATTACGGAGCTGAGAGCCGAGATTATCCATGTCACTGAGGACGCTGTCCACATCATTTTTGAGATCCATGAGGTCCGGCAGATTATTGCAATCGGGGACATTTAATAAAGTTGTGAATATTTTGTCCCATAGTGTATTTTTCATGTACCTGAAATTTAATAAATGTTTATTTATAATAAAAGCTGTATAATTCCAAATGAAAACTGTTCAAAAACAATTTGGTTTGGTCAATTACATGGGTAAAATAATTAATAGAAAATGTATTTTTGTAATGTATCACACTGTAGCCAGAAGGAACTAATGTTAAAATAACATTCGAGACCAGAGCAAGGAAATGAGAATAATACTTTCGCCTTTTTGGAAATCAAACCCACAACCATTGCTGGTGATTTATTTTTTTACTGTACATCCAAGAAAACACACAAATTTATAGATTTTAACCTATAAATTATGAAAAATTATTACCTTGGCAGTTTTTTATCTATATTCCAATGTCCTAAGCGATTAACAACTTTCATATAGTTTCCCATCAAAATAACGTATATTGTACCAGCAAGGCAATATAAATCTGTCTGGTAAGTCCAAGGCTTGCCTTCCCTCATTTCTGTACAAGTAAAACCTTCTGTAGCAATTAACTGAAAATAATCAATAAATTATATTATCGCATTACATATCTTTATTTGCACTATGGTGAAAAAAAAAAAAAGATTTCTACAGTGAATTGAAACAGTGAGTAGGCAAAGGGAACCTAGTATTATGCTAAAGTCAATAAATATGATACAGAATCATATTTATTGACTTCCCACTTTACGTCCAAATTTTTAATACACAGCAGGCTGAGTGGTGTAACTCAATACCACACTTAAATCTTGTTATTAAACCTCCTCCGAGATTAAATCAAACCCACAACTGTTAGGCTTACAGTCATATCCTTGTATCGCTGCGCCACGACGGCTTCATATTTCTTATAATCATATATTTATTTCAAAATATATTTTAATATTTCAAACATTAAATTGACCTAGTATGTATATTTATATAATTATGACATATACATACTTCTCTAAAAGAGGTTCTTTCTGGGAATAATGACATATCTATTGCACATCCTAAATCAATCAATTGTAAAGATGGTGTCCTCCATTCTTGTGTTGGTCTACAAAAAAAATGTTATAAAAAGATTAGGTTCAACACAATATGTTGACGGATTTTTGACATGCTCTTTTTCTTTTCGTAATTTCAAAATCTAGAGTAAGACAATGTTTTCAACTTGCCCTCCCATTTTAGCGACATTGCACTTTGAATGGCGAAACTGAATGTTTACGATTTGTTCTACTAGAGTAGGGATAAGAAAAAAATGGAAATTCATTTCTTTTACTTGTGGGTTCAATAATCCACTTAGGATTTTAAATCCACAAGTAACATCAGTGATGAAATGAAAATATTAAATATTTCATTTCCTCGAATGGCATCGAACCTACAACCTCGCATCGCATTTACAGCCACACGTTTGTGCCTCTGCGCCACAACTGGCCTCGCACTAAAAGTTTATAACAATCATAATTCATACTTACATTTTCATTAATAAAAAATTATCAGGCTTTATATCTGCGTGAATAATTTGCGCCTTATGCAAGTAATGTATTATGGAAAGCATCTCAGACGTCAACAATATAACAATACACTCGTTTATGCACTTCGACGTGGCTATTCTAACTTTATTGGCGACGTCCAACAGTGATCCGTAACGTGAGTATTCCGATACAAATAAGCTTGCGTTCTCACCGAGGAAGGCTGTTGTTATGTCCATGTATCCTGGAAGCTGTATAAAAAAATATGGTCATGTCATAAAATTACAATTTTTTTTTTTTTTTAGCTTCACGCTGTATCCCACCCACAGTGCTAACAGGCCAATACTGGAAACCTAGTGTTAAGATGTTAAGACACTCCATTTCCCATTTTTCGCCGAATTCTTGAGGCATTGTATATTTAGAGACGGGACTCGTATGAAATATTTCATTCTCCTGAGTGGAATCGTACCCACAAGTATTACAGTCGCACGCTAGGTGTCTACGCCACGACGAACAAGTAAAAATCTTTTCAATTTTCAAAGATAAAAGCAACAACTGCAACCTTTCGCAGTTCTTGCTTTTGATAGTTTTACAGTTGTAGCGTTTGTTTTAATTATGCACTAATAAAAAAAATCTATGTTTTAGAATAATTATGTAATGGCAGGTTAATATCCTATATTATGTAAAAGAACAAATCATTATGTAATATTACCATGAATGGATCCTTAATTCGAGCTTTTATCTCTTGACAGATATAGAACTCCCAAGGACGACTCGGTTTTTGATATTTAACAGCGACCGACTTGTTACTATGAAGATCTAAACATAAAAATACTGCTCCGTAATTTCCTTTGCCCAACTGTTTCTCAATAGAAAATTTAGTGTTTCCAACACTCATAACCGTGGCTACTTGCAATTTTGGTATAGACCTCACTTCGATGTAACCGTCAGCGTGCGTCTTATTGGGGAACTTGACGTATTCTAATAGGGAAGCTAACATCTTTTTATTAAATGGATCAATTACTTTCGGGAAATCAATGTCGGCGGGTCTCGGTATGTCACTGGTTTCCACTAATGATATAGAATGGGATGATTTAAAGTTGGCGCATTCCATGGAGTTTTCGCTGTCGACATCCATCCCGTAACCATCTGATTGAAAATCTGACTGCCGTGAGTATACAGATGAGATCCTGCTTTCTTTACCCACGGAGTCCCTGCTATCCTCAGATTGTATATCAGCTCTATGTTCGAAATCTAATTGCCTCTTAGAAATATCCTTATGTTTTTCTATAGAATGAGATATTTTAGCTGATTGTATGGGCGTAGCGGTCTGCGCAGTCATGCCGTCCTTACTGTCAGTGTCGGAGAGACCAGAGGATGGTGGAACCTGCGCCTGCTCAGGACTCGAGACATATAAATTTTTATGCATTTTTTGAGATATGCTAGGGCTGTTAGTAAACTTGGGTGTATTAGCGTTATCTTTGGGTTCGTTTCTATTCGATATAAAATTGAGGAATTGATTGGAAAAACCTATATCTGGAGATTTTTGCCCAACTTTAATGTTCGGTTGGTCGTGTCTTACGTTCCTCAACACTGAGCTGTTAGGACTCTTGTGTTGTGGTCTCTGTGTGTTCGAAACATTCGTTGTACTTTTATCAGCTTCGATACGTTCTTGACTTTTCATGGAAGTATCAGTGTCCTGTCTTGCGGTAGTGTCAGAGTATGCGTTTTGCACCACATTGGCATCGTGGATAGAATTATTACGGAAATTGTTATTAGGTTGAGGACTCTGATAGATTTGAAATTGTTGGTTGTTAGATACGTTTTGTTGATTTCCGTATACTTGATTGTTTTCGACTTTAAGAGGTTGCCTGTAAGGACTGTGGACGTTATAATTTGTACTACTCGTATTTTGATTTGGGTTCGAATATATATGTTGTGGATTATTGTACTGATTTGGTATATTATGATAATTTTGCTGACTGTATTGTGAGCTCTGAGAAGCCACTTGACTAGTCCGTTGATAATACATAGAGTTTTGGTACTGAGTTTGATGCGGGGGACTTTGGAAGACGGCTGCCTGATGTTGATTGGCATACCCATGTCGTTCTGTTTGGTTGTAATGAAACTCTGGTCTAACATAGCTTTGTTGAGGACTAACCATCGAGTGTCCGGGGCTTGATACAGGTGGTTGATGATAAACTATTTGGTTAGAATATGTAGGACTTTGAAAGCCGGATGGAACAGAGCTGATTTCATGAGAAGGTGGTACATTTTGTTGGGGATTGTGATATGGATTATTTGGACTACCATAACCCTGAGACTGTTGAGCAATCAAATGGTTGTTAGGGTACCCTTGTTGATAATTATAATTTTGTTGATAATGATGCATAGATCGTTGAGGTGAATAGCCTCCATAGCTAGTTGGTAGAGGTTTCTGATATTGATGATCATGAGATTGATAAGGCACTGAGGAAGTTATTGGCAATTTATTGTCAGTTTCTCGTTTTTGTTGAAAAGTTCTAGCAAATTGACCATTCGGTAGTCTTGCTTGAGTTGATATGGAATTCCTCTTTGAGGCAGTGTTTGGTTGATTTGGGTCATGATTATTGTACATAGAATCGTAGTTAGTAGTATACCCGGTGTAATTTGTTCTAATTGATTGCCCTGATGAGCTAGATCCTGATTTACTGGAAACAAGAATATAATGAAATTGCATTAATTTATAAAATATTTTTTTTATACGTAAATGTAAAAATGTAAATGTGTCAAATAAATTTCACATTGGATATACAAATTTAAACCTACCTATTATATTCCCTAGTAGCTTCCATAATAACGGAGAGACCTGCACCTTGATTATCAACTGTATGCTGATCTGCTTGTCTGGAACATTCATCTCTTTTAATATTTCCTTGATCAGATTCTATAACACTTTCATCTATCGTGAACTTAGGTACAGTAAACTTGTTTAATTGATCAATTGAAGGTTTCTTAAATTGCGACATATTCGGTGTACTCGCGTCTTTTATATTGAAATTGAACACCTGCGTGCAGGAAGGCTCTTCGTAATACGCTGTTTTATTGATCTGTAAATAATTTAATTTTGGTTTTTGGTAACTGAATGGGAAATGTTAATTTATGTTCTTAGAATATAACACACCCCATAATGGCCCTATACTATTTATTTTGACGAAACTCGAAAATTGTGGATTAACTCAATTTTCGATCTAAATTATTTACTCTAACGCCAAGTTTCTCTCCATCGAGATTGGTTTATTTGAGAATTATCCGGTTTATTTATTATTATTATTATTAAACACGATTTCGGGATTATTCCGGGGACAGGAAAATTCATAAGAAATATTATCGAATTTGGCAACAATACAAACTGAACTACATGTATATAAATAATAAATGACGGTAGTTACATGTGACTACAATTTATAACTAAAGTATATCAATGAATGACCTGTTGAGTAGGCACTGGAGCTTGGTTGTTAAATTTACTTGCATTTTCCTTATCTTCAGGAAAATTTCTTACTTCTGGTACTTCATAGGCTTTTTTACTATTAATTGCCATCGTCATTGATCTATCTTCGTGTATATCGAATTTAGGTACATCGTATTGTTGTACTGGTTGGATCATAGAAGGCTCAGCTAAAACACAAAACATATAATTCGAAAAAAATTAACATATTTTTTTGTTTCACGTTGTATACCGCATGCGGCAGAGTAGACAAAAGGAATATAGTGTTATGATATAAATAGACTACGATAGAAATTTTGGCATAAATTTATATATAGTTCACACTTCTACGGATTTTTTGTAGGGCCTTTTAGTAGTGTCTATTTGTAATTGTACGAAAACGTTAATGTATGGAACTCAATGCCTCGCGTTGTCTTAGTATCAGAGCAAGTAAATGAAAATAATTCATACCCCCGAGTGTAATTCGAACCCACATCTCTCCGCATCCGTATTTACAGCCAGAAATAGTACTGCCACAGCACAAAGGTCACTTACCATTATCATTGAAAAGATTTCTTAATTCCCATCTCGCCTCCTTTGTGTTAACAGTAACAGAATCACCCAACAAATTACTCATTAAACTTCTATTGAATTCCTCCATTAAATTATTTCTGCCATAATCATTTTTCACATTAGGCGATTGTGTTATTTGATTTTCTTTATCTACACCAATATTCTGTTTGTCATTATTTTCAGTTTTTTTAGCTGCTAGCTCGCTGACCTCCTTTGAATCGAGGTTTACTAAAACTTTAGGCTCGCCAGGCGAATGCATATTCGTTACTTTGGTAACATTTTGTAAAGTAGGCACATTCATCGGCATAAGTTGTGCCATGTGGTCCTGTTCAGTATCTAATGCACAGTTCGCTAATGTCTCTAAAGCACTACACTGTGCCAGTGTTTCATTTATATTATTAAAATTTTCTTTCACATGATCAACATTTTCAAATTTATTAATTTTTTTTACACTATATTTTCTTGCTCTTATTTCTTCTAAACTGTACTCCTTATCATTAATATATACCTAAAAAATTTAAAAAGTATTTCACATGTACAAATAAGTGTTTTAGATATATGTCTTTTAACGTCAAGCGTTGTCCCCAAGAGGGTGGAAACAGGGAAAGAGTATAAAGATTAAAGCACCTCCAGTCTCCTAATTTAAATTTGAAGGCTGACATTGCGTATTGAGAGGAGGAACTCAATGCCGCAATTCAATTTACCAAAGCAGGGAACCATTTATTCCCCCGAGTGTGGATGGAACCGACAACCATCGCGTTTAAAATTTAAATGAAACACAAGTCACATAGGCTTCATATTATGTACATAGTATTTTTGAACTTTGTTTCATATTAATTTTATAATTTAATATGATATACTTAAAAATATGTATGTAAATACAATATGATAGCCTTATACATTATAAAGCCGTCAAGATCCGACTGTAAACACGACGGTTGTGGATCCGATTTCCACTCAATCAAGTTTCTCTCAAGGTAACAAGACAAAGCGGCGTTAAGTTCCGCCTAAAACTAAACTCACAAATTGAGCAGAAAGCAGTGTAAATTGTGCGTAAGTGATTTATTCGGCCTACCCTGCTGTATGCGGGATACAGTGGGCGCATGAAAAAAATGTAAAACATTTTATACTCACTTGTGCCTTATTATAACAAGGTATTTTTGTAGGGTCAACAGGGTCAGGTACACATAGAGGCACATTAAGTGTTAAGTCATCCAAACAATAAGGCATATGGTTAGCAGAAAGTTTTATGTCGTCATCCACATCTTCATATGCTATATAATTATAAAAATATAGTAAGTATTATATCATAGTTACTAAACCACATAATTTGTATCTAACGACCCCTCTCGGCTTCGCCTGCTTGAGGGAACCAAATATATTAATCTACTAATATGCATTCATTTCATGTTGTAATAACATCATCATTTTAGTTTTATACTTTTTAAGGAAAAAAGGTAACCTAAGATCACCCTGTTGTTTGTATGTCTGTCTGTCAAGACCCTTTTTATCTCAGGAACATTTGAAGATATCAGGTCGAAATTCAAACCATGTACTCAGATCTATAGCGCCATGATACTCTGATAAAAAACATATTTCTATATTTACTTAGAAAAAAATATGGCCGTTTATATCGCAAAAAAATCGTATTTCGACACTATGAAGAGAATCAAAATTCATAGGGTACTTCCGGTTGATCTACAATTACGAAATTTAGCAGTTAGCATGTACGGATAGTACTAGTGCAGGAAAAAATCTGAAAACTACACATTTGTGGTTATATCCAAAAAAATAAAAGCTTTAAACAACAAAATTATAGGTATGTACTTTTTGTGACTACAGAAAATATAAAATTTCATTAGTTCTATAAAAGGCTGCAACACATATACCTCTCTTATAAATAACTAGCGGACGCGCGCAGCTTCGTTTGCTTATATACGCCCGAGGTTATAATCAATCCTAATCCATAAATTGCAACCATAGATTGAAATATCAATCCATTTTTTGAGTTTAGCTTGCCAATAACCTATCGAAGTACTTCATTTTCATTGGCATGCAGGTTAGAGATTGGATAGATATGTCGAACAATCCAAGATTGACGTTAACTGGAGATAGGAGGCGTTAGGGGTGAATTCTAATAAACCACGAAACATGTGTTCAATGAAATATTTTTAAGAGTCTAAAAGAGTCGGTGGTTTGAGAGTCGGTGGCGATTTAAAGATTTTTCCCCAAACCCAGGGGGAGAATTCTAGAAAACGACACGTGTTCAATTAAATACTTTTAAAAATCTCAATTTCAAATTTTATAAATATCGGTGCCGATTTAAAAAAAAATCCATACAAACTTTCAACCTCTATTTCACCTCTTTAGGGTTAAAACTTTTCAAAATCCCTTCTTAGTGGATGACCAGATTACGAAAGTAAACATCTGTCCAAATTTCGCGTTTCTACGCACAGCGGTTACGGCTGTGCGTGCGTCTTACCTCAGTCAGTGAGGACAAGTCCTTTTATAATTTTAACTACTCTATAAAAGCCTAATATAATTCAGGAAAAAAAAGGCCCAAAAATTAAAAAGTTATTTTTTCAAACAAAATTAATAATAAAATTATCATTTTAAAATACACACACACACCTGTCAAAGCAGCAACGTCGTACACTTATATGTGCGTCACACGAAATACAGGTATGGATAAAAATTGTGAAATGAAAAAAAAATCCTACGTCCAAACTGTTGAGGTACTTTGATTAATTTTTTTAGCTATGGGTTTCTATGGCTATATCCCATATGCAGTTTCAGTAAAAGGAGCACTGCCTCTGCCCTGTATATATAGATTAACAAGAAGGCAATTTGTGATAGTCATATTTGACCATTTTTTATAAATTAAATTAAGATTTGACTGTGATTTATATATAATAATTATTTGATTTATAAAAAAAATATTTTCACTGTCTGTCTGTCTTTCTATATGCCTGGGCCAATCTAAAGAACAACTGAACTGGTTTTTATGGGATTTTCATTGACCAATAGAGATGGTTACGGGTTAACACTTCTATCCCGAAATTCCCACGGGATAGGTATTTACGCGGAAAAAATCGCGTTGGCCGTTCATGCATAGCCAGGTACGAAGTGAGCCAAAAGTAATATTAAATTAAGTGAAATACAGTGTTTAGAGTTCATAAAGTATATAACAAAAGGACATATATAACCATATTAAAATAACTAACTATTTCTCCTAAAGTGGGAGAAGCCGCGCAGGGGCCACTAGTATAACACATATAAAAATACTTACGAGTAAAGGGCAGAGGTAGATGTGGTACTACATTAGAGTGGACCATTTTAGTTTTAGGATTAGTCCAAATGCCAGCTTCTTTTTCATTCTCCACATTACCAGAAGCCTGTACAATTGACACTGGTCCTAGATCTTCTGTGGTAGGAAGATTATTTCTAGATGTTGATGGAGCATCCTATTTTAACAAAATACAAAAAAAAATACATGTTTGGATTCACACTTGAACACACAAATTGATTTCACAACTTTATTTTATTAAAAAAAGACATTATTGGTTATTTATTCTTGTAGTGTTAAAAAATGTGGAACATTTTTGAAGATAAAGTAATATTTTTTTTTTAGTTTCACTTTTTATGCTACATACTACAAAATTTCCAACACTCAAGATCTCAAACCATGCAAATAGAGTTGCGTAACTCAACATGTGCTTTGTCTTGTTACCAGAGCTAGAAAATTTAAATAGTTCATGAGTCACACATTACAGTCCATGACAGCCTCTATAAAATATGAGAAACTTTAAATGTAACTTAACTATATACCTCATAAACATGAACCATGATATTAGAGTTCGGTAGTCTTGTATCTGAGGCTTGTCTTACTACTCCTGGCATAGTGCTCTTAAGGCTTTCTCCCACCCTCTGGACTGGTACATTTGCTATATTCCTTCTTTTAAAAGACTTCAGAGATGTTAAAGCCATTCTTGTTTCAGCTAAAGCAGAAGCTGCTTTTCTCTTTGTGGGAGAGTCATCATGTAACATTCTTTGAGCGAAGAACAATTGAAAGTTCCTAAGACAAAAATGAATATGATTTTCTTTTTATCTTCACACTGTATCGTGTGCATAGCAAGGTAGGCAGAAAAAAACTAATGTCAAAACACTCTGTTCCCAATAAGACACTTCTATTCACTATTTTCTGCAGAATCCTGAAGGCAGGTTGCTGAGCGGTGAAATTTAAAATCATCTTTGTTGTGTTACAATAGTGAGGAACTAAAACCCACATTCTGTCCCATTCTGTCCATTCAAAGTCACACACTTCTGCACCGCAACAGACTTTAAAAATTTACTTTTTGGACACATAAATATTATTTTTCTTTAACTTTACTCTATGTGCCCTATACCTAAGACAGGATAGTCAGGGGGGACCAAATGTTAAGACATTCTGTTTCCCAATATTTGACAACATACGCTGTCACATTTTGTCTCATGTCCAGAGCCAGGAAATGAAAACAATTGATTACCCGAGTGGGTAAGGAACCCAACCTTTGTATAACAACATCCTCAAAAGAATATAATTATTAATGCACATTATCAAGTAATCACATATCATATAATCATAGCTTACATATGCGCTTGTTCCAATTCATCTAGTGGTTGTGCCTTAGCTTGTAGACCAAGCATATACACTTGATTTGCTTTTTTATAGTCTCCAGATTCTTCACAATAGCAAGCCCAAGCACGATAGAACTCTGAACACTCTATACCAATGCCTGTGTTATACAATCGTTGATAGATTTCTAGTGGGTTTGAAAGACAATCCACCTATATATCAGAAGAAAAGATTTTATCAAATATTAATAAAATATTATAAAATATAAAGTAACACATCAGTTTTTCCTATTATCAAAGTAGTATTATTATTTTATATTAATAATATTATATTCATCTAATAACTTACATATTTAATCCATAACTTCACAAGTCTCCTGTCTTGAAAATACCTTTCATCTTTCTCAAATAGCTGTAAGCAGTCCTTTACTAGTTTGTCTATATTTCCTTCATGGCCATGCTTTGGATAAGATTGTTCTACCCATTGTATGTAATTGAACCAAGGATCTAATGGGTCTGAACCCTGGTACTGTCTGATGGCAGATTCATGCTCTCTGTAAATATTTCAAATTTCTAACCTTATCAAATTTATAATGTATAGGGAACATCTTTGTTTCTAATATTTGTACAGTTATAAGTTAGATATCTTCAGAATTTATATAATATCACCCTTCGACAGAATAAAATTTAAATTTCAAGAGTTAAACAAGCAAAACAAAAGTTTAAGCAACAATATGAATGTCATATGATGAAATTGAAACAATTAATATTGTAATAGGTATATTAGATTAAAACAAATTATTAAAGATATAAATATATGTCAGTCTCACTCTTTCTGTAACTGCAGTTGCCTTTGAGCATCAACATCTGATTGAGCTTGTAGAGCTGTTCCTAATTGCACAAAATTTCTACCGCCTCTTACAGGCTGAATATTTTCTTTACTAACATCAATATCCATTGTAACACTTTGAAATATTTAAAGTATCAGTACATTACAGTGAATTTGAATATATTGCCACAAATATGTGATTCTAAATACTGATACTTGTAGAGCGACTTCACACTTTCCGATCACTTATGCACTATAAATAATTTAAGGAAGTTTTTTAAATAGATTTTGTGAACAATTTTTTTAATAATTCTATATCATATAATAACCACCAGGCCGAGTAGATAACATTCTCAAAATATTCATGTCTGTTTCAACTGAAGCACATATCCTGAATTCACTCACCATCAGTGACAAAATTCACTAGAAAGAAATTGTCTATGCTACATTTCGAATTTGAAATATCTGACCGTTACATAGTAATTATTAATTCTTAATTTATGATAACACTAAATATATGATTTTCTACTTTACTACAGTGATATTTTACTCCTTTTATTGTTATACTTAATATAAAATATATTATATTACATTACATTTGTATTTTCATTCTGCCTTCATGATTATTAAAAATATTGGATTAAAACCGTCTTATAATGTTATATATGAATTACAAAGAAAATTAGTTCAGTGACATATTTTTGGAGAACAGAGAAATTTACAATAAATAATTTTTACGCTGGTTTGTTTTGAAGATGTCGAAAAGAGTTAGTCAGGCTACCATGGACTGGTGTAATATTTATCTTATTAAAGAAATTGCATGTTCAGCAGCAGAATCTAGCCAGTTTCTTGAACCAGACATCTACCCCTTTTAAAAAAAGCATTTCAATTTTAAAAGTAACCGTACATGAGTATTTTGCAATAGCTTAAAACAATCAATCTGTAAATCCTAGAAATAACATCGAAACAAAAATAATTTCTACAAAAGTAACATTTTTAAAATAACATTTAATAAAAAAAATATTGGTGATTTTCTTCACAAGTAATTTCAATGCACTGGTAATGGTGCCTTAATAAGTAGGCTTGCACTATTACAGGTACGTTATTAAATGCATAGCGTGCGCGTTGACTAGTACTGGTTTATTATCAAGTGCACAGAGCGCACGTGCACTTGTACTGGTGTATTAAAAAGTGCGAATGTACTGGTAGGGTTTAAGGCGAGTTAAGGTAGCAGTAGAAAACTATTAATTCCATTTAGACTGTTTACACATTTTTGTATTTGAAAGGAACATTGGTCCCCTTTGATCACTGCATCAGCAACGAAAAATAAAATAATTAATAAAAATGTACGGTACATTTATATAAAATTAAATTACATAATTAAGATATTATTTTTTTATATCAATTTAATAATGTTTTACGTGTTACAAGGCTAGTATGAAACTAACGATAATATCATGTCAATTGTCATCTGTCGACATTACGTCTCTATGAGCGATTTGTCAAAAAATATTGTAAATTGTATTATATGAGATTTAAAAAACAAATATTGCTTTTCGTATATTAACTTAGCATATTTATTTATTTTGTTAACTTAAAAATTAAACTCGAATCAACCAAGAAGATATAGTAAAAGATGTCACTTAGAATGCAAGTTGAGAAGAAGAAGGCTCAGGAAGAAATGCGCCGTTTAATGGCAGAACGAAAAAATAAAAATAAGAAACCTATTGGTGTAGACAATCCACTTGCAAAGTACAATAACTCTGGACAACTAACTTGCATACTGTGTTCTTCAATTGTAAGATCTGAACATGTTTGGCAAGTACACGTAAACAGTAAACAACATAGGCAAAATATTGAACAGGCTAAAAAATTAAAAGAATTAACAAATAATTTTACTAACGATAAAATAAAAATAAAAAGAAGTGGTGTATCTATAGAAGATGGTCCTGAACAAAAAAAGCCTAAAGGAATTTTGAAAAATGCTATAGAAATACCAGTTCCCAAAAGTATTCCAAAAAATAATGCCCCTAGTATGGTTTCTCATCATGATGATATGATTATAAGGAAAAGCTTGTTACCAGCATCTCAGCAAGGTACTTTTTTTCAACTTCATGTTTGTGTTTATCACATTTAGTGAAAATAAATAAATCAACCTCACGCTGTATCCTACACACAGCAGAGTAGGCAGAGGGAACCCTTGTGTTCAGACACTCCATTCCGCCACACTTTTTGCCGAATTCTGGAGGTATTGCGAGTTGAGTGGTGGAACTCAATGAGTGGGGATTGAACCCACAATAGACTGTCGATTTTGCAGCACACTGTCCCTTGCACTACGACTGGCCTCTAGTGAAATTAAGACACTACTGTTTTGTTGCATATTATTTACTTAATTAAATTGTGCTTAGATTAATGTTAAGATTTAATTAAAATTTGGAAGTCATTGCCTATTTATATAAGATACAGACAGTACAACATTTTAAAAACTTCATTTATACTAACATAATTATGTATGTATGTTTACTTAAATTGTGATAATGGCTAATATAATCATAATTAAAGTATTTTCAAGTTTTTATTTCGGTAGGACATTGAATTGTAATACCTAAAATATCATGTCTTGAATCCTGGCTAAACCAAAAAAACAAAACTATAAAAAAAAACTTAATTATGTTTTTATTGTTTATTGTTTGACTAGGTGCAAGTGAAGTTGGAAAAGAAATTGGAAATCTACAACAAAAATCTGAAACTGTAAAGCAAATACCTGATCAACCTATACCTGAAGGTTTTTTTGATGACCCTATTTTAGATGCAAAGGTATGTACTTTTAAAATAAATTTGTAAACATTTTTTTTGCCTTTCTGTTTTCTGCATTTTGTTTTCTGCATTTCTAATAAAGAGAGTTGTGGACCAACATAAAGGCTATTTTTTATCCAGGAATTTTTGCTTTTTGCTGAAAAAATAATGTTTACAGAGCGAGCTTACTTATTGCCTACCTAGACAGTAGTGAAATAACTAAAAATTGTAGAGCAAAATGAAATTTTAAAGACTTAAATAACAATTTATTTAATGCATAACAGTATAGATAACCATACAAAAAATTTTTTTTTCCTTATATAAAGTTCATATACTTCAAACAGAGAGACACACAACAGATTGTTTGGGTGAAGGAGGGTTGTGTCTAAAAAATATTATTATGTAGTACAGAGTTAGAATTAAAAAATGTGTTGCAAAATAATGAAATCCCCTTAACCTGCAAAGTAATTTATAAAATATATTTTATATTTTTTACATTAAATTTTAAAATATTAACAGAAATTTGGAATGATATAATTTATTATTTATTTATAACAAAGTACATTAAAATTAATTATTCTTCGCGGTCTTAAGCCCGCTTTGGCTTGTGTGACCACTGCACATTCCTAAGTACATATCCTATCATATCCTTAATTAAAATTATTTGTCAAATTTTTTGCCAATTTTACTAGCTCTTTTTTCTTCTAATATTTTTTTAGAATTGACTGTCTTCATGTATTTTTTAGACAGAATTTTACTTATAATGTTATGGATATTTGTTATACTCATGTGTCATGTTCAATTCAGAAACAAATATTAAATAAACCCTTTTCTAAATTATGTACCATATGCACAAATATTATTGTCCATATAGTTCTGTAAATGATTCATGTATATATTCAATCATGTCGGTGGCTAGCATACTTCGACCTTTTGTTGCAAAAGCTTTAGTATTACACAATCTTATTAGTGTAGATGCAGCAAAACATGACAAAGATGATGCTAAGATTATTTTTTTTGAATCCTTATAAGCTATTTTATTAGAAGATAACATCCAATGTAGAAATGTTGATATTGATCCTGACAAGAGATCTCCTTGACCACCACATCGTCTTCCAGAACCACCTACAGAACATTTCCATTCTAATTTGGCATCAGAACTATATAATTCATCAATTGCACCTTTCCTTAACACAGTTACATACTGCCCTAGGTCTCTTAGGCCTGAACAGCCATTTAGCTTATTGCACAACCTTTCAAATTCAATTTTGTTAGGGGTTAGAATAACAGGTGATGTGAAATTACTAATTAATTCAGGTTTTTCAGTGATCAAAAACAATCCATCAGCATCAATAACAAGTGGTAATTGTTTTTCTCTTATAACATTAATTAGCTTTTCAACAACTTCAAAAATTAATTTGTCTCTACCTAAACCCGGACCTATGAGAAAAACATGGAGTCTGTCTAACCAAGGTGTAATGCTTTCTATTGCATCAGGTTCGTCAAGTAAAGGATGTACAATTAATTCGGGACTATATGATTTTATTACAGTGGCAGCAGGCTTTGAACAAATTATATGTACTAAATCAGCTCCAACCTGGAAAAAAATATACAAATACATTGTTTAATGATAGTAGCTCAAACATAAAAAATAAATTTAAAAATTTATTATTTAAAAAAATCTGTGTATGAATATCATAAATTAGTTTTTCGTAATATGTAATATATTATTATCTTAAATCTTTGTCTATCGAGATCACTAATAGATATTAGTCATTGAATAAATAAGTGATAAATTCACCACTCTCTCATCATGTTAAAAGTTAGTTTATTAAAAAGTGTACACAATGTTAGTGGGGTCAGTAGTCAGGATTAGTTGTTCTTAATTTGATTGATGTTCTGAGAGAATCAACACTAGTGAAATTGTATATTTCACACTTAAGCTACCTTCAAGGCACTGATGCCTGCAAAGTATGGGGCTCCTGTATATTCTAATGAGCCTCCTACCACGCCTATTCTTCCTGCTTGTCCTTTATGATGTGTTCCATCCAAAGCTGGAATACTTGCCCGTACCAATTCTAGCAACTTAGATTGTTCCATTTTTGAAAAATTACACCACTGAAATTTATAGCAAGTGCTTATAATACCTCTTCTCATTGAGGATAATAACATTATAATTAAATACAATGACAACCAACGCTTATCTTACTAACACGATAGACAAAACATATAATATTTTTTTCAAACTGAACTGATAAATTAAAGCTGTGTAATGAACATTAAACACTTTTCATTACAATCGTATTCCTTATAAATGATAGCTTGATAGTTGATAAAAAAATGACATTACCGGCAGGACTATATCAGTGTTTTTGACAAGAGGAAAACTGACGGCGACATCGATAGATTGGTCCATGCGGGTTGCAATAAATATCGATAAAAAGTGAATTTCAAATTTGACCGAATAATGTATAAAACCTTACCTGTATGAAATAATATAACTTCAATACTTTGTTACATACGGAAGATCATAAAGAACACACAGATTACACAGAGGTTTACACTGTATCCCGCACATAGCAGAGTAAGCAGCGGGAACCTGGGAACTTAATGTTACGTAATTTTTCCACTTTCTGCCAAATTCTAGAGGCATTGCCTGTTGATTGGCGGAACGTGACGCTTTTCTCCGTTACACGAGAAAAATTATATTAAATATTTAATTCTCCAGAGTCTTAATTGAACCCACAACCGTCATAACGGCCTCAAATAAATTTCAAATCAAATAAATCTCTTTAATTGTGTCTCATAAATTATATAAGTTTAGGTATCATTTTTAACTTTTCATATAATCTTATCGTACACCAAATTTCGTACCAGACATGACTCTTGATTTTTCATAAACAAAGTTATCCATTTTATTAGTATGTATTTTCTGATTGCTCTACTGAATCTATAATTTAAATTTCCTTGTACTATTTATAATTATGCTAATATTAAAAAAATATAACATAGGTTCGGAATATCGAATATAAAGATCCAGTCGAAGAAGAGTGGGAAAAATTTCAAAAAGAAATTAAAGAAGAGACTTCTACATCCGCTGAAATTATCGCTGGAGAACAAGAAGAGGCTACAGCTGAAAGACAAATAGATGAAATAGATGAACAAATGAGAAATTGGTCTAGGTAATAAGAATAACATTCTTTTAAAAGAACATTAAACGACAAACAATAAACATACACAAATTTAAGCAATAAAAATATTTATGTTTCAGAGTATTAGATTTAGAGCTCAAAAAAGAGGAAACCAAAAAGAAAATACAAGATGTTGAGATGCAAGAACAAGATGAAAACGATTCAGATAATGATGTAGACATCGACGAATTTCTGGATTGGCGAGCGAAAAAATCTTTTATTTAATAAACTTAATTTTATATTTTATATATATGTAATAAAAATAGTATATTTTAAGTATAATATTTTTTTATTAGTGTATTATTTAATAAAATGTTATTAATAATGTCTTAATTTTTTTAAATATTTAATATTACAATATTATTTCATATTAAGTTCAATTTCACAAATAGTAATATTAAAAAAACAACATAATAATCCTTATTTTTCTATATGTATATTTTTTTATTTACCCCTTATGTTGGCGATCTATGGCGTATGACGTGATTTTATCACTGTTTATAGTTTAGTAGTTATAAAACAATAATATATTTTCCTTTGATAAAAGTAGTTTTTGTATTTAAAATGGAAAATACTTTAAATATCCAAGTAAAAATGGTTCTATTGACCCCAATTAACAATATTCTTAGTTGATTGATTGATTGATTTCTCGATATATGGCGTTTCGAGCGTGCCTAATATTCTTAGTTATCTAGTCATTGCCGCAGTTGTCAATGTCATATATAATATATATCAAATTCAAAACACGAAGTTCCGAATTTGCTTGTCATCAGTGTTATTTATGTTTTGAAAATAAACCGCATAATACCGCATAACATTTTAAAATATTTCACTGAAATACAGTTATTTACTTGAATCTAATAGTAATATTATTTACTTCACAATGTCAAGTAGTATTTTACAATTTAAAGGTCTAATTGAACAATTGCAAAGTGATGAATATAGATGCACTGCATTAAATGAATTAAAAAATTTACTAACTTTTGATACTAATATTGATGCTTTATCTACTCTTAGACATGTTGGAATTACAAAAATAATGCAATGCCTTAATATAAGTGATAAGTACGTTATAAAAAATATTTTTGACAATTAAACGGATTTGAAATATAAATATAGTATAATAAAAGGGACATTATCTATTAAATATGATTATTTCTTCTGTTTCAAGGAAACTCATTGAGCTCACTTGTGAAGTGCTTAAAATATGCTTTGAAAAATTTGAAGTTGGAGATATAATTAAAATATATACATCCCATATAATGTATTTGTTGCGACATGAAAATGACAGTGTTCGAAGATTAGCTATTGATGAGGTTTGTTTATATAGATTATTATCATAGATTTAAAGTACAGATTTTACTAATACTATGTAAGCAAATACAACAATATCTACTTATAGTGTTGAAGTAAATTGGGAATATCCAATATGTTTATCATTGTTTTACATTTTTAAAGTGTTATTCCACACTTAGGAAAGAAAAATACTTATTAAGTAAACATATACAAATTTGATTGTAGCAAGATTTGAACCCGCCCCTCTTTGGAAACTGTCTAAGCGCCCCCTGAGCAGCTAAGCCATACATTCTGCTACATACAAATTTTTGAGAATGTATAGTTTAGTTGATCAGGGTGCTTGGTTCAAATTCCACTATATTCAGATTTTTAAGTTTGTTATAAGTATGTTATCATTTTTTGTGTAATTATGGGGTTTTTCTAATACTACACATGTGTTTTAATATGATTTTATTTACCTCTATATGATTCATTTCTCTTATTCTTTCAGATCAGTAAAACTATAACTACAGGCACTATTTTATCTTTACCACAATATATAGATGTGTATGTGGCAGTAGGTCAGATGATTTGTGACAGTGATATAGGCATTGCTAATAAAGCTGTGTCGATAACATCTAATCTACCAGTTGAAATTTATTCTAAAGTTTTGGAGGAAATGAAAATATCCTTAGAAAATAATAGCAGCAGTAAATGTAACGCTTTTGAGGTATTTATGTATATTTTTATTTTTATGGAATGAATATTTTACATCTAACCAAGTAGACAGAGGGAACCTTATGTCATGATACTTCAATCCACTGGAAAGGGGAAATAAAAATAATTTAAATATAATTAATAACTTTGATATAAATATATAAAACTATTTAAATATAAATAATATAAAATTATTTAATATATTAGAGATTTTATTTATTAGAACTATTAATATTATCTTGAAAATTAGTTGGAGATTGTGGAACAAAGTGGCTTTACCTAGCCTGCATGTAGAGAGTGAATATGCTTTATATTATTTGTAAATGTAACCCACATTTTTTAAATTTTTTAGGTAGTTATAAATATCTCATCAAAATCTTATGAATTATTCAATTTATGTATTGATCAAGGGTACATAGAGTTTATGATAAATGAATTATACTCAGAGGATGTATTATATCAATTAAATATCTTAGAATTGCTAACCCAGCTAGCTATAACACCTCATGGGATTAATTATCTTGTTAAGCAAGGGATCTTTCAAAAAATATCAGAAATAGTACAAGATTTACATGAAAACCCTCTTGGAGGACTCTTGATACCAGGTATCATGTTAATATTTATTTTATTAGGCCCATTAGAAATAAAAATCATATCTACATTTCATAAGACGGCTTCATGTTTTGCCACATGACACAAAGTCTTTTAAATTTGTACAAATAGTGAAAAAACTTGGTTATTCCTGCTTATGCCGCTACATGTAGTAAAAGTCAACAAAAAAATATTAAAATATATCGAGAATTGTTCTTTTTATTTTCACATATCTATTTTGCTGAGTCTACCTATTGTCCATTTAATAAATATAGGGTGGAAGCGTCTGCGCTCCTTTAACGGGAGCATTTATAGGGAATAATATTTCAAACCCATATTTAAAAAAAATATACAAGATACGTCAACAGTTTAGATGTAGGATTTTTTTTTCTTTTCACGGTGTTTATCCATACTGTATTACGTGTGACGCAGCTACGAATGGATACCAATAACGTAAACACTTACTACTACTTAAATATTGCTAAAGGACTTTGAACTTTACCGTCAATACCTACGACTCGATTTCGTGAATGAGGCTTCTGCGGCGGCGTCCATTTGATACATTTATGCTGCGTGCTTCGTTCTTAACAAATGGTGTTTTATTTTATAACGATAATTTTATTAATTATTATACTCATTGTAGTATATTATGCTAAAAAAAATTGTGTTAACATTAGTCTATTTTTTCTTATATAGGTTATATGAAGTTTTTTGGTTCTATTGCACATTATTATCCAAACGAGATCTTCCAGAAATATCCAATACTGTCAGAGTGTCTCTTTGATGCAATGGATTCTGAAGATAGCACAATTTTACCTATTGCACTTGACACTTTAGGTTTTATTGGTACTACAATAGAAGGGAAAATGTGCTTAATGGCATTAGGTAAATATAATCTAACATTTTATAACTTGTGACCTATTTAATTTTAACTGACTCAATGGATATTTTTTTTGACGTGTTGTATCTCGCAAGTAGCTCACCTAGTATTGAGAAACTATGTTCCCTACTTTCCGTTTTAAAGCATTGCGTGTCGAATAATGAAAATAACAATGCAAATTAACAATAACCAGAGAAAGGAAATGGAAAGAAAATAAACATTTTAATAAATAATAATTCATTTTCCCGAGTGGATATCTTACCCAAAACCATCACGTACACACTTGTAGCACTGCGCCATGACGGCTTTGCACAAAGTACTTTAAAAATAATTTCCATAATCATTATTTTTATTACACTAAACTAATTTATTTTCAGGCAGCAAATATACACAAAATGTTCAAAAAATAGGTAATATCATTAAAAATAGCAAAACTGATCTAAAAACAAGAGCATTAAACTGTTTGGCCAATCTCATTAGCGTCACTAAAGATCCAAGTTCAAAAATTGCACCCGTAGACCAGCGAGTTACATTAATGACTCGGGAATGGTTTAGAAGTTTGAGTCAACAACCAGAGCCTATGCAAGTACTTTTTGATATCTGTAAGAATCCATTTCCGGATATAAGGTTGGCTGGTTTGATGTTGCTTGATGCTGTATGCCAACATCGGTGGGGTGAAGAGATGGTTGCAGGAGTAGCAGGTACATAAACAATATTGATTAAGAAAAATCCATATCAACAAATATTAATATATATACAACCACACAGTGTATACAATGATTTATGTCCATATTTATTATAATAAGTTGTGGTCAGAGATCCGGATCATTGTGGATCTTCATAACTGTACTTTATGAGGAGAAACTATTTAGGATTCTATGGATTCAATGTGTAGGTGTGTGAATCCAGTATTGCAGGGTAAGGAGATCAGAGCAGTGCCTGGGACTTAGAGTGTTTGCAATGGCTATATTTTAGAAATGTTATAGAACTATTTTAAATTTGTTATTTTTATGCGGTATAGTTTATTTGTTATAAATAATAGATTAGTACACTATTTAAAAATATTAGCTACATAACACAACAAACTCTTGTGACCCATATGTATGTAGGTTTTTGTACAAACAAAGAAACTTGAAGTTCTATTTAATATTTATTTAGCTATTTGATTAAGCAGATTAAAAAAAGTAATAGAATGGAACACCAAAATGAGCCATTATATTTTTACATTTTTATGAAATTGCATTAAATTAGCTAATCTAGGCAAAAATCTTATTATAGTATTATTTTTCCGAATCACTACATAACACACATAACAAATATTAAAGATATTTATTTATTAGATATTTTAGCTGCCATCTTGAAATAGAAAATTTTTACAATGTATTTAATATACTTATTTCAGCTTCTATGTTGGGTTAGTATCATTATATTATTTCTTGTTTTAGGGTTCATTGAGTATCTTTTGGATCGATCAGTTGATTACACAAAGGAGTCAAAAGAAGCCAAATATGATGTAATAAAAAAACTATCACACTCTGCAGCATTTGATGAAAATATTATATCTAGGTTACAAAAATATGTTGAAGAAGGACCTTTCTATACTGAAACAGAAACTCAAGTTGCTATGGAAGGAGAATAAAAATATTAACAAACTATTTTAGTTTTTTATTATAAAGAAAAAATTATAAAACATTAAATATTCTCATTATATTACTTCCGTCTTTTGCTTTTGGCTGAAGCTGGAGCAGCTTTACGTTTTTTTGCTTTTGATAGTCCTCCATATTTGGCAGCTAAGCCATCAATCAATGAATCCATTTGACTAGCTCTAGCTGCTTGATTTTGTTTTATAGTTAGTTCTAAACTGTTACCTATAAAAGTAAAAATAATACTTTCAACAGTTACTGATATTCAACTTCTTAGAGGCAGATGTGCACAGTGCACAGTGTAGGGCTACGATCGACTATAAACGCGACGGATTTGTGTTGGATTTCCACTCGGAAAAAAGAATTATTTTAATTTCCTTACTCTGGTAAGACAACGCGCGGCATTAAACTCGCTCGTTCTTTATACACAAGGAATGGAGTGTCTACACACTACACTTTTTCACGTTCTGCCAATTCTGCTATATGTAAGAAACCTTGAAGTAAACTTTATGCAGGATATAGTGTGTAGCTATAAGAAATTGGACACTTAAACCTTATTACACATACCTGAATCAATATCTAAGGTTTTTTTATATTCTTCAGCTTCTTTTTCTTCTCGCTTTTCTTTTGCAAGTCGACGTTGACGTTTTTTAGCAGGCTCATGAGTAAATATCTTATACGCAGGTATTTCACCTTTTTCTATCATTTCCTAAATTATTAAAATATATAAATTGTAAGCATACATGTGTAAAAGACGTTAGATGTAGGTGAAAAAGACTATAAAATCTGTGGTATTCTGTCAATAGAGATCAGTTGCTTGTAGGCGATGGCCCTGATTGGAAGGTATCTAGTGTGAAGTATTGTTATTGAGTGATACATATCACTTATTGCAATTATGTAGAACCTCTATCCAAATATGTTAGAAACATATAGACGATGTGTGTTTTTATCTTTTTTTCTAAAAAACGTTAACCAGCTCTAATTTCTAATAATATTTATATATACATATATATATGATTGTGCATATTTCAATCTTAATAGTTTTTCTATCTCACTTACAGTTAAAATACCTCGAATTCTTGGTTCATGCTCTGATCTGGTAAATTGTACTTGCTCTACAATGTGATCCATATCCCCTTTACCACTTAAGTAAGCATTCTTCAAATCTTCTTTCTCTTCTGTAGAACCTGTCATAGTAAAAGGTGTATATAGTATGAAATATTCCATTTTTTAGCAGTATTCTGCACATAACATGTTTGGCAGAGAGTACTTAGTGTTGAAACATTGTTCTCCACTAATAGAGATATTGCATTTTGAGTAGGTTCCACTAAATTTACCTTGTACTTTGTCATCCATAGCCAGCAAACTAAAACAATTTATATATATATATATATATAACTATTGTTTCCAGACCGACCATTGGGCCACAATGTAATATATCATTTATAAGACAATAAAAATATGTGAGACTGTATGTTAACACTTGTGAAAATATATTTATGGTGCAGTCATCTCTGGAAGTATTAATGGATGGATTGAAATGTTTTTTTTTGTCATCAAGTTATTACGGCTAGGCAGGATCTAGGGATGGTAGTTCAACCTAAAGAAATAATGTAATGTTACTATAATAAGTGTTGTAGCTTATCATAATTTTATAAGAATTTAAGATTTAGAACCTCTGTTCAAGAACTTTAATAGTTCAGATAAACTATAAGAAATAATAAAATGGTGGCATAGCAAAAGTTGGTAGATTTGTCATTGACTTATGAAAATTAAAGATTTCATAAAAGATAGTTTTCCCCTATTGTCATCCCTTGTCTGATTATAAAAATAATGAAATGCCACCTTGGCAAATGTTGTTCTGTATGGGGAGCACTTTTAGTATTTGACTACAAAGCTTGTGAATTTGATTTACATTCAGGAGCATAATTATGTTTAGTTGGTTAGTTGAACTGTCATAGTTTAATACCAGATTTGGGTGAAAAAGAGAAAGCACAAACAATGCCTTCATAAAAGGATCTTATTGCCCACCTGCTGCAGGTTTCAATGGGTAAATAGCATAGCACAGGTCATATAGTCAACATGTACGAAGTTGCCGGTGGTAACTAATATAGAATAATAATTCAAAGTTTAATATAGGTTAGTTAAACAAAAACTGTAGTAATGGTCTATATTAACAATTCATAACGATATTGAGAATTGACTATGAAGAATCTATATTAATTTTGTTAAGTAACAATTTAGTTAATTGTGAAAAACATTTACTGATATATATTTAGTTTTGTTATATACCAACCAATATATTTTTTTTCATATGCTTTAATATCTTCTTCAGTGACTTTCTTTAAAAATAATCTCCAGTAGATTGTCCAATCTTTGCCTTCAATTATGTTGAATTCATCTTCATCAACACTTTTTGTAGCATCATATAATTCTCTTTTATCTTTATCACTTAATATCGCATGAGCAGCTCCAAGTACTTTAAATTTTTCCGTGGCATGTACTTTTTCATCATCTTTAACTCTATCAGGATGTACTTTCAAAGACAACTTATGGTAAGCTTTTTTAACTGTAAGAATGGTATACAATTATAACAATTGTTAAGTGTATTTAATATGACTAACTTATAAAACTGTAATACCTTCTTTCTCTGAAGCCTGTTCAGATATCCCCAGAACTTCATATAAATTGTTAGTATTAAAATATTTTTCGCATAGTTCTAATAAACCCATGATGTGTGGTAGTATTTAATCTACTATAAAAGTAAAGCATATACAGATATATCAATTTATTTATTTTAATTAATTAAGTAAAATCACTATAAAAATTGTTCCGCGGTACTTTCAACAGCATTTATAAATATGAAGTTGTCAATTTTGAAAATATTGCTAATTTGCTAACCGTTGACACTTTTAATATTACGTTTGGAAATGAATATTTTAAGGTTAACAAAAATCATAATTTAAGAAAAGATAAATGTTTCATAAATATTGAGGACCTTGTGATTTTTATGGGCCAGTTTGAAATATATTTTTGGTTTATATTGTATTCTAATATTCGTTAAATTAGTATTTAACGAATATTAGTGCGGCATACAAATACAAACGAAAACTATTTCGTGTGTTGTATCTTAATATTTTTTACTGGTAAATTATAATGTAGACTGAAAAAAACAACAACACTTTTAAATAATATACGGAGGCTTGTGTTAGCTTAATCTTTATTAAAACCTTTGTTTGACAAGCCGAGATAGAAAAAAGTGTTAAATTCGTAACGAAAAATAATTTTCTGTCATTCTGACTTGTGGATATTTGTATAATTTTATATAACTTTTTAAACATACAATTGCAAGATAGTCGTAATTCACACGTCATGGATATGGCAATGTTTGTTTCAGGAGATAATAATACAAAGGAATCTGAAGATAAGAACATAGAATCTTTAAATTTACAAAGAAATGTGGATGATCAAATTATAGCTGAAACATCTGAAAAGCTTGAATGGAAGCAGGACGAAATAACCTTAGCATTTGTAGATGATAAAGAATCACATTTAAAAGAAAGAATTGACCAATGTAAAAATATAATTGCAGCTTTAAAACTAGAACTTGATGAAGAAAAATCAAAACTAGATAAAGAAGCAAAAGGTAAGCAAGATGCATCTGGTATGCAACAAAACACACTTGCATCAACATATTGTACTTTAAAAAAAGAAAGTATTCCTAAAATAGCAGAAGATTTACTGCCTTCATCAAATAAATTTGTAATGTCAATGGATCATAAGCTTAACTGCGATGAATATTTAATAGAATATGAGAAACAACTACAAAAATATCAAAATACTCTTAATATGGCACAAATTGAGAAAAAAAACGCAATTCGAAAAGAAATGTTGACGAAAGCATATAAATTAAAGCTTTTAGAAGTTGAAAATCAATGTAATGTTGAGTTGTTACGCATTAAGCAAAGCCTCCAATGTCTTGAACCCCTAAAGGTTATTGTGGAGAAATGGAAAGTTTCCAATAGTGAACTTGATTATGACCTTAATAACCTTGAATTGATCCCTTGTTATCCCGACATAACCACTAATTTTGATAGCGATGTTCCTAGTACCTTAAACGGTGATATCAAATAAAATTAATAATTTTATTAAAAGTTTTTAGAATTTGGAATCATTATTTTCTTTTATGTATTCTAAAATAAATAATTATCATTACGTGAAAGTTTTTCTTCGTATTTTGCAACTTGATTTTTAGAGTTCCAGTTCTCGAAAAAAAAATAACGTAACTCTTATCTGACAATGTTGCCCGTCTCGTCTGTCAAGACCATTTACTCCATGTAAAGCTGAAATTGATTTCAAATATCTATGTCTATAGAGATTCGATTTCTTAGAGCACAGAAAAAGATGATTGATGCACCGAATCCAAGCTTCTAAGACCTAGGTCAAAGGTATAAAAAAACGAGCATTTATGCATCGTTTTTGCCGAATTTTGTATGAAAACTTAACTTACAATAAATACAATAAGAATAAATGAAAAAATCAAAATTTATAGGTGAGATACAAACTTATGACGAGACGTGACGCACGTAATGCCTCGAAAAATCGTTGGAAAGTAGAAAACCGACTGTCTTAGTACTACGTTCTTTCTGCCTACCCTGCTATATGCGAGCAAAAACCGTGAAGTTGAAAAAAAAAATAATTTTGTGGATAATTTCACATAATATGAGTGCGCTTGAATACGTATGCACTAATTTTGCATACCTACATTAGTCATTTTTATTCACAGTGTAATCAAAACCTGTAGTGTTTCCCGTTGGCACATAATTATGAAATTTGGAGAGAAATATGACAGTACCTACAAATAACGATTTAAATCCGAAAATGGAAATTTATAATTCAGAAAAAAAACACCACAACTTATATATTACACTACAAATCAGCTTCACGCTGTGTCCCGCACACAGCAGGGTAAGCAGAGGATATAGTGTTAACACACTCCGTTCCCCACTTTCCGCCGAATTCTGGACGCATTGCATGATGAGTGGCGGAACTGAACGCCGCTCTTTTGCCTCAATACCAGAGCGAGGAAACGGAAATATAAATTTACTAACTTATATTTGTAGTTAATTTCATACAAAATAAGTGCACACATCCAATTTTTACACAAGTGGTACCTACTTGCCGTTGACCTGAAATCCTGAAAATAATGCGGAGCCCTTGGTTGGTACTTGAGGAATGTTATACGTTAAATGTATGTGTGTTTGATCTGTTTGTTTGTGTTTGTGTATCTCTGTCTTATGCAACCGTAGCTCGCAAATGGATGAATCGATTTTGATTTAGTTTTTTTATTTATTCAAAAGGCGACTGTACCCATTGTTTTCTTAGCACAACAGCAACACAACACAGCTTCACGCTTTATCCTTAGCGGGGTAGTCAGAGGGAACGGAGCGTTTTCTTTTTGCGCTTTCTTAGCCATAATTAAAAAAATTGAAGATTTTCAGCTCTCTTCTATTTTTTTTTACATTTCAGAGCTTTTTGTATCGGATGTTTTAAATTATTTATTAGGTGCTGAGCATATGGGCGGCGCAACAGAGGAGAGAAATATCTTGTGACAAATCTCCTATAATAAGTAAGTGAGCTAAAACAACTCATTTGTCGTTTTTAAGATAATATACTTAATTCCGTATTCACCGGCGTTGCACGACAAGCTAGTTGATTACCTCAGCGTTACAAAAACACAATGAAGCATTTTCACCAAATTTTCATTTCATGTCATATTATGCTTTGCCGCCTGTGCATTACTGTGCATTTTTTACGTTGGTTATTTAAGTATCAAAAAGTTGCAATGATTTTTTGTCTTCTCATCGTTTTTAAAAAATATGGAGCCTTTGAAATAGTTACTACTGTCGTATTTCATTTTTTTCTGCTAAAAGCTATCATTCATTCATATAAAGTTAAGACCATTATGACCAGATCACGCCAAAAGCTCAACTATGAACAGAACAGAGAACTGAATAGATGCAACATCAAATCTGCTGTGCTTGCCGACTCTCCAACTAAAGACGAAATGGCTGCTTTAGAATGTAATAGAAGAAGAAATCTATTAAAACTAAAAGATGAACAGATATGGTGACAATGAAGATTTTTGGTTGATTACAACATAAAGAATATCAAAATATATAAGATATAATTACTTGTAGAAATATTATTAATATTCCTACATAAAATATACATATACTTATTATATATGCACATACATATATGTCTCGTTATCACAAATGATAAAAAATATTACTAATCAACACAAGGTAGTTAGAACGAAGCTTCCAAAGAGCTTTTTAATTTAATCGTGCTTAAAAATGTTTGCAAGTTAAAAAAAAGAGTGCTAAAATCAGATTTCAATATATCAAAAGGCCATTCGGGACCTCCAGAACGGACCACACACATCGAGGCACGCGCTTCGAATGCTGCCGACTTTTTATTCTTGCCGCCCGGACGGTCCTCGTACGCACTCGGCATTCATCGGCACCCGGTCGGAAGGCTTCTCGCCGTCACATTATATGTCTGCTTGCGCCTGCGCCTCGTTTAGTTAGGAACTTGAATTTTACTTAATAAGATTCCAATTTGTCAATTACAGAGCAAAGCGTGAGCCAAACTGGTTTGACTTCTTCATATGTTGTTTCTTATAAGTTAAATAGAATTTAATGAACATTTACCAAAGGTACGAGGTCAGGTGTATGCACAATTTTGTAAAATAATTCATAACAAAAAATATTTTTATATAAGGTATTTTTAAATAATACAATATTGTGACTGAATGATTAATAAAAAAATCCTTAAAATACTTCGGTGCTTTTATACAAACCTCAAAAAGTTGCAGAATACCTAAACCAGTGTCAGCTGACTTAAAAATTCAGCAGTTTCGCATCAACGCCGATTCAAAATTATGCGTGGAATTTCGTTGCAGTAATTCAACTTTGTTGTTCAAGAAACCTTATGTATATACATAAATGAAACAAAAATAAAAGTTACTTTAATTAAATTACATTGAACATGCTAAAATAAATATATTTAAATAATTTGAGCAGCGACTATTAATAGGTAGATTATTTTTGTAGTGAATGTAATAATATAGTTTCATGAAAAAAAATCTTGCTATCTGAACATTTTCGAATGTATTAAGTGAAAAGTTTTATGGTAAAACAAACAGTTTAAAACACTACAAAGCGGGTGTGTTGGCTCAGCACTCTCCTCCATTAGCCTACACTGACACCTCGGCCGGTCCTTTGTCGAAAATATTATTTACTTTCAAGCATACTGACGGAGGTGCCGACGCGACACTCGTTCACTACTACATATAGTTTGCTTTGGCTGCTTTTAAGCCGCTTGACGAAACACAAATGTTATTTAACATGATCGATGGGTTAACAGGTACACCAGAATATACTATTAAAATCTTTATAAGTAATAAATAATGAAAAAAAAAATTATATTATATTTATCTTAGTTATGTTAATGACAATTTTTTATTTACATAGAAATATTTTTTATTTCTTTCAGAAAAGCAGAAAACAGAAAGAAAAGAAAAGCAGACTAATATGTTCAATGATCGACAGTATTATTATGGTTCTCAGAAATTAAATGTGTTTTGTTAGATTTTGATTTTATATGTTCTACTTTGATTTTATATGTTCTACTGTACTGTTCATTAGAATAGCAAATATATTTGAGTAATAATACAATAATTTGAAAAGTTCTGAAAGTGTTACAGAAATATATTTTTTTAATTGAAACTGAAAATATTTCCATCATAACGTGAGTGCCTTAACAAAAGTATATAAACGTGTTTTTAATAACATAAAGCTAGTACTTTTTAGTAGAGACCATGACATGATGATCGCATTTGAACAGGGTTTCTCTGTAAACGCGTTGGTAGTGGATTCAAACCACTTACAGGGGAATCGTAAGATGAAAGGATGCGTTCAGTTCCACCACTCACGCGAGGCAATAATTGAGGCTCAAAGCGAAGAATGGAAGTGGCTTAACGCTTATCTTAATTATATTCTTCTGGATTAAGCGTGAAACTAAAAATATATAACATTACAGTACATTGCGAATCACCTATTTCAAATCAATTTGGTTAAATATTGAAATGTAATTATATAAAAAATAATATTCGGAGGTTACAGATTTAAAATAATTTAAAAAAAAGGAAACAGTCTTATCGGTGATTTAGCAAGTCGAGCTTTGTAAAATAGGCGTTAAAAATTTAACATTCACACGCTTTTGTTTGGCTTCATCTATATTCGGTGCGCTTGAGGCATACAAATACTTCCGAGTATTATCGATAAGGAAGTGTAAAAATGTTATCTTTAGTTGAACTTGCTTAGTCATCACGATGATGTCTTAAGCAGTTTTTTTTTAGCTTCAAGGTAAACAGAGGGAACCTGGAGCCTAGTGTGGAGACCTAGTGTTAATAAACTCTGTTTCCATTAAGATACTTTTGTTCGAGGAGGATAAAGGAGGGAGGATACCAATGCGAGGAAGTGAAAATATTAAACTCCACAACCTGTCCCGTTTGCCTGTAATCTTAAGTAATGATTTCTTAGAAAAGTCAAATATATTAGGATATTTTTAATATTAAGTATTATGCAAAATAACTTAATATTAGTAGGTGAAGCTGTAAAATGTACAATTAAATTTTCCTTTTTTTTTCGTATCTTTGATTTTTAGTTCATAAGTCTTGTAACTGATGCGAACTGCTTTGCAAGTGTTTGAACCTGTACCCTGCAAATAGCAGGGTAGGCCGAGTTAATCTGGGAACGTAATGTTTGTAACCTGGACACTCCGTTTCTCATATTTCGCCGAATTCAGGAGGTATTGCGTGGCGGAGCTCAACGCCGCCCTTTGCCCCGATACCAGAGCAAAAAGAAGGGAAAGATTAAATATTTAATTTCCTCGAGTGGGAATCGAACTCACAACCTGTCACGTTTACAGTTACAATTTGCGTCCGTGCGCCTTGACTGGCATCAATAATATGAATGTTTTTTTTCTATTAAATAAGTTTCTTATTAAATAAAGTAAAAAGAAAACGCGTTTAAATTGGTGCCCAATTATATTAGTAATTAATAATAATAAAAATAACAATGACAAAGTTATTAAAAAAATATTGTAAGCATATATTTACATTATCGATAGTCGTTTTATAACATTTTTTTTCAGCTTCACATTGCATTCCGGGAACCTAGTGTTAAGACACTCCGTCTCCCACCTTCCGCTGAATCTTCGATAAATTGCGTCTTGAGTGGCGAAACTCAACGCCGGGCAAAGAAATAAATATATTAACACTTAAATCGTATTTTGTAACTCACACGTAATGCCTTGAGAATTCACCGGAAAGTGGGAAACGGAAGTGCCTTAATGGAAACGGTGTGCCTTAAAATTTGATTCCCAGGTTCCCCCTGCCTACTTTACATCGTGAGGATGATAAAAAAAACATATTGCAACAATTTCTTGAATTATATTTTGTATGTAAATAACGAATAAGACAGAAAGAAACTTTAGTTCATGAATATGAGATCTGATTATGCGATCTATGCTTTTATTGTACAAACCTCTTTGCAATGCGTACAAATTATCCTCAAGGGGCACTCTTTATTAAGTAAATGTGAATATAAATTTTCCTGTAAATATATTTTTTTAGGTCAAAAACGAAAGGGAAGCCATAGTTGCATTGTTTTCTTAATATTTTAATAAATGAGTACTTTGACCTATGCTTGTATCTCGAACAGCTTTTAAAATTCTTCTCTTAAACTCTAGCAAAGTATTGAGTAATAATAACAATATATTACTTTTTGTATTAAATGTATGATACTTGGAATAAACTTTTCATTTCGAGTAAGTTGAATCGTCGGATATTTATCGTACGAAATTGCACAAATTATTTAATGATTATTTATAACATAACGCAAACTATTGACAATTTTAGTCTTTTAGGATGATTTGAATTTGAAATATATTAAGATACGAATAAATAATATAATACGAGTAGATTTATCTCCTATTTGTACAAATAAAAGTTATTGTTATTTTATGTTAAATATTTATGTATGTATTTATATTTTTTTTTATTAAATAAAGTAAAATATTTTACAGCATTTTTTTTTAATTACAGCTTTGTGTAATATTTAACGTAGAATTAAGGCGAAATAAAAGTAATTGGAAATACTTGTTGCCTTCTAGTGCAACGGAAAATGCTCGTATTTTTTATGATATTAAAGACAAATGACAGTAAAATTAAAGAAAAAATTTGAAGGTATTTCAATATCGGTATATCGGAATGTCAGCGTTGGGTAGCACCACGTGAGAAGTGCATGTCCCCGTTCATGGCCACCACTAGCCGCCACTAGCCGCCACGCCGTGCGAATAGAACAGAACACCGACTGCAGTGGTCGGCATTGGCACTGCAAGGGATGCAGCTCGGTGGTGGCGCTCGGGCAGTCGGGCTCGCAGTGTCGCACAACACGCGGCGCGCGGTGGTCGTGCGTCGGACGCGCGTGAAGTGATGTCCGAGAGATGAGGCTGTCGCTGGTGCTACTGTGGCTGGGCGCGGCGGCGGCTTGCGGCCCGGGCCGCGGCTTCACCCGCCGCCACGGACCGCGCCGCCTCACACCGCTCGTCTTCAACCAGCACGACCCCAACATCAGCGAGAACTCCAAGTCCGCCAGCGGCCCCCCCGAGGGCCGCATCACGAGGGACGACGAAAAGTTCAAAGACTTAGTGCCCAATTACAATCCGGACATAGATTTTAAGGATGAAGAGGGAACGGGCGCCGATCGCCTGATGACACAGGTGAGATTTTATATTATAAAGCTATTTTAATGCACTCGTAATATTTTAGTTAGATTTTTTTGGAGTCCGGTGTTGAAATGTTAGAATCGAAACAATAGGTTTTATGAAACGTCTTCTGTTTTGAAAACAGCTCTTCAGTGCGCGGGTAGGGACAATCGCTGGTGTAAATATTAACGGCAATGGAACAATGGACACAAATTGCGGGCGTTACGGTAGCTTCGTAGCGAGTGTTACGATTGTAGCACTGCAATTACACGGAGTTTGACAAATAACATTTACTCTCTGTGACTAATGGATGAATGATGGATTCCTTTCAATTTTGATGCCAGTTTTGCTAAATATATGACCCATCATAAAATCAATGTTGAAGGTATTCAATGTCGTGCGTTGTCATTCACGACGTTTTGTTAAAGTGTAAATAAAAGTTACGGGAACCTTTCTGTTGTTATCTCAGTGTATTGTACTTTCTGGTTAGCAGTGTTCATTGTTTTGGGGATTAGATTACGTAAATAGTTATATTTGTAATAACATGTATAAAAATTCAATAATGATGTATTTTTTAGTATATTTAAAAATTGTTTATATAGTAGATGCAGAAGTTAAATAGTTAATTTGCTACGGATGTTTGATGAGCAAATACGTCACTGATTTTATTTTTCTACACCTTCTAAGACATTTCTTATTTACTTACCTACAACCAAAGGTTTATTTATATAAATAACATTACCTCGCTCATAGCAGCACATAAGGTGTTATTTATGTAAGTACATATGTGCAATATTTTATCGATAATTGATATATAATATTTTATTTAATAATTCATTAAATATATGAAGACTACATTTATATTGTATTTGTAATAAGCATACACTTATAGTATAGACTTATGAATTGTGGGACTAAAATAATAAGCAATATTTTTTATAACATTAAATATTTATTCTTTTTACGTCTACGTTATTAAATATTGCAAGAGATGATTTTACAATTATTTACCTGCTGGTCGAGATACCTAAAACTTATTTGATTTTTATATACCATTCATCTATATACCAATAATCTTAAATAGAAAAGCGTAATCTAATACAACAAACGGGGTATGAAAAGCAAAACGCGAACGAGTCTTGCAATTCTTCATTTTTTTCCCAATTTCGGCCTATGACTTTTAAAGTTAGGCGTTGTAAATTGCAGAGGTCAACACGGCCTACAGAGCAGTATTAAAAAATTATTAAAAAAAAAACTATTGCTGATTTTGAATTACAGTATATTAACTTTTGTGGCCAAAGTGGCGCAGGGTAGACGCGTGTGAATGTAAACGCGACGGATGTGGGTCCGATTCCAACTCGGTTGAATAAAATATTTCAGTTTTCTTTACGAGAATATTTCACTTTACGGTAACGAGACGAAGTGCGGCGTTGAGTTGCACGCAATGCCTTGAGATTTAGGCGGGCAAAGGAGAACAGAAGCGTCTTAACACTTGGTTCCCACATTATAAGATACCTAAATTTACCTAAAGGTACTATGTAACCCATCTATGCTTCAGCCTTCATATTAATTGAATATTTGCTTGCATACAATGTTTTTAACGATAATTATAAAGCGTCTCTTTAATTGTAATTAATGTATAATAAAATTACTCTTAATTTAAGTAAATGTCGTAACGTTGGTACCACATCAACTGACATTAGAGAAGACGATTAAAATTTTATTATGGGACAAACAACAATAGTATATAAATTCTATTATATTAAAAGTCCCAAATATAAGGTGCTAAAATATTGAACTATCAACTGGTACAAATTATCATCCGTGTGTAGGAAAACCCGCGAAGTTAACACGAACTAAATCGTATAACACGCACGTAATTTAACTCTTGTCGACTTTCAGCGCGGCCTCGCTCTAATGGCTCGACAAACATCAGTTTGTTGACAAACAAACAAACATTTACCATCGACGTCTATAATATTTCCTGTAGGATGTAGGTCATGTGAATTATATTATAACATACCTTATATTTGATTCTTTAAGAAAATAAAATACTTATATAGGACTTTATAAAGGTAAAGAGAAAAGTAAAATAAGGCTATATGTGGAAAATATTATTTTACATAAAAATATTTAACACGTAGGTAGGTATATTTATTTATTTTTAATTGTCAATTAATATTTCTTTAAAAACACACAATTGAAGTACTTATTTAGTCCATACAAATATTTTATAATTTAATATCTCACCCATTCAAGTACCTAATAGACATTTGTATCTAATTAAAAGAAACTCTGAAAAATGTAACATGATACATGTATAGGGTAGCAAAAAATGCAATCTATTTTATATTGATATTAAATTAAAGGCGACATGTCTATCGAAGCCAGTATTCAGTTGCTTGATTGCAATGTCAATATACATAATATACGGAATTTCGGATCGATGAATATTAATTAAATTGATTATTCCGGTACAGTTAAGGTTTCTTTCAATCATTCAATTATATGAAACGTAATATTACAAAATAACTAATTTTCTAGGTTCGGTCAAAATGTTAACCTGTTGACGTTGTTCAAGGATAGCTCTGCTTGCTTCGTCGTATTGTGCAAATAACAGCACAAGCATATAAACCGTTTGTACAGCAAATATTATATTAGCCTAATGTATTTATGCGTGGAGTCCAGTTTTTTTTTCCACTTCACGCTCTATCCCGCACATAGCAGGATAGACAGAGGGAACTTAATAAGATATTCCGTTGCCCATTTTCCGATAAATCCCGGAGGCTTTATTAGTTGAGTGGCGTAATTCAACGCCGCGTTTTGCCTCGACACCAGAGCAAAGAAAGTGATAATATAAAATATTTAAATTCTCATAATGATAATCGGTATTCCCAACAGAGCGTTTATTAAAGCATGTGTGCGTGTGAAAGAAGAAAGGTTCGGGCCGACGCGAATCCGCCGACGGTTATGTTATATGCTCGCCGCGGGCAGCACATAGCCCGAGCTGGGCAAGCGGCAAGCAGCCTTGCATTCGTAAAAATCTTCAAAACCGGTTCGATGTGCCTCCATTACTTTCATTCTGCCTCCATCGTGCCTCCCATTTAACTCGGGCCCACTTTTTATCAGGAATCAATATCTTCCTCTAATAGTATTATTTATTTCTCATGAATAAGAGGGAATGTGGTTAAACTTAACGCGGATGCGGCTTTTTACATATATGTATATATATATTTTATTTTAGGTAAAAGATATAGGATTTTGAGTTTAAATTGTACATAGATAAATATAGCAGGTAGTTTTATAAATAATCAATTAAGTTAATCAATAAAAATTAACGCTATTAACGAATTGAGATGAAGAATATCTAATAGTCATTCAAGATATTTAGTTATATTGTTTTATATACATTGTAGCAATACTGCAACGATGTGGGACACAGAGAGGGGTTTTCATTTAAAAAACACTTTACCCCTTGATTTGTTGGCTAGCTCTGCTAACCACAGAATAGGTGTGTGACCGCATTTCATAATTTTCTTCGATTCCAATCGGATTTACTTACCATTTTATGTACTAGTACTCGTATGTAAGTTTTTATTTAATATTCTATACTTTTAAATGCGAATAACCGAGTGGGACGGGAAGCGGGGGTTGAGAGACATAAATATCTTGGTGATTTATGAGCGAGGCGGTCGCGGGATAGGTCAGCATTATTCAATTTCGTATTTGAGGCTCGAATTACAATAAGCTTTTACTGCTGCGCGCGCGCAGATAGCACGACCGACGTCCCGGCTGGTACATGAAGCTTTGTTATCTAAATTTAATATTTTGTAATCTCCAGATTAGCTCGTGTTTAAAGTTCATATAAAGAAGTTGTAGAGAATGCTCGAATATTTAAATAAATTATATCTTATGTCAATATAGATGAAATTACTAATGCAAACATAATTCCAACGTAGGTATATAAAAATAGTTTTATTTATACGATGAAATTGTTTTAAAGCCATTTAATTATAGTTTGTTTATATTTATTTAATTTACCCGGGCGATACGCTAAAGTGGTTTAATTTGTTGGCAGCAAAGACACCGCCGTCCAAATTAGATACTTTTCGGCTTATTAGCGTAGGATAAAAAACGGAACGAGCTTCGATCGCTTTGTGAATAATTGACCATAATCAAATTAATCCTAAAATCCTACGGTGGGTTTACAGCGTTGTAAAATGTAATAAAGACCTCTTAACAGCCTTATAATATCATTGCGTGTTTACTGTTAGTGTCTATCTCCTACCTACCAAAGCTCTTACTTTCGGTGTTATTGAAATTTAATATCTTATATAAATGTTAATAATACAAGATGTATTATAATCGTAAATTATATGTACAAATATTTAACTAGGTACCTATATAAATAAAGTTATAAATATGCATACTTTATTGATCTATAAATTTCATGAATATATTGTTATATTCAAATGACAAACTACTTATTTAGAAAACGTATAAAAAAATTAAACGTAGCGGATCAAGCCTTTTTAATTACAAATAAAAGAAAATTCCGTAAAATGGAAATTTATATTTACATTACAAACAAAAATTTTACAAACATTTCTAATAGTAGTTAAAACGCGTGCATACCCCACAAGCCTAAGTTTGTCAACTTTTATGAGTTGTACTTCCCGTTTACCTGCAGTCATGAAATTGGAATGGTCTTTTTCCACTCATTTCCTTCAAATGAGGCCAGTAGTGGCGCATGGGGTTACTACTCCCACTGGAGGAAATCAAATGTTAAGATAATATTTTCATTCCTTTGCTCTGGTTCCAAAATTTGACAAAAACTGGGGAACTTCTTAACATAAGGTTCCCTCTGCCTACCCAGCTACATTCGAGATACGGCTGATCTGAAACTGAAAAAAATAATCCATATCTGACAATATAAAAACGAAAGCAATCCATTGTACTCTCATGTTATGGCTGTACCAGCTATGAAATAACAATTGCGATTATGTTAGTTTACTTAAGCTCCATGTTTATAGCTGTCAATCGATGGTATGTAAGTTCTCAACGTTCGCAACAGAATGCAAGTAACACTTGTTTAAATACGCACCAATACGGACCGCTCGTGGTGGGTCTTTGAACTGTACCTAGTACTGTTTGCGGTTTGTTTTATATAGTTGCTTCTTAAGGTGGCGATAAATTAACGATTTGCATCTCTTTGGTCAACGTAAACGGTTTTTGATTGTATAAGATATGTAGGTAGATATACACAGATGTGTCGGATTTCTAATATGACTATGGATGAATGCAGTATTGCATACAATATTGTTTTTTTTAGCTTCGCGCTGCAATGCGAGATGCAGCAGATTTCCTGTTATCCGCCGAATTCTAAAGTGACGTGTTTAGTGGTGGAACCCAAAGCCGCGCTTTTCCTCGATACTAGAGCGAAGAAATAGAAATAATAAATATTTCATTTCTTGGATTGAGAATAAAAGCCACAACCTATCGTTTACAATCACATGTTTGTGTCCCTGTGCCACAACTGGCCTAATCCTTCTTAAAATTTTAATTTATATTTTTTTTCGTAATTAACAGGCGAATTTGATAACATCCATATAACATTTCTACAGGTACTCGTATTATGGCGAAATAATATACCTATTTCAATATTTAAAACAAAACAAACATATACCAAGGCGCTACTTACGTAACTTACTTAGGTATAGTTGATAGATTAGCGTGATCATAAAATTTTTCAATTACTTTTGTATATGTGAATGTTTATTTCCATTAAGCGATTTTATAACCTGAGTGGTGTAATACCTAAGTATATAATATATCTAGAAAGTAAAACAATTTAAATTAAAATATATCCTGAGAATGAATATTAACGAATCCTGCGTTAGTTTCTTTGTGCCATTGCGTGTTTCAAAGCGGGTTTACTTTATAATGATTCCTACAAATATTTGTCCTGGTATAGCTGTTGACGCTTATCTTATTCTTATCTGTCAAATCTCAGTCAATGCTGGGGCACGGGCCAGTAAAATGATGAACAAATACTGTGACTTGCATAATTAACTTAAAATTACCTTATTCTATTGAAGTATTTCAAATTACATTTATTTAAGCACATTTTTGTTATTTACAAAAAAAAAATATAAGTTTAAAACTTATTCTACTTATATAATTAACGATTGTTGCTGGCTGGTGACTCACAAGAATTAAAAAAAAAATACATATATTAAAATTAATCTTTTTAAAGTTAATTTAAATATTATCAGCATATCGTAACAGCAAAATAACTGATATTCTCTTACACTTAAGATTTCAACACTATCTGTAAATAGTACGGATCATAATGTTGAGAAGCAGACTAAATAGGGCACAACAACAAACCATCAAGATCTGTAAGAGCAGAAACGATGGTTGTTGCTTACTTTTGAAGTAGGTAATTTTTATTTAGGAGTTTATTACATGTAAACATGTACAATAAACATAAAGATTTCTATATAAACTTAAAATATATAAAAAGACATAAAAAAATATGAACCCATTTATTTATAAATTCCTATAATTTATTTTATAAGTCATTTTATTAATTAATTTATTTATTTAATACTATTCCATTTGTTACCTTTTTTGTAAAAAAAAAAGGATAATTCATCAAACGTCTCGAAAAGTGGGCGTAAAGTGAGAACGAATGAGTGTCTTAACACTAAATTCCGTTTTGCCTTGTTTAATATGCAAGAGTAAACAGAAGCTACTCTTTTTAAGCAAAAAAAGTAAAGTATTTAGAAAAAATACTTACAAATTATTGATTATTGTGCAACGTGAAATATTTTATTACTCATAAAAAGAAGATTAACAGCTATAAATTCGCTTAATCCATATCCATCTGTGTTTATAAATCTGTACTTATAATAAAATCGTCATAGATCGGTCTGTACGTGTAAGATATATGTGAAAAAATATTATTAGTCGCATAAAAACTACAACAAGAAAATTTAGAACGATATTGTTAATGTTTTATTCAGAAAGGCAGAAACAGAAACTTTACTTTTAAAAAAAAAAAATATTTAAAATGATATTATTAGGAAACGAAAGTAATGCTGATCAGTAAATTAATTTTTTTAAAAAAATTAGTTAAATTAAATTAAATTTTTAAACAAATAAAAAATTCAATAAATATATATATTAAAAAATTGAATATAGTACGTAATGTAGGAAATGCCTCATATTGTTATATTATATTGATATCTAATTGTTCATTTCCACATACCAGACTTACCGCAGTAATACTATCAATACTTCCATGTTTACGTGGATCAAAGTGTTCTCATTTTGTATAAGCACACGTTCGATTAGAAATTTATGACTTTGCATATGCTTCCTTACTTTCGCAACAGTAATAGTGTAAATAAAATGTCCAAATTGAATGTTATTGACAGAGTGTATCTTTAAATATGTTATTTTTTAGCTTCTCGCTGTATCCCGCACATTGCAGGATAGGCAGAGGGAAACTGGGAACCTTGTGAGACAATCCTTTTTCATTAAGACTTCCGTTCCGCACTTTCCATCAAATTCTAGGGGCATTGCGTGTTGAGTGGCCGAACTTAACGCCGCGCTTTTTACTCGTGACAAGAGCGAGAATGAAGATATTAAATATTTTATTTTCTCAAGTGGGAAACGAACCCAAAACCTGTCGATTTTACAGTCGCATGCTTGTGCCCTTGGGCCTCAACTGGCCTTGTTATTAGTAATGTTTATTTATATAATATAACACTATTAAAGTTTATCTTAACTGTCCGACATAACGAAGAGGAGATTAATTCAAAAGGCTGTTCTAGTTAAGTTTCGCAGTAACTGAAACTCGGGAATAAAACTAAAGACACAAGTGACTATAAAACGAGCTGGACGATACCTTGGCGTGTCGATCGGCACTTAAATCTTACACCCAATAAAAGTGCACCTCGCCAGCACAGACCTGTAATTGGTCGTGGGCTCGGTGCTCTCGATTGTGCTGGCGACGCCAGCGATCACCGTCCACGTACTTTTACGATTCTCATTGGTCCTGTTTAATGACGTGTGACGTTTCGAATGCAGAACAATGAGCTTGTAATTGGATTTTTACAATGTGGAAAATTTACTGACTCTTGTGTTTACAACGTTAAGCGTTTGTACTTATTTAATATTTAATTACGTCTTTAAGTACTTTGTTAATCAAACTTAAAGATATCAATACATATTTAAATTATCTATCTATACATATAAAATCGAAAGGTCACTCACTCATCACGAAATCTCAGAAACTACAAATGCTAGGAGTCTCAAATTTTGCATAGACGTCACTAAGACGTAGCCATGGAGACAGAAATTAATAATAACATAGTACACGCGGGTAAACCGCGAGCGGGCCGCTAGTACTACATAAATTTAAGAATTGTTTCAGTATCGTTAATTATATTTAAAAAGTTTAGTTTTAATGTTATGCCGTTTAGCGTTATATACGCCTCCTGTATTGCAAAGGTTGAAAGTATGCGCAGGCGCCGCAGGATGCCACCACCCCCCGCACCAGCCGCCTTCACCTTTATTTATATTTATTTACCTTCCCTTCATTCAACGAAGGGCCGCCCTTTCGGCCCTTTTTGTCGCCCCGATACAAATATTGTGAAAGAGACCTGCGGTTAGAGTCAATTTATTGTGGCTACAATTTGATGGTGCTATTGAAAAAAGGTTTTTTTTTTTTGAAAATTTTAGCAGCAGATGGGTGAAGAGCTGATTTTGTTTGGCTGTAAATTTCTGTAGTTTCCATTGCGTTGCCTTTATTGTGCAAAATTTGTTTATTTTCTCAATATACAATATACATATTATATAAATAGCACTAACATTTTAATTTTTAATTTAAAATCAAGCATAACATTATTTACATACAGAAGCATTCCAACTAAATAGTATAATGTAAGAAAGAATAACAAGAAAAAATAAGTTTTATAAAATTTAATAAATACTCTTTGCTTCCGTACTCGTATTTCAATATGCAATAAATAACACCACTTATCCACATTACACCGGACTAACAAGGAAACAATGCAAGATAAATCGCTACAAATCGTGAAGGCTAAAGATCAAATCTTCACCCCATTTGAACGTTGTGACAGAACGACATACATGCGCATCAGTTATCATGATAAATGACGTATTTATTTATCCGACGGGCCTAAATAGCTATGGTAATATTGGTCGTACAACAGCACAAAAGGTAACAAAACACAAAAGTTGAAAAAGGTAAACCGCGCTATTTACAAAGTGGCTAGCGAGGACCACACAGACACAATCGGGCCGCGCGTGCGACTCTGCCGCTGCTCAATGGAAAAAAAAACCATTCCCAGCATAGATCTTTTTCGGTTATAGATCTCGCATTTCGCTGGTGTGATTTGTGATGTTCGGAAATGTTAATGGCACATCCGATTCGATTTCGAGAATAATCGATACAGATAATAAATCGATATTTCAGCACTGTAAAATCGATATGTTGCCCTGTAATATATTACAACCCTCAACAATTACTGAAATCAATGACCGTGAAGTTAGTAAGACCAAAGCGTGTTTTACGGCTGCTTAGTTGTGTGCCGATACTCGGGAGCAGTGTTTATGCGATCGGCGCAAGCGCTGACGGACATAATACACGCGCACAATCTATGACACCGCACTACGTATCCGCTCTTTGGTGTTAATCTGAGCTATTTTAGGATTTACCAAATTTTTACATATGTAAAATGAACAAAACAAAGTTCTGGCTAGTATACTAGCCACATACAATATATTATAATATATTATTCAATTACAACAAACCTAATTAACAAGCATTATGGTGATTTTTCAGTTACGAAAATTTTAATACATATATTTTTTGCTTTTTATAATACATTTCAAAGAAATTGATATATACAATTCCTCATGTTATTAGTTGGCCAAGCACAAGCACATGTGGGCTACTTTACTCGTAGGGCACGTCTAATTGAACGTAGGCGCGGCGGCGGGCTGCCTAACCTAATTTACATTAATGCAAACGAGGAGCATTGTTCAGGTGTGAAACACCAGTGTCAACACAACGCACTACTCAAATAGTTTATTAGCTCCACCCAGCGCTCTCTGGCGGCTGACTCTTTGATACACAGACCCTGACAGCCACGAATATTTAACTCTTTAAGAATGCTATGGATATTTGACAGGAAATCGACGTATGTGTAAATAATTGTTTTTATTCATATTTCAGCGTGGGTCGTTCGCACATAATACTCGTACGTGTTCAATTAGACAACTATCTGAATGCAAGAGAAATTATATGGGTAAATCATTGAGGTCAACGACTGGGTTCACTCGAGGTTGCGGTCACCTGAAACTCTAGAACTCTGTAGTGGTCACTTCATGTATCTTAAAACCTCAACAGGGAGATCAAACTTAGTTAGGTAAATTATTGTAAAGCAAACACAGTTATAACGTATTAATGAAAATTACAAGATTAAAAAAAATTACCTTCCCTAAGTTACAGTGATATTCAGTGCAAGTATATTAAGGATCTGTGAATTTAAAGATTCATACATTTCACCAGCAAATTATTTAAAAACAGTGATTTTGTTACAATTTGGACCATCCAATTTCTATATAATATATATTTTACTATTATAAAAAAACATATATAAAGCTTCAATTAAAAGTTCAAAACCAAAACGGCGAATTCCTCGGGTGACGTCATCCGAAAGACAATGAACGATCATAAATTAAAGTGACAATCCGCCACCTTGGAAATTAATCTCCACATGTCGGGTATCGCGTACGTCGCTCGTTGGTAAACACCATATAAAAAATTACCGATTGAGACCTCGTCGTGCGGCAAAGTGCATTCTTGTGTAAGTTGGTTGAAGACAATTCGCGAGAATGTGCGAATGAAGGAACGTTGCCTCTTAATATGACGATGCAATGTTACTATGAGCGTGAATGCACGCGTTGCGCCATGTTTTACTGACGTGCTTTGTTTAATTACTTCATCTATGTCTATAATTAAACTTTTTTTGTTGTATCTGTGTGATCTGTCATGGTGGATCTTTTAAAAATAAAACGAACTTTGCTTATAGATTTTATCATTGATATAATTACTATAACTAAAAAGAGAAATGTTTAATACTTGTAACGTATGGATTAGTTAATTATGCTTATATTTTATGCAAAATGTTGTTTTAGTAAATATATTTCCTAATATCAATCTCAGAGTATCTTGGAAGCGGTGTGGGCGCCATCGTGATTCAATTGTTTACTTTATTACACCCATCAATTTGTATTCACCCATATGGTACGTTTACCGGCATCGATTTTTTATCTTATTCATAATGAGAATAATATGTTTTTTTTATTAAAACGCGTCGGCCAAAATTTGCGTAACCTAGATACGTTTTACCCCCTTACGATCGTAAACAGTATATTTTAATAATTTGTGATTTTTTTACAAATATTTTAGTCAGTCAGTTAATTTAAAAAAGTATAAAAATAGTTCTTAGCCATCACAGTTCTTGATTAAAATCGCACAGTGATTCAGTATTGTAGTGTACAATTCTCATAGCTATGAATCGTGTTAGTAAACTAATAGTTCAGCATAAATCATTGTATTTTAAGAGGTTTACTGAAAATCGTCTGAATTCGGAATTATGTTGATAGAACGACATTAGACATTGGGAAATTAGTTGTTTAGTGATATATCGCTATCGTTTCTTGTAATCTAATAAATAATTGTAAGCAATGTACTCTATTTAGTATTTAATACTTTTTTGTTACCACATTATATTAAAAATTATATTATATTTATCTTATCATATATCTCATTAATTATACATTTTACGTAATTTCCTAATAACTAATATATTAAATACTAAGATTGCGATATTGTTAGATTCAGGCAACCACAGTTACAGTAAAAACTGACCGCATATAGAAGCAGCCGTATCTATTTCTCACGGAGTTCGTTTTAACATTCTATTTAGTCTCGATAACATTTAATGATATCTGAGTTAGTGAAAGTACATACTTATAATATTTCCATAACATTAATGAAGGAACGTGTTGCAAGTAATATTTACAATACGCTTAGAAACTTCATTAAAATTATAGCTCCTTGTAAAGTTATGCCACACCTGATATTATATACACTTAAAAAATAATCAAAATTTTATAGTCATAGGTAGGTACATAAAAGAACATAATTTGACGGGCATTAGACCTTGGAAATGTCATCGTCGACCGGTTTTGAAATGCAATACTTCATATTCTTGTTCTTTCTGTCCTCTTTGGCAAGCGGAGTTATTGATACCAGTATACTCGTATTATTTGGTCTAGCGACGATTGTCCGGCTAAGAACAATGCTTTGAAAGGCACACGATTAATAAACTAATGGGTTTGATTATTATTGTTAGTGTAATACAAGCATTGGTATTATTTTGACTAAAGCTCGATAGTGCCTATAGATTCTATGTACGATAATTTTTGTAACTGCTTCAAGTTTGCAATAATTTTTAAAACAGTACTTAATAAATTATATTATTATTGATTTAAGTTATTCTTAAAGTATTGAATAACATAGATTTATGCTAAATATTCAATTTAATATGGATTCCGTTATATTCAAGTTCAAACAACTAATAGCAAGGACAATGCTCACTTCGTTCTTTTGCTGCAATGAGACATAAATACAAAATTATTGGTCATTGTTTTAATACAACGGCGGACATACCGCTCATAACTATTAAAATACGCGATGGTTTGTCCTCAATGCTCTCGAATATCTGCAAGTGTCGTCTCAGTTGCATTGTCCAACTTTAGCTTAAACGCTGCATAGTGCATCATTGTTTCGACATTGCTATGCCAAGTACACTTGGCAAGTAAACTTGAACTGTGAGACCTTACGAAACTAATTTGTTTGTAAAATCTTTTATGCAACGAGTTGTCGCTTAAAACGTTATAATTGCTGGGTATATATACAAGTGTCTATAAAGTTTATTGACTGAAGTGCTAAAACCTAACTCGCATGTTACATAAGATGCAAGGTGTTTTGTTGCTTAATATAATTATTATCTTTGACGTTTTACTTCAATTACTATGTAATTTTTGCAATAAAAATAATTAAAAAAAATAAATTAAATCAGCTTCACGCTGTATCCCGCACACAGCAGGGTAGACAGAGGGAACCTAGAGTTAAGACTCCGTTCCTCACTTTCTGCCGAATTCTGAAGGCATTGCGTGTTGATTGGCAGAACTCATCGTCGCGTTTTGCCTCGACACCAGAGCGAAGAAATGGAAATATAAACGTAAATAAATAATAATTTATTACAGTATAATCCCCAATTATTTCTTTACTTGAATTTTTGTTAAAATAAAAATATTATATAATAATTTATTTCAAGATCTATTTCTAGATAATATATTAAATTGCTAAAACTTAATATTAAGGTTGCAGTAGTCAGTGGCAATAAATAATTGTGTCGGGGACACAAAAGATGGAATTCTGAAGTCGACCGGCGACGTCTGATAAAATCATGCTGGGACTGCGGCCACAGTGGTCTCCTGCTCTAATCCTTCAAATCTTTTAAACGAAACAGCATTAATAGCAGCTTCATTCTAGCCACTCTACTATTCACGTTTATATCCATAGGTTTATTTAAGAGGAGAAAAATAAATTGATTCTTGATTGTGACCATTTAGCGATAAGACAAGGAAATGCTGCTTTTTCCATTCTCTTCTGTCTAATGTCCAATCAATTTTAAATAATAGCTCCTTGTCTACCAACCTGTTGAGTCGTTTGTATCGATATAGTGAAGAAAATTAGTTGACTTAACAATTGACGATTTATAATACAAGATCATGAGTTCACAACTTGTGGTTTTCATGGATGCTATTATGACAGCATTGTTGCCAATATTTCTTAGAGTATAGTGTTATAGTTGAAACGTAGTAATTTTGCTTTTTATATATATATATATATATTTATATTTAATATATAAAGATCTAATTAAAAATTAAATAATTTCGTCATTCTTGTATTTACAATATATAGATTCCATTATTTAGCGTGTAATTTTTTATTACTGAGTTTATATTCAACTAATCCTCTTGGTATAGCCCTAAAAAGGCATAAAGCGCTCTAGACTTTCAAATTAGCATGTCTAAAAAGAAAATTGATCGCTCTGAGGTCGCTCATTGTGTCCGTTAAGGGGGACATTTATCTACTATTATTATTTTGGGCCGGTTTTTTATGTACCTGCCTACATGGCGCCTGTCTATTCATATTTAAATTCATATTTCGTGTTGAGTAATTTTTAACATTTATTATACAATGTTTGTTGTGTAATCGATGAAATGATAAATTACAACGGCTTATTTTCAATACTAAGATATTTTTTAGTAAAGCTTATAATGTCTTTTTAGTCAATCGTTAAAATATATGAATTTGGTAAAGTTATCTTTTGATGTTACATTTCCTACTACTACCGAAAATTCATTTTATTTGATATACTTAGTAGGTTTATATAATAAATTCACAGTGTGATTCATCATAACCAATAGAAAACCTTTAAAAAATCATCATATTGGTTCATAACCCTAGTAAGGCACAGTTGGGTTTTCTTATTCATTAGTGCAGAGTTCCTCCCACCGACGTCGCTCATTTTATTTTATTTATGGCCAACGAGCCGAGGTGAGACCCCAATTTCGCATACGTCCGTTGCTTGATAATAATTATACACTAGCAACGTAAGTCTAAAAAAGGCCGGCGTTTTAACATATAGCCTTTTGGGCTATATACTTCATGAGATTTCATCTACCAATTGTTACTGTTTTATATGTTTTTATTTATCTATTTTTCTTTTAACTTTAATATTAATAATATCTTAAATAAATTATAATATAATTTCAATTAGATAATGAATACAATATATTTAAAATAAAATAAATAAATAAATGGTTCTTTTAAAAAAACGCTCTAACACAAGAAGGTCAACTGGGGCTCGGTGGCAAAAAGCTCTCTTATGTCCGCGATGTTCAGATAACCTTAAACTGAGCATTTGTTATCCTTATCTCGTGTTCGAGCGTAGCTAATGTGGCTTCAGGGAGATATGCCCGATCGATTTATGTCGCCTGCCTGGCACCCACGACAAATTGATAATTAATTTTCGACCGACGCCTTTGATCACCACCGAAGTATTTGCGAGTTGGTACATACGTCCAAACAACGGGCGATTACCGTTAAACATTTATTGATAAATATTTTGACGTTTCCTTATTTTTTCTTTGAATATGGTGTAAATAGAGACAGATTTCTTTTCTTTAGCTTATATAATTATGCATACTCTCTTTGTTCCGCCTTTGTGCATTTTATGTCATAAAAATTTTATGTATTTAATCCTATCAAGTGTGTAATAAAGACTTTTTATCTTATCTTTATCTTATCTAAAATAGATACTAGGTATAATTACTTACCTATGTAAATCGTTCTGAAGAGAATCGTCACATATCTACAAAAGAAATTTTTTTATACCACATTTAGTAAAATGTGGTATAATATGTATGTAAAGTATGTCATGAGTACATGATTGTATTATTTTACAAGTATCAGATATAAATTTTTAAGTAAATGTCAATGCCGCCAAAAATTCCACGGAATAATTGAAGTGAAAACAACCACAGAGTAGTCCCGTGTCAGCTTGTCGTGTTGGTGAAATATTAATCGATTGGAAGCACTTTACTACGTGTAAATCAATATTCTATGTTTTTCTGCCAAGTTACCTTTGAAGCTTCAAGTCTACCACCAAGTAGAATGGTCAGCCAAATACGGTCGATCTTTTTCTTTTTGCATACCTATACCTGCACACTGCGAAGGATCTTTAACAAAAACGATACCTCTCTCATCGGGTAATTTTGTCAAATTACTGGAGATATCACTTTTGATTAGGGTACCGAAAACAATACAAAACCTTTTGTGTAATTCAACACCGATAGCTGGCTTATAAAATATAACGTTTAAATCAATGTGACTGATCGAAAGGTAATGTAATTGAACACTTTGTTTTTTACAAACAACTTTTAATGAAATATAATTGATGTCACAAAAGAAAACATTTACAAAGTTTTCAAAAGATAGCAACCATTACGTATGTTTATAAACAATCTAAAGCTTATCGAACACTCACAACTAGGTAGCCATTTCATATTGATTAAATGAAAAAAATAAGGAAAAGAAACAAATGGGTTGTGTCAGAAAAATATGCGTTTCGGACAGCGTCAACACGTCACGTCCACAACGCCGCCTAAACACCGCTTAATCCCTTAAAACAATGCTAATGGATCCACGTAAGAGTCCCGCCATCAACCACGTCACGTGATCGTCTTAACGCTCCGATCACCACCAATAAAGTTGACACTAAATTACGAACTGTTTTATTTTACTTCCCCAACTTAAAATTACAAAATTGTAAATAAATATTTTATTATACACATCCACTGAACGCATTTTAGTGTGAGCGATGAACACGGGTTCACGTCAAAACATCTTTATCTGGTTATTTGTCTTATAAAATATTATCGAGAGGCACTTGGGTACCGTCAGCAAAAGAGGATATGCGTGCGATTGTTGACTTTACGCCCACGGCCCGTGATCGCTCTTTGGGGCGAGACAAACAATAAAAGCGACGATTACGAGTGCGGGTTGTAACAAATATTGTTTATTATTATAAAGAGATGATATACCAAAAAAGAATGAGTCTTTAGGCGTGAATACCATCGCCGCGGACGTTACCGGCGTCGGAGATTAGAGCGCGCGCCGTGCACCCACCCGTACAAAATTCGACGCGACGGCTCGAGTTATGAAGTTCTGATATACTGATAAATCAATAAATTTTATTGTGATAGTTCGAACGCGTTATAATTTTGCAGTTTGAATTGATGAATATAATAAATATCCTTTCAATAAATCGTTATTAAACGAATTTTAAATTACACGTAACCTACAAAAGCACACAAGAATTTAAGCTCGTTATATATATATATATATATATATATATATATATATATATATATATATATGTAATTTCTGCATCTTATTACGCCGCAAAAATTTTAACAGTTTAAAGTCAAATTACGGAGGATAAGTAAAAGCTAACAACCGGTTGAGTCGGAAGAGGCGGGCAGTCGTCGCCTGCCGCAATCACCTCCTCGTCGCGTTTTCATCACCTCGCGCGTTAAAAGTGACGTTATTACTGATGCAAATCGATCACCGGTAGTTATCGTTGCGAGGGAGGTGGACGCAGAAAATTAACGCGATACGCAAGATCATGTTTATAGCCTTACATGATTAAGGAGGATGATAATTATATACCTATCATTTTCCTTTAGATAGGCCAGTCGTGGTGCTGAGGCACACAGTGTGATTGTAAATGCGATAGGTCGTGGGTTCAATTAACACTAGAAGGGAATTAAATATTTAATATTTTTATTTCTTCGCTCTGGTGTCAAGGGAAAGCACTCAACATGTAATGTATTCTTTCTTAATACCAGGTTCCCTCTGCCTATTCTGCTCTCAGCAGGATTCAGCATGAAGTTGATATATTTATTTTTAATAATGTTACTTTAGAACATAATATTATATGATGTCTAAAATGCGCAAAGCACAATAATGTAGGTATTTATATGAAGAACTATTAGAATAACAAGAGTAGAGAACTCTAAAAATTAATCGACGTCGGAAGCGTGGATTCCATTGCTTATTCGGATGACTTGCAGGTTGCAACTAGTGGGCACAATCTCATTGACTCCACTATTGACCCCCGCCACAGCATGATGATCTTGATATTATAAATAATACACTAAGAATAGTGTATTCCCGCGGGTATTTATATATACTATTTAATGTGAAATAATATAATAAATTGTTGAAACTGTTCGTACTTACTCCAGGGAATAGCTAACATTGAGATTAACAGTGTGCAATCTGTGAATAGATCGAACTGATGTTTCGCATCTGGTAAGTCCTATTATAACAACATAATATAAAAAATGTTAGTTATACTAAATATTTTTGTTTTTATCCTGTAAATAAGGTTTTAATGAGAGTAAATGAATAATTTATTCTCATGTCTTAGTAATTTATTAAAATATACAATAGTACAAAGATAGTAAGTACACATTATTGATAAATTTTCTTAATATCACGTTCTAGTGTGAAAGTAATCGTTGTTATGTCAAATATACCAACTTTTGTTACATGTACTTGTAGGTAGATAAGTGTGCATGTGTATCTGCCTAGCTTGGAATATAATTTAAAATGTAAATAAACTTTTATTACTATTTTAAGTATGACTTTTAAGGCAATTTAACGTAATAAAAGACAATTCGAGATTATTTTATATTTTATTAATTTTGGAGGATTTGGTTGTAACATTTAAAATTACAATATTAAGTATTTAATGAGACAAGAATTATTTTTTTTATGATTAAATTTGATTATTTTGCATTTAATAAATATTAAACGATACTACGTAAATAAAAATAAAATTTACCTTTTTCCCTTCTGCTGTCTAGTTTGTTAAACATGTGACATTTTTCGTCAACATGTACTGAAGGGCTTCGAACATGAAAAATTCAAGGGACTATTATGCATATGTATTATTTGTGCAATGTCTTTGCCTACATGCTAAACAATATTTACTTAAATCTATCTACACATACGTAGTCAAAATGTGTTAAAATGTGTTATAATTAGTAGACATTGGAATGATTTGGAATATCTCGTTAATAAATGTATATGATAATTACAGTAGTTGAATATTATTGGTGCTAAACATAATTTGAGTACTTAAATTACGTTACACAATTTGATTTCTTTTGCATTATTTTATGCTGCTAACTCCATTCATAAAAGGGACGAGAGAGATGTTTTGTAGATATCCCCCCTTTTTTTAGTGAAATGGTCATGTCATTTTGATCAAGCGTGTGACTGTAAATGTGACGAGGTTCAATTCCCATTCGGGAGGAATGTAATATTTATCATTGAAAATATTAATTTTCTCTTTCTGGTAACGAGTCAAATATCTGTGATGTGTTACGCCACTCAACTTGCAGACAGAAAGTCTCGACAGAAAATGTGGAACGCAAGTGCCTTAATAGGGACGGAGTATCTAAACATTAGGTTCCCAGGTTCCCTCTGCCTACCAAACTTATATTACTTCAAATTTATTCAATATTTTCATATCAGATCTTATAATTAGATATTTTACATTATGTAATACATATACTCTTAACATAACGCCTATATCTAAACTATAATTAAAATTCCTAAAATCATAGCCGAATATAAAGTATGTTCATTTTATTGTATTGACGATCGAATTTAGAAAACATCCCCGAACTATGTGTAGAGGTTCCACTAAAAAACATAAACCAGTCAACATTGGTCGGTGCTTTTCGACTTCTGACTTTATACAAAAAACGTTGCGTTGAAGAATGTAAAGAGCCATTTAATTATCCTAATATATTGTTATAGTCGTGAAGGGAGGCGGTGATAAATTAACAGACGGACAAAATTGGTTAAGGTGGCAAATGGAACTGATTCTTTGAAAGTGCATATAAAGTTTGTAGATTATATAAAAACATAAATGCACAACTTGTATCTTAAAACAGTAAAGGTAATTTATTTTGATATATTGCAGCGCCCCAAGCCTATATGCATATATACATTCTCACATTACTGCACCCGATGCTGCAGTACGATGATCCTTAGCGGTTTTTATTTCCATTTTTGCCTCAATTCCTTTATTATGGGCAAGTGGCTCGCTCCCTACTTCAGGTAGCCTGGTCTCGCTTCGGCTTGACCCTAGGTATTCGACAAGCCGTTTATTTTTTTTTAATTAATTAATATAATGTACATTTTTAAAATATTATAAAACTAGTATATCCACTTATTTGTTCTATGTCGTCCATTATTTCTGATTCCTTAATACAATATATAATATGGCTTATATATTGGTGACCGTGTCATTAAGATGGGTTGGAATGGTGAAGCAAGAGAGAACAAGGTGTCATAGTTGGGCGTCCCGCTGCGCCCAGGCATTGTGATCGACAGCTTGTTTACTAAAAATATGCATAATGAATTTATAATAGCCCGCCCGGTATGTCGCGTCGTACTTTCTTACCAGGACTTCCTTACGTTGATATAGTCTATAGCAAATGAAGATTAAAACTTACATTTTATAATGAAATAAAATCACTAAAATCAATGCAATATCAATAAATAAAGTAGTTTTTGTATAATGTTTTATAAGGTTATTTCATATAAATAAAATGCCTTGGGCGTGGTAAAGTTAGTAATAAAAATTTCTTTGTAAAGAGACCTAATTGTGCCACCGCAGCGTCGCGTTCCCACGTTAAAGTGCATCAATGTTTGAGAATACATTTAGCATTCGATTGTTTTAGTGTCGGCCGAGACGTCTACAGAGTAAACATTACGCATCTCGAACTTGCTTTTCGTGGGGTTCAGTACTTGCTGGCAATATTGTATTTTTTTAAAAGATTTTTTTAAGAATTAACATTTACCAAATAAAAAATAAAAAAATATATTGTATAGCAAACTTGGAGGTGTAAAATCCTATAGATTTTCTTCAACATGTTGGAGAACTGTTGCGATTGCTTTATATTTTTTCTTCCCTAAATTTGAAATTCCACACCGTGTAAAATTCGGAATTACTTTAGCAAAGTTTAGCGTTTTAAATTTCTTACAACTCTTTATTAGATGGTTGGAACGTTCGTAGAAATAATTATGTACGGTGCTCCAAAATATCTTTTATATTGAATACAAGCGGACGCGTCGGCCACGCGGGGCGCCCATCGCGCGATTCGTTACGTCAATCTTTAAATTTTTTCTCAAACAAATCTGCATAGAGTGAGTTGACATCGCGACATAAAGGTGGCGTGCAGTGCGTCCTCATTGTCCACATTTCTTTATAAATATTTTGACATTTCTTTATGTAGCCCGCCGAGTTATTTCACAAACAAATTCATGTCAATTCTTTTGTAAGTTTTAATTTGATTTATTTTTCATGACGAAATGCCGACAACGGGCGGCAACTGGCGCAAGAACTGCCTCGTTATTTGTTACTTGACCGGCACATACTTTTAGAGTAAACATATGTTATATCTGTTTGCTTATTATTATATAAAAAAAGTATTTAAGTTTAATAATTTACACAAGTTTTGTCAAAATTTTAACATTTAATGTGTTTATTTTCCAGCGATGCAAAGAAAAACTGAATACACTGGCAATAAGTGTAATGAATCAATGGCCTGGAATTCGTCTCAGGGTAATTGAGGGTTGGGATGAAGAAAATTCGCACCTTGACAACTCATTGCATTACGAAGGTCGCGCCGTGGATCTCACCACCAGCGATCGCGACCACAGTAAAAATGGAATGCTGGCGCGTCTCGCAGTTGAGGCTGGCTTCGACTGGGTCTTCTACGAGAGCCGGTCTTACATTCATTGTTCTGTAAAGACAGGTGTGTATCAATTATTCTTTAAACTACTCTATGTTTTAGTACAATTTAGTAAATAGGTATCAACGTTATCGCACTTTATTGGACCTTATTAGAAAATCAAAGGCACCTACTAAGACTTAGTATTTAACTATGAAAAAGTACCGTTTAGTGATGTTAAATGTTGATAGGTACATAACTGTATTATAACACAGAGGCTAAGAGACAGGCCTCGCAGGCCAAATATATAGTTGAGCTTTATAAGAAGAATGCACCTCAGACAGCTTCCCGCGCCCGCTCACCGGCGGTGTCGATCAAACGGACGAACAAGCCTCTTGTTAACGTACGTCTTCCTCGCACCCCCCGTGTTTCGTATGTCGTTCCCGCTCTAACACGGCTACAACGCAGCCAATCCCCCACTTCTATAATTACGCCGGTGATTCAATGGCTACTTATATCTATATATATGTATGCAGCACAACGATGAGAGAAACAACTATTTATGTATATGTATGGACATGTTTTAGATATAACAGCGGTCTGATGCGTGTGCGCATTCTTAATTTTGAAATTATATCAGCGCTCGACTAAAAAATCTTAATAGTTTTTGTAGTTTCTAATTGAATCGACTTCCTTCCTGTAAAATTTTGCAAGTATATCTAATACCTACTGGATTTTCCATAGCAATGTTAAAATTTTTATGTACATACAAATAACTAGTCAAAGTAAGAAAAATAGTAAGAATTATTTGCACAAATATTTGTAAAAATGAGGAAAACCATGTATCATTTATGAAATCGTGACGACTTTCGATTGTTGTACAACTTATGGGAAAACCGACGTTGTTTTTTACAGAAAGAATTCTCCTTATAAAGAGATGTGAAATTAGGAAAATATATTATACTAATATTTTTGATATTATTGAGGCCAGTCGTAGTGCAGAGGCACAAAGTGTGACTAATGTAAACGCGACATGTTGTGGGTTCGATTCCCACTGGAAGAAATGAAATATTTAGCAGTTTCATTTTTTATTCTGGTGTTGAGACAAAACGTGGCGTTGAGTTACGCCACTATGCCTCTAGATTTTGGCCGGAAGTGGGGATTGGTGTGTCTAAGCACTAGATCGCTCTGCCTACCCTCAGCTAAAAAAACGAATATCTTAATATTTATGCGAATCCTCTGTCACGTTATTCTCACTAAGCTTGCCTTGTGTTTATTCATATGCTTATGCTTTCGATTTTATACAAATTTTGGCGCTATAAATAATTAACATATTGTATAAGTAGCTATATTTCTAAAGTCAAGGCCAACGTATAAGATATATGTTATAAATTCCATTTTAAATGTTTTACTTTAATTACTTTATACTATAATTTATTGATTAAACGCTTAACGCTTACACCCGTAAGCTATAACCGCAATGGATTGTAGTATTTTTAAATTTTAATCAATTAAACATTTATTGCATTTCTTTATCTCAAATTCCTGAATCTCAATCTACATTAAAATTTTGAGTGCTTCTTTGTGGTTATGCAAAAATAATGAACTGTTAAAAGCTCGTATGTTCTGATTCCTATCACAGTTTATTAATAAGCTTAAGACTTTTAAGTAACTGTTATAAAACTTTATTACTGTCAATTTTGTTAAGATAGAATTAAAAAAAGCAACAAATAATAAATTAATATTATTACAAGAATTTTAAAATAAATTATTGAATTGAAAATCTATTTTATATGAATTTCACATTTTTAGTATAGTATGTGTAGTAATATATTTTTGAGAGCATATAATATATATTTGAAATTTAAATAATTATGTTAAGGTAAACTCTATATCTTATAATACGCTTTCAATTTGATTGTTTTATGCCGTTGACATAACTGCAGCTTCAAAAGACATCAACGCGCTTGAATGTCGTTAAGATATTTGTTGTAAGTGCCTTGCCGTAGTGGGTAAATATTCTATTTTGTTTAGTTGATTTTTTTATTGATCTCATGAATTTCATTTTCTTATTTAAAATAATATTATGCTAGCTGTCTTAAATCAATTGTTATTAGTTATGTTAAATATATGTATATAATAATAACTTTTATAAAACAATTAAATAACTAAAATTAAAATAGTATAATTTAATACTGACCATAAAGTTATATATGAAGGAGGTGCTCGTAAATGGGGTGTGACCGAAGGCAGGTCACGAGACGCTGAAGGCCGAACGACACGATCTAGACGGTCCTGGCCCGAGATAATCGCTCGATATAATATTCACTGAAAAAAAAATGTAGGTAATAAAAACACAACTGCAAATGCCAACGCTAATTGGTCAACTTACATTGTAAAAAATAAATAAATTTATATCATATATTTGATATATGAGATAAATCATTTTTTTAACTTTAATATAAATAATTTAAATTGTGAAACTAACCTAAAACTGTTTTGTTAACGTATTTTGTTACCAAGTCCAAAAGTTTCATACTGGATTCTGAGTGTGTCTTATATTGGTATGTGTGGGAACGTAAAGGACCGCGGCCGCAACTATCCGGGATGTGGCGAGTGGCAACAGCGTGCATCGCTCGAGCGCACACCGTCCGCTAACAATGTTCTTCTTCTCTTCTTACTCTGCTACCTATATTAAATAGTCTCATTATTATTTTGTCATATAGTTTACAATATCTTCTTTATATTATGCAAGAATATTAACAATCCTATTTATATAAATTTTATTGCTAATTTTTAAAAAATTGTCACACTTAATATGTTCTTTCATTTGAAAGCACATGCAAGTTTACTTTTTTATTATTAATTTATTCTTATTGTTTTAATCAAACTTTGCAATACTTTTTAGTCTTGCATTTTTTATAATCTGTAACATATGTTCCATTTTCAAAAATATTACAAAAATGAGAGCACGTATTCCTCTTAAAGAAGCCATAGGAGTAGAGTTCAATGCTCTATAACATTGAGCAAGATCACTAAATGGTGTCAATTACCATATTTGAACCTGAAGAATTTCTATTAAAATATAAAATTGTCACTCAATTTACTTATAATATATTATATTTAGATGAATGGGCTAATCTATTATTCAATGTCATAACTCTCCGTTAGCAATAGCTCATCGTGTTTCATTCTGAAGATATCTATTACGTTAGAAAGTCAGCATACTTTATCAGCATAGCAGTATAGTTTTAATGATTCAATTACATCGCAAGATATTTAAGATTTTTAACCGACTGCTGGCAAAGGAGGTGATTATTAATTTGACTATGTTTTTTAAAATACCTGGAAAGTGCAAACTCAATGTTTCTACATTCGTCTATATGTTCTTGTTGCGTAAGTTTTGCTTAGTATTTTATAAACAAAATATTGCTCGCTTAAAATTGTTTGTAAATACTCTACAAACTTCTCGACAATAAATATTTAAAATGTTTTATGTAAAACAAACGCGTAAGATATGCGCAATAACTTTTTTTTTAGTTACAAGAAGCTCCTCTGGCCTCATGTTTTTAATATGTTTGATAAATTTAGGCGTTTTTGCAGACTAAATATTTATTGGTCTGGAAGCTCTATAAAGATACCGCTGCCGCATATGAATCATAACCAAAGCGGCACGAGGGCTGTTTACATTTGCACGAATACAACGATATTGATATTTAATTGCCATATGTTTTGAATAAATTAAATATACCTGTCGGATAATTTTCAACTTTATTCAAAAAATACCATGAGGCCAGGCGTGGCGCAGGGGCGTAAGCGTGTAACTGTAAACGTGACATTGTGGGTTCGACTCCCATTCGAGGAAATTATATATCTTATAAGTACTAAAAATAAGACTAAATCAATCGGCAAATTTATTCATACATTCCTAGTATTTATATTAAAATTAATAATTAAATTAACAATGAAATCACGATCACTAGGAAATATAGTTTTGTCTGTGCAATATTTGATTTGAAAATTGTTTAGGTTCATAAACATTCTTAATTCTAATATAAATAAAATATTCTTGAAAAGCTAATGAAATAAATTAATTATATACCTACAAGATTTTAAAAAAATGCCGCTTCAAATTGCCATCTTTAAGGAACGCAATGAATGATCGTAAATTTTAATTCATCATATAAAATGATCCATTGCTGTGATAAAGCGAGGAGTGTCACGTGCGTATATTTATCTGGCAACAGCATGGCCAGGCACAGCTCAGGCGCCGCCTAGCTCTCCCGGTGGTCTCCGCGGGGCGGGGTCGGCGCGGCCACTCGCGGCAGCCGCCTCCGCCTCCGCCTCTCCCGCGCCCGCGCCGCTTATCGACGCATCTTCAACCTAACCTCACTTACGTCACGCCACTGTGAAATCGTGTGACAGCTTTAAGATATTGTATTAGTTTAATGGCCATTGAGGTCAGGATTCCCATTGCTTCAAATTAAAACGATATACATAATTTTCTAAATTCTTTAAATATTCTATGCGTGAGAAATAAGATGACACATGTGACAAAGAGACAGACAGAAAGACAAATATACAATAAATTTACCAAATTTGTATATACAATTTCGTCGATTCAATATGTATTTTAATATATAAGATACAGACGGAAATGACTACAGTCATCCTGTATGAGCAAAAAAAGAAAAAGATTGCCTTGAGAGCAGTGTGCAAAAAACCAAAGGTGGCCGACACCTATTCAATGATTCGTATGATGTGTTCAGCTAACAACAAACAGAATGTCTACAATAAGTGCCTGACTTTGAACGAAATCTAATTTATGTGGTTATTGTGAAATATGATCGGGATACGCCATCTTTTTGTGGACGATATCGACCGAATTTATCGCTCGGTTAGACAACAAGTCAAATCTTAACGAGCTCTTGAGCGTTACCATAAGCTTTGCAATAAGCCACCGACTGTTCATTAAGGCGTGTGATTGTAGCGTCTTCTTTAATAAGCTTCGGCAAAGTTATATCACTTAAAGCTCACCTTTTTTGCTATCTTTACATCACTTGGTGAGAAAAAAGCGCGAGAACGACGGTGGTTTAGCATACCGATTTATCGTTTTCATATTGATTCTTAGCACGTAAAGGTAGAGTTTTTGTAGGTGAAAGATTAACCACAGGTACAGTTTAAGCTGGATCAGGATTAAAATAAATACCATTATATAATAAACAAATAAAGCTACAGCGAGCCAAACGCTTGCCATTTTTCTACATCTATTTTTTACAAACAATGGACTAAAAACTTACCAAAAAGGATTGATTTTTTTATGCTTATTTAGGTTAAACTTAACGTGTTTCCTTGAATTTTTATTTATACCTACTATAAGTAAATAATGCACATTTCTTATATTGGATTTTCACATAACCTAACAAAGGAATTACCTGAACGGAACAACGTTTTGTGGTGTACAGATAACCTTCGGACTGAGAACAAGAAACCGACTGCGATTCTCTTTTGTTTTGTATCTTATCGGATTTTAATTACCAGTATAGAGAAATCTCGTTATTCTTTAGGAGATATAAGCCTTGCTGAGGAATTAAATTTGTTTATTTATTCTTTTGTTGCTCTAAACTCTATATTGTTTTAAAACAATAGATATTAATTAAACCAAGCATATTTAAAATATTAATTTTGCATATCAGGCCGTCGTGGCACCATGGCACATGCATGTAAAAGCTATAGTTATTGGTTCGATTCCACCTCGAGGGGATGAATTATTTAATATTCCCGCTCTGGTAATACGGTAAAGCAAAGTGCAATGTCTCGAAAAATTCGGTGAAAAGTGGGAAACGGCGTTTCTAACACTAATATAATGTGTCAATACTTAAGAAGTATCGTAATACCTGCTAGTTTTTCATGTAAATAAAATTTTGTTTTTTTTTCACCTTAAAAAATAAAAATAAAAATTAAACCACAACTCTAATATTACAGAATCATCAGTGGGAACAGGTGCTGGTTGCTTCCCATCTGGATCCATGGTTCACACAGAAGATGGCCCTCGCGATATTGCCTCTCTTAAAGTAGGAGACGCTGTGCTCGCTGCTGATGATACAGGAAAAATGATATATTCAGAGGTACATACATGTATTATCATTTTGATACTTTTTACTTAAACTACAATTTTAACTTTTAATGTTTTACAATTTTTTATGATTGTTAAAAATATGTATAGTTTATGTGCAAATTTATTTATATAAAAAGTTTATTACAAGCTATTATATCCTAAATATTTTTTTATTACAGGTCCTTACATTCATTGACCGAGACGAGAACGCAACACGACAGTTTGTTGAAATAACTGCCGAGAATGGTGTGGTCGTCACTGCAACACCTTCTCATCTCCTATTACTAGCGGCCGCTGATGGCTGGCGGGATATATTTGCTGCCAACGTACAAATAGGAGATGTCCTCCTTACCAGAGGGCAAAGCAGCGTAATGCGTCCATCAAAAGTAGTAAAAACTAGATTGGTTTCGAAGAAAGGTGTATTTGCTCCATTAACGAAATCTGGAACTATAATAGTCGATGATGCTTTAGCTTCTTGTTACGCCCTCGTCCACAGTCACTATTTAGCCCACGTGGCTATGGCTCCTCTACGATGGGCGTCCAGCTGGAGCACCTCGAAGACAGTTCCTCGCGGCGTACATTGGTACGCTAATACCCTTTACAACATAGGGGATTTCGTTCTGCCTTCATCGTATAGATATCGCTAATATATAGAAACAGTGTTCGTGTGATGAGAGGACAAATATTATAGTAATTTGTGAAAATTATGCACGCAGGACGTGCGGACGTTGGACATTTGTATATATATAAGGTTGTAAATAATGTGAACATGGCAGTCGTGGATATTGTATATAGATCTGGAATATTGAAGTTCTCTTATGTTAAACTCTGCTATAATTATCGTTGACGAGACCTTGTCTATTTATTTAGTAGTTTTAGGGAGTGACTTTGCAAAATTTAGATATTAATAATAAATAATTAATTAATTAGGTAACATACAAATATTTGTAAATTGTGTCGGTATTGTTATTCTGCACAATGCGGAAATAATTATCTGTATGCGCTTATTCGTATATTTTAAGTACTTGTATAGATAATAAATATAAGCACTTTATTAGTAGATAAATCTAAATTATCGCTCTTTGGCTATTATTTACGTTTTATTTAAGTCTTGTAACGCAAAATTCTCTTTGGTTACTTCCAAATAATCTCTTCTCACTATTCTAGTAACTTGACATTCCAAGACACTAATAATCTTTTTACGTGCTAACATTTTACAAAAAATAATGAATTTGTGATCTTGGTACCTACAACAGTGCCTCAAGATTTTATTTATTGTTATATTATATAGGCTAGTTTTCTATTTAAAAATTGACGAAAACAATCAAATCTTATATTCTTTTTTAATTTATTCACCTGTATTACTTTACCTTTTAGTTTATTTGCTGAATGCATTATTTATTTTTCACTTTGTTACTATTATATACTGCTATAATATACTGCTTTCTATTTATTTAGCAACGCTTCTTTGGTTAATTATTAACTATTATTTTACGCTTTAGAATACGTATTTGTACAACTCATGTCAAATTTATGGAGTTACTTATGTATAAAAAAATGCTCTAAGTGTATATAAGACTATTAAATTCAATACACATATATAATATTTGTATGTCTGTCTATTGTTCACAATAAATAGTTATTAAAAATCATATTTTATCAATCGTTCGTTACTTCTTTGCCGCTTTTATTGTCCTGAAAGCATTAAAAACGCTATAAGCATTTGGAGCAACTGGACACGAGTATTTTTTCATTATGATGATAATGAGTTTTCCGAGTTACATTGTGCTATAACCATATAAAATGTTTTATGAAGCACTAAAATCGCGTGTGAAAATGACAATACTTTTATTATCTCCTATCACTTACAGAGTGAAAAATGAAAAAATGTTTTGATCGTACAAAGGATCTAGAACTGAACTTTGGGTTCCTATAGTGTGAATTTAGTACAATATTATACTAACTTGCATCAGTATTTAGAAGTAGATGAAGTAAGGTGAAAATCAATGTTATATGTTTATTAATATACAATTATAAGTACTCCAATATTAAACGACTTGCAAATTATAATCATGCAGGTTAAACAAACAAATCTGTCCATTACTTACTAAGATAAAATTGTGTGACGTTTTTCTTATGTAATAGATATTTAATATTATTAATTAAAAATATATAAAAGCTTTAACTAATATTTCGATGACTGATATATGCCATATTACAAAAAAAATTAAAGGTACTCAGTGCTGTCTTTATTTTGGAACACTATTTTATACTTGCTGTATGTAAAACACTTGCTTGTATAATTTATGATATGGGGTTATTGTATTTATTATAATCTCGTAAAAGTACTTGTACACATATACATTTAGTTAAGTATTATTATTTAAATGTATTATTAACGTATGAGTAAATTGAGGTGGACAACTTTTTAAATTTTTGGCATACAACCTTGTAATTTATATCAATTTAGACCAGTTTCATGTAATTAATGCGCTTGCATATTATTTATTGATGTTATTTTTGTATTGATATAAAAGTCTTAACTATTCAAGTGAGCAGTTTTATTTAGTAGCCTTATTTAGTGTATTTTTTCCCCTAACATTGAAATTTCAATGTCAAAATCAGCTTCAAGCTGATTTTTTATCAATAATATATCCTATCAAATGTGTCTATTTAAGTTAGTAATTTTCTTTCAATATAATCCATCCATACCTATATTATAAATTCGAAAGTAACTCTGTCTGTCTGTCTGTCTGTCTGTCTGTCTGTCTGTCTGTCTGTCTGTCTGTCCTTTACGCAATCAGGGCCAAACCGCTAATTTAATTGTGATAAAATACTCATATAGAGATACTTGAGGGTCTCGGGATGAACATAGGATACTTTTTTTTCTCATATTTGTAATATTTTCGATATATACCCATATTTTAAAAAACTTATTAATTTGACATGAAATTTATTCCGCCATGTTAATAACAACCGTCGCGTTGCTAAGCAACGATTTGCAAAGTTTGTTATTAGAAAACGTCACCCAAAATGAGCTTGCTTAACGCGTCTCTCTATTGAAAACTGAAAATAATTGCATAAATATATTTAATAAATATTCGTATAGTTCAAGCGGGCGTAGCCGCTTTCGGGTCCACTAGTATTAATATAAAAAACACAAGAAGGCTGAATACTTGCGTTCCTCGGATAGTTTAGAGGAGAGAATTGACTAACGTGTGATTTATATGAGACATAAGAAAAAACAAATTATATATGGGGTACACTGCATTATTTCGTTGAGGAAAACCTCTACAGTTCATCTCAACATCTATCGTGGTATAAAAACTAGAAAAATATTTACCCTAATAACATACAGATCAAATCATCAAAACAGATGTTTGGTGTCAGTTTGTATGAAATTCTACTCAAAAGGGGAATGAAAATGATTTAAAAATAATTAATTTAAGATTTAAAGGAATATCAATATCATTTAAATTTATTGAACTGATATTTACCTAAATATATTTATTGAATAGATAAACTACATAACTATGAATGAGGCTTTAATATTGTTTAATGTAATAAGTATTTTTCTTGTCTCATTTTGATGTGAGTAGAAATTCTACGTGGGAAAGAGGGATTGTGTAAATTCCGGTCTAATTCTTGATTCATTTTATTGCTAATGGATGGTTATTGCAAAAGTAATAGCAGGAAAGTCCACATGATTAAAACAAAAGGCATCTGTGACTGTAAATAAATTAAAATAAACAAATAAGATTAATTTATAAATGCAATTTATTGAGCAATTGCAATTTAACTACAAATCAATAAACTCGCGTAATGTAAAAGCTCTCTTAGCTACACTGCTGCCATCTTTGTATATCACACCTTACTGCACCTGGGTTTTATCTGAAAGACTTCAACGCGCTGTCGATGTTTTAAAGGGTTAGAACAGCAAATGAAGGGTTGAGGATAAGCAGAGAAGAAAAGTGGTGGAGTTATTCTCACTTGTAAAATCAAAACACTTTCTTCTATTTATCTGTTACTGAAACAGTTTTACTTGAAATATTCGTAGGTTAAATAACTTATTGAAATAATTTATATAACTTAGTGTTCGTCTAGGATCATTTCGATCACCCGCAACTTCCTTTATGTGGACTTCATGACCTTTACTTTTTTCATATTAAACTTAATTAGTTGTTATTGAAATTTAGGTCTAACACTCAAAAGCCGCGCTTTGTTTTATTAGAGCGTATTATTATTGTATTACTAAAAAATAAATAATTTTTATATAATCATTGTCAAATCGAACCCACAACTACCACATTTACAGTTAGATGCTGTCCACTGAACTGAATCTCACTCTTACTTTACTAATACGATACTTTCATATTTTTAAATCATATTTTTAAATGATCTATTATAGTTTTTTTATCAGATATTCCAGATTTTTAATATTCATGTATTTAAGCAAAGACTCAATATGCTATGAAGGTTTAGTGGTTAAGTAATTGTCTAATCAACTATTAGTCTAAAACCTTTTGCTAAGGCGCTATTTCATTATTTCTTGTAGCTTAACTGGACTATTATGACTCTTTATTAGATGTTCTAGATCTTAAATTTTTATATATCAATAGACAATGCTCATCAACTTTTGGATAAAACATATTTAATTATTTCTTATAGTTAAATTGCTATGGTTCTGCATCAGGTGTGCAACTTTGCGAAGTCAAATATAGCTTAGATCCTGCTCAAATTTAATAGCTATAACAAAAAAAATATCCAGTAGTTCCGAAGATGTGAATGTAACAAACAGAGAGACAAAAAAATATCTATTCTTATTTTTAGTAATATGTATATGCATTATGCATACTGTGGTATGCATTATTTAATTCTGAAAATGTGAGGGTTGGTAGAAGCTTTTCGTTAAAAGTTTAATTGTATTTTAAACTTTTAAACAACAACTACAAACGCTCACATTTTCATTCGAATTTATTGTATAACTTCAGTACGTATTATCACAACCAGGACCACATGCTAATCTAGTTTAAGCGCTTTAGCTTTTATAGCCTTAGCTATGTTATATCTCTCTAGCTGATAGACAGCTAAACATTTGGAAAATAAATTCTTTTTTATAGTGAATTTAATTTTTAATTAATTTCTGAATTTTATTTAAGGTAAATTATATTATTATATGAGAAATATATTTGCGACTTATAAATAGCAAATTGTATATCAGGTGTATTTGTTTGGACTATGCATAAAACAGAAAATTCAATTTTTCCTATTCTTATAAGACTTACGAGAAATTACTCTCATACACTTCCAAAGTAATGTGTGTATGTGGGTGTGGGTTTCTGCACCCAATACTGTGGACCGTACGTAGTCTGTCAGTCAATCAGATAGTAAAGCATGAGTTTTTTTATATATACGTGCCAGCGACCCACGCGCGGCTTCGCCTGCTTAATGTTATTGTTATTGTAGCTAAATCTCAAAATCATAATTAAATGTAGAAATACGATCGTATCGTATATGGTTTGAATTTCAACTCGATATCTTCAAGGGTTCCTGTGATAAAGGCTCTTGACAGACAGACAGATATATGGATGGCCAACAAAGTGATCTTATAAGGGTTCCTTTTTTCCTTAAAAGCTACGGAACCCTAAAAAGTGTTGGAAAGTTATGATTATTTACTTGTTAGCTTTCAATAGTACCTATATAAAAAACTTTGATGTTAAAAGTTTTTACATATTATTTTGCTACTTTGGATAGTTATTGTAGGGTGAATAGCTTTCCTCTAAATTGATCTTGTCAATACATTTATTATTGTTTTTTTCAAATATTTATGCTATATAGTTCGATAATACTTACTCCATCCAAATAGTGCCATACATGCATAGTTAAAGTAAAATATTGTAGTATAGATGAATTATAACATAACAAAAACTTAACCCAAAATTCTAATATACAGCTGCTCTTTATAACACTTCTAAAATATCCACTTTTGCTTACATATAGGCATTGCTCTACAGAACTAACTATTATGTTTATTTTCTAATATAATTCCAGAGATTTGGGGGATTCGTGTTTCACTACTGCTTTTGTACAAATATTTATTTTATGTTACGATTCTGGAGAGGAAGTGAAAGCCCATATAGCGTTAGAAACGTTACTGAAGGAATTCTATTTATTAGAGTACGTAGATTTAGGTGCGTATCTACAGAACCGCCGGATCAGTAATATTTCAAGACCGATGGTGTGCGCACGTCACACCCTACGGCAACAAGCGGTTCAGTTATTTCTACTGTTTGGCGAAGGCTATTATTAGATAGATACATTTTCATACATTCATTGGAGATAATCAAAATTTTGTTATCTTTTTTTACTTTTTAGCAATGAACATGAGTTTTATAAAGTTTGAAATACTAAAAAAGTTTTATCTTCGAAGTTATTAGTTTCGAACTAATTAAATTAAATTATTAACAGCAATACTACTTGGAGAAAGGGGAGGATTAAAAATATTGTTCAATACGAACAAAATGAAACACTTGCGGTAAGTGAGAAATATTATCTTACTCTTATTATGCTATAAGCACTGGAATATTAAAGTTTTCTCGAAATTCCTTCATGTTTTGGTATAATTATTTTTCAGCTTGACTCTGTATCCCACGTATAGCAGGGTAGGGTAGACGGAACCTAGTGTTAAAATATTCCGTTCTCCACTTTTCGTCGATTTTATTGAGTCATTCCGTGTTGAGTGGCGGAATTCACTCTAGTTGCCAGAGCGAAGAAATGAAAATATTAATAAATAAATATTTTTCTTTTAAATATTTTGTGTATTATATATTTAAATTTAGAATTAATTTTAAATTGTATCTACAGCATAGTTAATGTCGTAACGTACCTATTTATCAATTTAAAGGTATAAGAATTAGGCAAATGTTCCACTTTAGGGCCAATGTTATTTTAGTTTTACCCCTAATTTCCATTTCTCTGAACTTTAACCAACAGAAGCAAACAATTTCATCTATTAGCTTTGAAACTTTATATAAATAACAATAGTCATTTAGTTTAATAAATTTTCAGGAAGCTTGAATCTACAAATATTACATTAATTGAAATATACACTGAAATATAAAAAAAATCTATACGATTCCTAAATTTTATATTTTTTAAATGAATACCGTACTAATTACTATTGTAGAGTTTAACAATTTAATTTTCCATTATTATATGTAAAAGTCTAATTTCTTTTTTTCTCCTAAAATATAGTGGAAAATACTCCGTTTTCAAATTTCTAACAAATTCTCGAGGGATTGGTAGTCGAGTGGTGGAACTTAACTGCGCGGTATATCTCGTTACCAGAGCGATTAAATGTAAATATTAAGTATTTTACTCCCTCGAAGGGAATCGAAGCCACGATCATCGAGTTAAACACTTGTGCCCTTGCACCATGATGACTTTACTGAATTTTATTATACACATATCAAGAGGTTCTCTGTATAATTACCACAATATTATATAACGAAAAAAACTTTTGATAATGTGTAAGTATTGTATTTTCTTAAGGGAGGATATTACTTCACTTAATTAAAACAGTTCTATATAGTTCCGTAAACTCATTTGGGACTACCGTTTGATTTATTTTACCAATACGCCGAAGCTAATTCAATGCTCGTATATTGAAAATCTAATCTCGACTATTGGTAACTAATATTATTTACTATTTTAGAAATGAGATGTAATTTTTTTCTTGTATATTTGAAAAAAATATATAAATAAGGAGAAATACAAATACATTACTACTATTTTATAGGTACCTATCACTTAACTATTGTCTATGTATGAATATCTCTGATATTAAGAAAAGGACGAAAAGCTCCTATGTATTTTATACAGAAACGGCAGGATTCTCACAAGAATGTAATAAAGTTACATTAAACCTAATACATATATATAAAAATATATTTTATATCAGTGGCCGCCCACAACTTCGCTATCGGGGACTTTATCATCTTACGGACTTTATCCCATCCTGCTTTCATTTACCACCCGTTGTGATTGAAACTTGCGGCAAATAGACAAAGAAAATCTTATAGTCAAGGCTCTCTGCTCTCCGCTTTTCTCCTATATACGTGTATAAAAAGATAAACAAAAATTTAAAAATCATAAACTTCTTCATTTATATAAACTCGCCCTAAATTCAAGAAGTAAAGAAGAAGAAAATTTAATAGAGCAACCTTAGACTTATAAAGCGCAACATTAACATACAACTCTCATTTTTATGCACTTAAATAAATACTTATAAAAGTTTACGTGAAAAACATTTTATCATAATTTTTAGAAACGTGAAAAAACATTGAACATAGCAGGATTTGAACCCGCGCCTCTTGGAAACCGTCTAAGGTTAGTGGTCAGAACGCTTGAATTTGAACGTAGCGGGGTCCTGCTACGAATAAATAGTAAGTTTTAAATTATAGATACAACTAACAACTGATATATATACATAAATACATACATATCTACATACGTATGCCTATTTCCAATACAAATAGCCTTCCATCCACAACCCGCAGTGGCACTGAGCTCGGCGTGAATGCAATTATAGGAGCACTTTGGCCCTAGACGTCGATCATCTGAAACTCTTAAACTAATCAATAACGTAAATAGAAGTTCTATTATTTTGTAACACCTTTTACTTTGTATTGTTATCGGTAATATTAAAAATATTTAGTTGCCTATTTTTACTGACATATATGACTTACTTACATATATTGTATATATATTAAAAATTTATTTTTCCTCAATTAGCAGGGTAAGCAACACGTTGCATTTTGCCTTAGCTCTTACAGCGGTGGGAAAATTTAAATTATTATTTTGATTGTGTGGAGATTGATTCACAACCATCAATCAATTTTCAATCAGTCGGTTTCCCATTGCGCTACGATAACCTTTACAGGTATTTTAGTTTATTAATCAATTCAATAGAGGCCGTCGTAGCGTAGCGTAAACGCGACGGTTGTAAGTTCAATGCTTCAGTAATTTGGCGGAAAGTAGGGGACGGAAGTATCTTAATGGGAACGAAGTGTCCAAAAACAGTAGGTTCCCTCTGATTATCCTGCTAAGTGTGGAATAGAGCGTGAAGCTAAAAAATATAACGATTGAATATTAATAAGCCATTATTTATATATACATATATAAGTAAATATATGTACCAAAGATACAACGCTATATGCAGCGTATATTGTTTTCAAAGTTTACCAATTTTATCAATGTATTCCCTTGTGTTTGCATTAGAATAAGCGTACCCTATAAAAGTTCTACGAATGTAGGGCGAAGCTATTTGACACAATTGTGCGAGTATGGGTTTTTCCTTGCTAAATTCATTTCAGTCTGTGAGAAATTTTACTGGGCAATAATTTTTTGTTTCTTCTATTAAATTGAATATAATTGATATTCAATTGAACACCGTGTTGATATTTATTAAATAGTAAAAAGAAAATAACTTAAAGTAATGATAATGTTTTATTTGACCAAGATTTCGCTTTATCTTGAACTAGGATTGAAACATGTAATATTAAATACTTACTAGTATTTTTTTATAAAGAAGTTATAATTTTGCGTTGTATATTTATTAATGGTGTACCATAAAGAATACAAAGAAACAAATGAATTATTATAAAGTAAAAAGGCTAGTCACTCTTTGTAAGCACACAAGGTCTGGTGACGAGGCAAAGCGCGACGTTGTGTTCCGCAACTCAATACATGAAAATGGGAAAGGTACTGTCATAATGGGAGCGGAGTGTCTTAACACTAGGTTCCCTCTACCATTCTATACGGGCTATAGCGTAAGGCTAAAAAAATTAAGTAAATTTCCAGATATTTGGCGCTTACGTCATTAACATTTGATTGCAAGGTAGAATTACATACTGTAGTTATCTGCTTGCGGTATCACAAATTGATATCAGATATCGATAAAATGGACAGCTATTGATAGTAACAAAATGAGCTAATTTTCATCTTGTAATTTTTATTTTCACAGATATACAGATATACGCTACAAATAAATAAATATATAACAACAATTCTTTAAATGAATTTTAATTTTATGTCTATTGTTTAATAAATCTAAATTATAACCATTATTATATTAATATAGAGTATAAATTGTTATACTCAACACGCAATGCATCGAAAAATTCAGCAGAAAGTGAGGAACGGAGTGTATTAACACTAGGTTCCCTCCGCCTATCCTGCTGTGTGCGGGATACAGCGTGAAGTTTGTTTAATAATCTATATTCATTATAGCCTATTATGAAGAATTTCATGTTTGTTAACTGATGATTTTTAATTTTAGAATGTCAACAGTATTTACGTCCAATACTAAATTTTACGAAGCGTAACCTATTAATTTACAACGATCGTCTTAACTAAATATATAGTCGAAATTGGTTAACATAAATCGAATGCTTGCTTCTGAATGCTAATTACAAGAAAAAAATCAATCACATCTTGTTAAGTTTAAATATAAATACTCAAGCTAATGACATAAATTTAAACTCAATCGTCAAAATGCAATTGAATTATTATAAAAATAGATAATTCAGAAATTAATTTCATATTTTAGAGTCCGTTGTGACGCGGCAAAGCGCGGCGTTAAGTTTCGCTACTCAACTCGTTGCAATGTCGAATTTGGCGTAAGACGAGTAACGGAATTGTCTTAATGGGGAAGGAGGCATATTAACACCACGCTCCCAGGTTCCCTTTGCCTACCATAGTAGGCGCAGTACCATGGGAAACAGAAAGAAAAAATCATATAATTATTACAAATATATTTTAACGTAACGAATGATTGCAATATAAATCTACTAAAGTCGGAAATAAAACAGTCCAATTACCGTCATGCCAGTTTAAGGTACGAGACTTTGAATAATCTAATAGAATTGAGGTTAGATACCAAAAATATTGTTAAACATTAAAAGACTAAAAGAAATACTCTATAAAATACAAGTATTTATTAAATTTTGTTAATATATACGTAGCTGTAAAATTTTGTATAAAAAATTTCCTAGTAAGAATCAATCAATAGACTGTTACGAGAACCGCATAATTTTCGTATTCACATAGCTTACTATCTTACACTGCTCCTCTTTCCAACAATATTTCAAGTTTTAGAAGTTAAATAAATTGACAACGATTGAAATGAGGGCGATAATCTAATTAAAAAATATAAATACCCACCCAGTTTATTTAACTGATTTAAGACCCTCTGTTCCCCATTTTCGTGCGTGAAACATTGCGTGTTGAGTAAAGGAACTATCTGCCTATCACAACAGAACCATCGCGTTTTAAATATCAAACGGGTCACCGCACTAGAACGGCCTCTATAAATGTTGATGCAGAAAAATAAATAAAAAAAATGGAATAAATTGAATAACAACATTAAATATCTGATATGACCACGAACAACAATTGGGTCATGAAACAACAAAATAGTAAATACCAACATTGTGTCCATATAAAAATTTATAGCAACGCCGGAATCGGCAATGTAAATAATCGAATACCAATTGAATCCATTCGTATATGAAATAAAACCGGCACGCAAATAAACTGTTACTCGGGTTCCGCGCGATAAACCGTCCTGCCACAAACAATTTCAACGGTGACGCCATTGTGGATAGATTGACTGATCGTTTCCCCTATTTACCAATTCTATTTCAAAGATATGTATGTATTGAAGAATTTATAGCAATATATACTTTTATATTTATCAATATTCAAAGAAAATATAGTATTTAGAAAATAACAATTGATTTTTTGTATTACAATATATATTTTTTTATGTTTTTTTTCTATTAAATATTAAGGAGGCGAGTTCTGGGGCGTGCGTGTGACTATAAATGCGACAGGGTCCCACTTGAGAAAATGAGAAAAACAAACTAAGTTCCGTTACTCAACTTGCAATGCTCAAGAATTCGGAGGAAAGTGGGGAACCGAAGTGTTTTAATGGGAACGGAGTATCTTAAAACTAGATTCCCTATATCTTGGCATGCAGCGTAAAAATAAACAGAATATTTGCACATAAGTGAGGCCCAAGGGAAATGTCTCATTAAGCTGTTATTGTGAAAAATAAGACGAATTTAATCATACACTTGCCAGGTCGTAAGATATTGACCTCGTTCATTTTATGGGACAGATATAATCGTAAAAGGCGCTCTGCGGATTGAAGGTTTATTCTTAAAATCAAATCTGCAAAAAAATATCGACTATTGTCATTGCGTACTTATTTTTTACTAGTCTCAGTCTGTAACTTTGTCAACAAGTCAACTCGTGAAAATGAAAATCGAGAAAATGAAATATTTAATAAATATTATCATTTTTTCTCTCTGATAAGGCGAGGCAAAGCGCGGCCCTAAGTCCCGCCACTCAACACATATTGCTTTCAGAATTGGTGTGAAGGTGGAGAACGGGAGTACCTTAAAAGGAACAGAGTGTTTTAACACTAGGTTTCCAGGTTCACTCTGCCTACCTATATTGTAAAAAACAAATATACATAAACACATTACAATCATTAATTTACTTTTTCTTCTTATATTTGTTACAGGTGAAGGTTTATTTTGAACTTGCGACAATGGGTCGCGGCACCGGAGGTCTGGAAACAAATGGAGAACTTAGAATATTATTGGTAGTGACCGTAGTGATCGGGTTGCTACTTATGATGTCTCTACTGTTGTGCTACGCGTGTGTTCTTAAACGGCTCTGTTGCGGTACTCCAAGAGAGAGAGCAAAAAACTTAGTATGTGCTAGAAGAACTGAAAGCTTCCCCATGGGGGACGTCACGTTAATCTCTCAACCAACCGAAAGCGAACGCGTTTAAATATCGATATGGGAAAATTAATAATATAAAAACGTAATATATCAAATACATATTGCATAATTATGTTATTATTAATTTATTTGTAAACCACCACCACTTTTAGACATTTATACATATTAAAAACAAAAATGTACAAAAAGCTACGTATTTATATTTAAAAAAAAATCTAAAATGTAAATTTAATACAGTCGCTTCGGGATTTTTTCATTATAAATGTTAAAGAATCCACCGAAAGCCACTAAAAATGCCTACTTCTCTGTAAAATTTGAACCTATAACTATCGTAACCGGTCCAGTATGTTTAAACTGCGTGAAAATAATGTGTATACTGGTACTTATAATTTTTTATTCGTACTTACGAATAAAAGGTAAGGATTATTGGACGAAAAATAAAATGTTACCATTTGAAATTTGGTTTTTATTTATAACTAGCGGCCCGCTCGCGGTTTCCCCCGCGTGAACTATGGTATTATTAATGTCTGTCTCCATGGCTACGTCCTAGTGACGTCTATGCAAAATTTGAGACTCCTAGCATTTGTAGTAACGAAGTTTCATACAAACTTTCGACCCCAAAAACAACCCCTTAGAAGTCGAATATTGCAAATTCCCATCTTAGCGAGCACCTACGTCCTATAAATAACTCCTATGTAAAATTTCAGATTCCAAGTACATGTAGTTTCTGAGATTTCGTGATGAGTGAGTGACCTTTCGATTTTATATATATAGATTAGTTTCACTAGCGCCTAGCGCCCACATGGTCTACACGATTATGGCTATCGTTGTTTCCCGTTTTGGCGGTTCAACACACAAAAATGTGTTTTACTACGACATTATATTAAACCAATAAGGTATAGTAAAATTTTGTATTTCAAAAACACTTTAATTTAAAAATTGCAAAATGAGAGATGAAAGGTTGACCAAATTAATAACCTGTCACGAAAACAAGTGTCCTACTACTACTGTTTTTGATCTACTAATTACTTAAATATTTATTTACCTAATAATATAGAAAATGTTCTATTCTGCGACAAAAAAATATTTCTTTATACTTTTTCCCTATATGTATGTTCCCTTTTTTTTGTATGTTGTGTGGCGGAACTCAACGCCGTTTTGTCTTTCTAAGACATTCGAAATTCGAAAATAATCAGTGACAAAATAAACATATATAGAAGCCTCAGAATAATTATCTGTTTTAGTTTTCTATAGTCGAGAGGAAACTTTTGTAGAACAACCAAAGTTTTCAACAGTTTAATAGTATTGGAGTTTCAGATAAGTTTAATGCGAGTTGGCAGTTATTTATTTTCCGATTAAGGTAAATGTACGGGAGTTCGGCAGTTTAAGGCTCTCATAACTTTAAACTATTGTAAATACATTATTAAAGGTTATATGAATTTGCAAATTTTAGTGTGATCAAAGTGGGTCTTTTGGCAGTAATTTAATGTGTGAATTATGCGGTTTAACTTAACCTTAATTTTTATATTAATTTATTTGTGGACCTCTAATTTGAACCCTACTTCGTGATAAAATTTAGCTCTGTTTCTAACTTCGTGAGTTTGTGTCCCCTATTTCGGGTCACAACTTTTTACCTCGCGAGTGAGGTTTTATAATAAAAAAATTAACACCTTTATTGGTTTGGATTGTAAAGAATTTGTAAATAAAAAAAATAGGTAGATCAGCTTAACGACATTAAAACTTTCATAAAAAAATCAAATCAAATTAAATCATCTTCACGCTGTATCCCGCACACAGCAGGATAGGCCTAGGTAGGTAGGTAGGTAGATAGGTAGGTAAGTAGATAGGTAGGTCCTAGTGTTTTTAAAACACTCCGTTCCCCACTTTCTGCGGAATTCCGGAGTCACAGCATGTTAAGTGGCACAACTCAACGCCGTGCTTTGCCTGAAATATAAATTTAAATAAATATTTTCTATTTTCTATACTATTCCTATTTTCATCTCCTGGAGTGGGGATCGAACCCACAACCAGTCGGTTTTACAGTCACACTTTGTACTCCTGCGCCACGAGTAGCCCCAACTTTTATAATTTACAAATTATATAAGCTCAGTTTTAAAAAAAACTACATTTTTGAACGTTTATATATTTTTTTATAAAAAATATATAAAAAAACTCAAAATTCAAGTTAAATTTTTTGAAGCTAGGTATGCCAGTTTATAGAACTATATATTTTCGCAACCAGTTTGTACGGCGTTTTGTGTTTAGTAGGTATATATTATATTCCTGAAAAATTCTTGAAAAAATAAAAAGATCTTTATTTAGACTTATAACAAGACTAAGATAAACACTATTAACAAAGACAAAGAAGTCAATGTGCTGATTTTACGTAGATTTATTTGTCACGAAGTTAGAGAAAATAATGAAATGTTGGGGATCTTATTTCGTGTTACTGATTTTAGTAACTTCCGCAGTTCTGTTTATTCGGTATTTTTTACATTATGTAAAGTAATCATTAACACCCACGTATATTCGATAAAAATACACAAAAATAAATTATAAAGGTTGATTAAAAAATAAAATTACATTGGCAGTACCTATACGAATTTAGCTTAAAATTACCAATTCAGGTTACCTTTAAAATAGTAATATAGAAATTTAAGTGGACAAAACATATACCGAATTTCGATCACGAGAAACTTTAATAAATACAGTAACTGATTTTAAGCTTTAAATTTAAATTATCTTAGTTATAACATAAATATAAATTTATTAAAAAGTATCTAAGATTTCCCTAATTCGGTAGTAACACGAAATAGCGGACACTTGATAAATAAAATGTCTGCTATTTCGTGAATCGATTTATTGACAATTTTTAAAAGAATTTTATGCTTCCATCTTATTTTTTTTTCAAATAAAATGTTTAATTATAGAATACAAAAAAGCATATATTCAATGTTTTATTCGAATAACTTACCTTTGTCTTTCTACAACCTTAAGAAATTCTTACGATAGTCTTACGGTCGCAAGCATCGCAGACACGTTACACTGCAGTTTGTAGCCAACTCTGCGTTTAAAATGTCGCTATACGCTCAATTTTATCATTAAAATATTGTTACTTAGTTTTTAGACAGTTGAAAGTATAAAGATTATATACCAATATATAGTTTCTGTAAATAATACTTAAATTGCTTATTTA
>HE672026.1:0-111741 GCA_000313835.2 Heliconius melpomene melpomene | reverse complement strand
ATTCATACGGTTTTATCGTATTGGTGTATTTTTAGAACTCGACTGTGGTATTGAGCCTGATGTCTTTGTAAACATTATATGATTGTAAATACTTGCACTACATATATTATGACTAAATGAAATTCTAAAGTGAATTATTTAAATGATTAGTTCCACCTGAATGTGATGAATATAAATTTTGCCTATGAAGTGGAAAAATTTTAAGAAATATAATTTCTTATTCATGGTAAGTAAATATTTAAATTATATTTTAAGTAAATTTGTATAGAATAATGATATTATCAAATCAACCCGACGTTGTCTGGGTTAAAATTAGTCTATAGATTAAGTTTAGTCGTAAGTGAATCCGTATTACTAAATAAATCAATTAGAATATAGCTTCAAAATCAACAAAATACTGCATAACGCATATACATAAGGTAAATGTACGGGAGTTCGGCAGTTTAAGGCTCTCATAACTTTAAACTATTGTAAATACATTATTAAAGGTTATATGAATTTGCAAATTTTAGTGTGATCAAAGTGGGTCTTTTGGCAGTAATTTAATGTGTGAATTATGCGGTTTAACTTAACCTTAATTTTTATATTAATTTATTTGTGGACCTCTAATTTGAACCCTACTTCGTGATAAAATTTAGCTCTGTTTCTAACTTCGTGAGTTTGTGTCCCCTATTTCGGGTCACAACTTTTTACCTCGCGAGTGAGGTTTTATAATAAAAAAAATTAACACCTTTATTGGTTTGGATTGTAAAGAATTTGTAAATAAAAAAAAATAGGTAGATCAGCTTAACGACATTAAAACTTTCATAAAAAAAATCAAATCAAATTAAATCATCTTCACGCTGTATCCCGCACACAGCAGGATAGGCCTAGGTAGGTAGGTAGGTAGATAGGTAGGTAAGTAGATAGGTAGGTAGGTAGATAGGTAGGAACCTAGTGTTTTTAAAACACTCCGTTCCCCACTTTCTGCGGAATACCGGAGTCACAGCATGTTAAGTGGCACAACTCAACGCCGTGCTTTGCCTGAAATATAAATTTAAATAAATATTTTCTATTTTCTATACTATTCCTATTTTCATCTCCTGGAGTGGGGATCGAACCCACAACCAGTCGGTTTTACAGTCACACTTTGTACTCCTGCGCCACGAGTAGCCCCAACTTTTATAATTTACAAATTATATAAGCTCAGTTTTAAAAAAACTACATTTTTGAACGTTTATATATTTTTTTATAAAAAATATATAAAAAAACTCAAAATTCAAGTTAAATTTTTTGAAGCTAGGTATGCCAGTTTATAGAACTATATATTTTCGCAACCAGTTTGTACGGCGTTTTGTGTTTAGTAGGTATATATTATATTCCTGAAAAATTCTTGAAAAAATAAAAAGATCTTTATTTAGACTTATAACAAGACTAAGATAAACACTATTAACAAAGACAAAGAAGTCAATGTGCTGATTTTACGTAGATTTATTTGTCACGAAGTTAGAGAAAATAATGAAATGTAGGGGATCTTATTTCGTGTTACTGATTTTAGTAACTTCCGCAGTTCTGTTTATTCAGTATTTTTTACATTATGTAAAGTAATCATTAACAACCACGTATATTCGATAAAATACACAAAAATAAATTATAAAGGTTGATTAAAAAATAAATTACATTGGCAGTACCTATACGAATTTAGCTTAAAAATTACCAATTCAGGTTACCTTTAAAATAGTAATATAGAAATTTAAGTGGACAAAAACATATACCGAATTTCGATCACGAGAAACTTTAATAAATACAGTAACTGATTTTAAGCTTTAAATTTAAATTATCTTAGTTATAACATAAATATAAATTTATTAAAAAGTATCTAAGATTTCCCTAATTCGGTAGTAACACGAAATAGCGGACACTTGATAAATAAAATGTCTGCTATTTCGTGAATCGATTTATTGCAATTTTAAAAGAATTTTATGCTTCCATCTATTTTTTTTTTCAATAAAATGTTTAATTATAGAATACAAAAAAGCATATATTCAATGTTTTATTCGAATAACTTACCTTTGTCTTTCTACAACCTTAAGAAATTCTTACCCTAGTCTTACGGTCGCAAGCATCGCAGACACGTTACAATGCAATTTGTAGCCAGCTCTGCGTTTAAAATGTCGCTATACGCTCAATTTTATCATTAAAATATTGTTACTTAGTTTTTAGACAGTTGAAAGTATAAAGATTATATACCAATATATAGTTTCCGTAAATAATACTTAAATTGCTTATTATTTTTGCCAGAAGCAAAACTCACGAAACCACGTACTATCACGAAGTTACCGTCACTTACCTTATAATGGAAATTCTCTTGCCTCCCCTTTCATTTCAAATATACTTACTCACTTGTTTTGCGATAATAGTTATATTTTATTTATCTGTATTATTCTTTCTCTACTTTTTCTGAACTTCACCGCGCTTCCCGGATACAGCAACAGAGGCATAACCTAATATTAATCAATTGTCATTTAAAAATATTGAGGTAAGTAGAATATAAAAGTAATATTCTATTGCAACGTAAACACTGCTTTCAATCAGAAACATGAAATTTCTTTAAGACGAATTATCAAACGAAATATAGGTAGGTAGGTACTCTAATATTTTGTAATTACAGAGTATATAATTATTATATAAATACACTTTCTTTGATGTTTTGTATTCCAAAAATCCTTTGTCAAAGATTTTGTGGACAATTTAGGACGATTAATCACAATCATGGCTGTCGTAGCGCAGCATCATTGAGTCTGATTTTTAGCGCTTCCTGTTGTGGTTTCTCTCGTAAGAAGACAATGTGCGGCGTTAAGTTCCGCTTTCAACACGAAAAACCTTGCCTGCTGTGTTTGGAATACAGCAAGAAGCAAATCATAGCTATCTAGCTATCTTGATGAATATTTAGGGAAGTACCTACATCGAGGGCACTAGTGTGAAACTGTAAACGCCATTCATAGTCCCAGTCAAATTATTCCACTTAATTATTATCATAGAATATTATAAAATTTATTTGCTTACAATTACGTTTATGATTATATTGAGAAACGTTAATTATAAATTCGACTTAAAGTTATTAACAGATTTAATATCCGTTCTAGTAATTGTTTGTATAATTTATAAATGTTAGATTATATAATGTTTGTTTAATTTATAAGTTTCATAATTTAAGGTACATAGTTGAACAACTTCCGCGGTTTATTTTTCGAATTTTAATATTTACTATTATCATTAGAGGGATTTATAAAAAATATTAATTTATGAATAATAACCCACAAGAGTTGCGATTAAAACAAGTTCGAATAATAACTATACTTTTATTTCGACTGTTATATAAACAAAGTATATATAAAGCAATAGTATATGATCCTTATATTAATAATTCGTTTATTAATAACAATTTTAATATAAAATAGAACACTTTTACTGTCAATAAAAGACAAAACATGTATAATATAAAAATATTTCTTTTATAAAATACTTAATTTATTAAGAGTGTAACGCTATTTTCAACATTGTATAGAGCAATAGTAGTTTTCTTACTATCCCTAATTGATAAATAATTTACATGTTGTCGGCTTAGTGTGTAAACTTGCTAATTATTATATATATATTACAAAAATGTCTTTAAAAAACGGTTTACAATTTCGAAAATTGATTTGTTTTCTGTACTATATGAAATAAAACAAAGATCAATAGTGTATTTTTACATTTTCGAATTGTATAAAAATCTACATAAAGAAAAAAAAATAGATTTAGCAGGCTTACACTCTGAGTCGACGATATAATTGTTATGACTATATAATACATATATAAGTTACACGGCATTTCTTATATTAAATTAATAATTGTAAACGTATGATATATTTATTTATTAATAAAAAAGTAGAAGAAACATCAAAAATTTCTTCTATATTTGGGTCGTTGCATGTATTTTATTAAGTAAACAGATAATGTGTATTTAAATTTATAATTTGAAATTTATTTTATGTTTATATACCTATATTTTCGATTGACATTATATATTTGTTTTAAATCATTCTTTTCTACTTATAACGTTAGTTCATTTGGGTTGCATATGCAAATTTTACCAAAAGATATCATAAGTTCAATAATTTTCGGGCAGTGTTAAAAGACTGGGTTCCCCATGTGCCGTCCATGTTTCGAGATATTGTGTATTGAGTGCATTTTGTCTTTTCATAAAAGATTTAATTATAAAAATATATAACAATAAATTTACTAAATATTTTCACATTAACAAAAACCAATTCCTTTTAATCCGTATTGATATCTATATTATATCTATGATATCTATGTTTTATTTTATAATATTAAATATAATTATGGCGTATAGTTTTGTTCACGTAAAACTCCATGAACCAACGTACGTAACGACTGAGGCTTGCAATACTCCTCGAGCCAATTGAAGACACCGGCGGAAAACTCCGCGAAATCATTTGTAGGAACCGATTCGAATGATTCAAAAAGTTTGTCCATTATTCCCTGAAACTAAGTAAATAATATTTAAATAAGTACTTAATCGTCAATAAGAAACCATGATTTTCAGAAAGAAAGAAAAAATATAGATAAATAAATCAAGTATTAATTTTAAAAACATTTACTAATAGGTATATCATCTAAAATTATTTTATAATCCTATTTGTGTACAAAAACGTTTCCCAAAACTTGATATTTTTTAAACAGGTGCGATATTTATTTATTGTGAATACCTTAAAAGTAGAAAAAAGGCAACCAATGTTTATTTAATCTTTTATAGAACTAAATAAACATTGAGAAGGGTTAAACAAATACAGTTTTGTATGGAAATGTGACCGAGGACTTGCGAATAAACATACCTTTCGCAAATAAACGGCTATTTTGTTGATAGAATTCTAGTAAATACGCAGTTCCAATAACATTTTTTTAGTTGACCAGCAAACGGACCCGATACTCATGTAAGGGAACATTTCATTTTATTATATGTTTTATAGAAACTTAATTTATCATTATTATTTTTAAGTAACCTCGTATTGTTAATTTTTTTTATATTACATTGGGGTAAGGCAAGGCTGTACTAAAATACAGCAAAGCAATTAGCAAGACATAAAAAATTATAAAACATATAATCTCACCACTTGAAATTTGTCTTGATCGCTTAATCGTTGTTCATTATGACCTGGGACCGAATGTTGAGCTTTCACTATTTGCTCGTAATTAGCCTGCATTATACGGAGTGCGATAACGTCTTTCCTTAGTGCGTTCCGCTGTTCCTCCTGTCGCCTCCTTTGTTGCAGCAAATATTGAATATAGTCTATCGACTTTTGTAAAACCTATGGCATTTATATAATTTCTTTTTTAACTTTCTGTTGTCTCCTGCTTTTAGCATGGTAGATGGAGGGAACTAAGTGTTAAGACATTCCATTCTCCAAGTTCCTCCCAAAGAAACAAGGCACAGAGATGAGTTCAGCCACTAAACAATGCAATGTCTATGCATTGCGTGACTAGGAATCGAACCAAAGATGGCTTTATCAGATGTATGATATAGTATATATTAAATATAATCGGACAGTTTCAAATCTGGTAAGCCCTTTGGCAAGCAATCTCAAATTTGAGGAAAACATTGAGAATAGATTTTAACATAACTTCCCTCTCCCTACCCTGATTTGTGGAGATTTATTTTATAGTTAATTTTCTCAAAATTTCCAACTTCAATAATCAATTTAATAATTATTTTAGTTAACAATTTGCTTTGATTATAAAATATAATATATTTTTCTTTTAAGCAAATTATATAATTAAGTGGTTAATTTTTGAAATACCATAAATCTAGTGGTGTGTTTGTTTCGGTTGAATAATATTTGTTCTGTTATAAGTGAAAAAAATTATAATAACAACATACTTGTTGTAATTTGATTTCCCTAATATTTATCTAATTGCTATACTTGCTTCTAAATGATTCAAATATTACTATTATTATTAATAGTTATCTTTCATGATTATATATATGGTGTAATTTTTATGAATTGGCCATACATAAATACTTACAGCAGCTTTGCTGGGCTTATAGCCAGAAGCATCTGTTTGTTGGCATGTGGGCACTAATTCTTGCAAAGAATCATAGCCCTTCTTTATAGCATCCCTTCTTTTTTGTTCTGCCTATGAAAATACTTTCAATGTAATAAAAATAAGTGAAAAGAACATTGATTATAAAATTAGATAGTCCAAATATTTTATTTAAGAAATCCAATGTTTAATCTATATAATATAGAAACATGATGTTGTTGCAGTGAAATACAACATCTGGCAACAGGCACAATGCTTGTGGGATTATATTTAAATTATTTTCTTTTCTATTCTAGCAATACAAAGCATGGTGTTGAGTACTGTCACTCAACACAAGATGAATCGAAAAACTCGAGCACAAGTGCATGTGGAGGTGTTGTAATACTAATTCTTTATATTTATGGTTTTTACATGTGGGTCAAAGAATGAAGCTGGAACATAGTGTAATGACTTCATGGATATATTAATATATTGTAGAAAGCATACAATTAAATATTTTGGAAAATGAATAATTAAGAATTGCTAGGTATTTGATTTCGTCACATTAAGTACATTAGCAGCGTACACCCAGATTTTATCTCAGGTTAAAATGTCATTAATAAAAAAATCATGATCAATTAATTTAAATTAAGTAACATTAATATTACCTGCGTATGAGCTTCTCGGCGTCTTTCTTTAAAGCTAATTGCTGATGCTTTGTTATCTCCACTATCATCTTCATCTTCTGTAATGTAATAAAATAATTTGTTTAATAGAATATAACAGTGACGATAAGATATACATTATGACATTGATAAATTTTTACCCGAGTTGTGATTTGAAGATGATGGTGTCTGATGAATATTTTGTATAGAACCACTACTACCGCAACGTGGATACATTATTTATAATTATACAAAAATGATAAGAATTCAGATTATTATAAAATTGCGTATATTGCATGGATATTGGATACATGTACAATAAAAATAATGATTGATTACAGTGGCACTGACAGTAGGAAAAACAGCTGAAAGAGTTGACATTTGAAGAGATGGACTTTCATATTGATGGATAATTCATTTTGAAATCGAGAAAAAATATCGATAATATACCATTCAATGTATAAAGTAAGAAATATTTACTTGTCCATTACCATAAGCTAAATAATTTAATTATTATTAGCATTAATATAATAAAAAAATATATTTACTTATTACATTTTTAACCATAAACAATAAAAAAATTGTATTAAAAACCAAGAATGTAATCTTTTCATTTGTGCCTAGATGTTGGCAAACATGTCCAATGAATTGCGAATGGAAAACCGAAAAGAACGTCCCAAAGAGTGAAACGTTTAGTTCTCGAACTCAATCGCTATAAATATAATGTTGTCTGTGCTCTAACAAACAAAAAATATTTCTTGTGAAAGCATAGCGTTATTGTAACTATTGCGTCTTATTAAAAATTCTATTAAAATTTAAGATCTTATTTAAGAAACAAATCATGTGCATGAACTCTTGAGTGAGTGTGTTGTTTAAAATATATACGTTTGAATTGATGCATAAAACCTATCCACTCAAATGACCTAGGCAGCCAGCAATGGCCACCATTTTAGAATTGTTCGGTTCGATAGTGCATTGAATTAAATTAAATTTTAAATATGAAAAACTTTTTTCATTTTTTCATTCATATTATCAAATAAACTTATTACAATCGCAATAATTATATTATTACGTATGGTGTTCAAAAATTATTCTCATCGCTTACAACTTTTTCCAATTTATCTATTAAGAAAAAATAACTTGCTAAAGGAGAAAGTTTTTTTCAGAAATAATATTAAAATAAAATTCGGGCAAGATGGTGTCGACGAGGCAAATGAGTAGTATCGGAGGAGGTAATGGGAGTAGCGATGGTGCCGGGCCATCTCACGCAGAGCCTGTGACGGTGGCGCGGGTAACACGCCACTCCAGTGCCTTGCTCCCTGGGGGCTTCTCGCCGCAGAATACTTCCAAAAGTACTACGGTGTCGGCACCTAAGATATACACCACAAATTTACTAGATTTGCCCATTGAAGTTATAGAAAAGATATTTCGCTTTGTGGGATTCAAAAATGTGTCCCATCTTAGAACGGTGAATATATTTATGAATAACTAACTTCATTTTATGTTCACTTAAATGCAATATTTAAAAATGATATCTATTTTTAAATAATTGTTACTTAATGTTTTTATTGATGAAATAAAAATCTCAAATTTGATTATATAAAACAGAAACATGACTAGTGTTAACGTAGGATTCTTTTAGATTTATATAGGTTATAAAAATCAATCCCTGTTTAAAGGTATATTATTTTACATTATAAAAATATACAGTAATGTTGTCGACAACATTTAGATGATTATACTACACTAATAACCAATATCACAAAATTTATAGTTTTATGACATTCCAGGTGAATCGGCATTTCAACACAATATGTAGTAGTCTATTAAATTCTACATTTCAAAGATTACAAAATCAAATGTTACATAGATTCCAAGCAATAAAGGCTAAGATGCCTAGAAGAGAGTCGGCGAGGAGGAGTCATCCTCTGGCTTGTGAATCAGATATTATTGAAACTTTGCATATGAGATTAAGTTTGTTGCAAATGACATTTGGAAAGCATATTGAGAGAAAACATTGCTGTTTTTTCCCAGGGGAGGTATGTTTCAATGTCTCATAAAATTAAAAGAATCAGATAACTTCGTTTAATTGTATGATATACAACAATTAAAAATTTTAAATATTCACTTTTAATACTGAGTCTAAGTGATGCCCTATACAAGTTTTGTTTTCTTACATAATATTTTATAATTACTATATTAAAATTATATTTTAGATCCTTGATGAAGTATATAGTATTTTATCATATTTAAAAACAACAACTAAACTGGCAAGGCCATATAAGGTGACAGATGAGCTTTTTGACCTAACCACAATGGCCATGGAGTACTTCAAGGAGCACATTGAACCCAATCTACCAGAGATTACATATTTTGGAACAGATTTCTTTGATATGTCTACTGCTTTTTCACGTAAGTACTATTTCAATATGTTAACTTTCAATATGTTCAACTTACAATATTTTATTACAATTATTTACAATTATTTTCACATCCTTGGCCAGAAAGTGGGAAATTTTAAAATAAAAAAAGTACACAATGATTTGATTTCAAATTGAGTCAATATTCAATTGAGGTTAATAAGCAAAACTGCATTATTTTTATTGTGTCTTAGATACTTAGGTAGCCTTAGCTAACCTAACCATATAGTTTATTAATGTCCCAGCATTCAGTACATAATATGATACACTGTGTACGCTGTATAAATGAGTAGTGTCAATTGTTTCAGAGTCTTTCCTTATTTAATTTTGAAATAATACATTTCAACTTAAATTATGAGTTAGGACTTTTAATAATATGTATATGGATAGATAGATGTAATTATGACCTTATTTACTTGCAAATGATTGTTGATTGTTATAAAACAAGAAAAATGTGAGGGAACAAAAAAAATATAAACATTTTTCTGTTTATAATAAATTGTTTAAACAGTTTTAGATAATAAAACAAATAAAACAATACTGAATAGTCTATGTAACAGTTTTGCATTGTATATTTTATACTCATCAAGTCATAATGACTGAATTAGTGTAAAAACCTTTGCTTCATCTAATTGTAAGCAGATTCTTTGTATTAAAACAATTCAATCAGAGTTTAATTTTACAAACATTGCATGTTTAGTGGAGGACTTTTGTCTTTGTCCTCTAACTAGAGTGAGGAAATGAAAATAATTCATTTTTCGAGTGAGACTGAAACCCAAGACCCCTCCACATTTACAGTCAGACCTGCCATTATGTCACAACGGCCTCTATTTATAAATATAATGTACGACATATTAATTTCACTGAGTTGACTTCTGGCAATAAATAACTTTGTAATTGTTAAATATCTATAGATATTGTATAACTCCTTATTAAATATTGATGAACTACAGTACACTTTCTCAAAACATTCCATACTTTACTTATACTTAGTCTGTCATTAATTCCAACATAAAATTTTAATGGACTTGAATAACTATAATGTTAAAAATATTTTTAAATACCTTTTTATTTTTTTATAAATAAAAATCCATACTTGTAACAAAATCGTAACGAATCGGTTTCTGTATATGGAAGATATATAAGAAAAAAAGTTATTGGGAGCCTTTATCAATGTAATAGAACCCAAAACAGTGTTTTTTTGTCTGTTTTTAAAATTTACGCTAATTTCTGAAACGGCTTAACCTATTTAAATGAAGATTTCGAAGAGTGTTTATTTTATTTTAATCAGTTCACAAAAAAAAAAGTAATGAGTTGCATGTGACAATATTCATACAAAATTAATATTTTATTCAAATGGATAAAATATTAGGTGTGAATGTATGGATATTATCTTTAAATTGATAGTGTTTTTACAACACAAAGTAATTTAGGTGAGAAAATAAATAATTGTGTAGTACAAGCGGGCTAAGACACGCGGAGGCCACTAGTTATAAATATATTTAGATACAACATCTAAGCATTTTTTTATTAATACAATTTTAAACATATGAGAAATGAAATATTTTTCACTGTTACCCAATTACAAAAAAATTAAGAGTCATGAATTCATTAGAGGGTCAACTTGGAGCCTGTAGATAACAAAACTAAGTAAATTATAAATTTATGGTTATAAAATTGAAGAGAATGTTTAACTTAGCAAATATAACAAATTCGATAAAGTTTTTTTGCCTATCATTGTATAATATTTATGTGGTCAGTTTTCCTTCCTATATCTGTTAGTTTAGTAATTAGGATACATTTTACATGCATTAGGTAACCAAATCCACGTGTTTATATCTAATACTAAATAGGTAGAAAATATACTTATGTATAGTAAAACTAAGTAACTTGTTGTTTGATTTTCCAAATTCATTGAAGTGATAATAAATGTGAAAAATATTCTATTTAATGCTTTTTATATAATACTCAAAGGATTGTATAAAAAGTGTATTTTTATCATTGATACAAAAGTTTGGTTAAAAATAGATATTTTTATAGATATTCTGTCTAGATAGACAGATATTATAACTTATTAAGCCTGTCTAAACATATTTAAGACTTAGTACATCATACTGAGAAATCAAAGCCAGATGATTTCACAATGATATATTTACTTTATAATATTAGTATATTCTTGCAAAAAGAACAACGTAATGTCGATAAGTAATCAGAGACAATATACCTAGTATAATTAAATTTAATCGCTTTTTCCTACAATTAACAAATCTATCTAAAAAATAATAGACAATCGTTTAGTCGTCTCGTTATATATTACTGCACGAATAATTGTGATGAGTATATAGAAATTTTGAACACATTTTGTTTGTCACAAAAGTGTGATTGTAAAAGCGACAGGTTGTGGGTTCGATTCCCACTAGTGAAATGAAATGTTTAATATTTTGCGTCGAGTTTCGCCACTCAACACGCAGTGCCTGCAGAATTCGATGGAAAGTAGGAAGCGGAATGTCTTAACACTAAACTCCGTCTGCCTAACCTGCTACATGCGTGATACAGCGTGAAGCTGAAAAAAATGTCTTCATGCTATATCTCCGAATCGTCAGAAAATGCGCCTAACTTCTCGCGTCATGCGACAAAACTATGCTTATATAATAAGACAATACGTCAAGCTTATTAAAGTATTTCAATATAAACATAGTATTTATGTAACTAGATTAGCGTACCAGTAGGAATATCAAATAAAAATTCTTCAATACAAAATATCTACCTTATTTATTGGCGTGGTATTGTTTTTTTTAGAATTCAAATTAAATCGTGGCTTGCGTTTGGTTGGTAGGTACTTTAAAGTGATGCATTTTTCTGGAAACAAATTGTATTTACAGTTCAACCCGTATAATTCAACACGCAATGCCTCCAGAATTCGGCAGAAAATAGGGAACGGAGTGTCTTAACACTAGGTTTCCCCTGTCTATCCTGCTGTGTGCGGGAAATAGCGTGAAGCTAATTTAATTTAATAACCCGTATAAAATTCCTGTTTACCAACCGACTTACTGTATTATTTTCTTATTCGTTTTAATATTACAACAATTTAACACGTATCGTAATTAATCACGTACTGACGTTGAATATAATTATAGGGACAATTAAAAAGTAATTTAATAATCCAAACACACGTACTGGCTTTGTGAACAGTTTCTTTTGCAGCTAATACAATTTGCTGGCTTAGTGACTCGCAAGTCTATGTTTTTTTTTAATTTGTTTGAAAATTCTCGATCTCTTCACATTTGATTATTCAAGATTTCGTTGCTATTTTAAAACATTAACCGAATTATGCAAGTTTGATAAGTATCCAAGACGATCTATTTCTTTCTTCGCATGAAGAATAATAGTTTCAAGTTGTATGATGATGATGAAATTCTATTCGACTATGACTATTTTACACTTCATTATTGCCTCTCTTATACCTTATCACTTAAAAAGACTTAATTACTTTACTGCTAAATTGTATAATATAATCGAAAGCTATGTCCTGCTAGTATAATGTATCAATATAATATAAAGAATATGTTGGTAAAAGTTGGTATAGACTGCTTTGTATTGTAATATAAGACTATAAATAAAACATAATATCTCAACACGATGAATTATGCATCATCATGAATTTGTGATATGCTACATGCGTTATTACAACGATAAAGATACGTCGTACTTCAGCGTTGGTATAATAATTATATTAATACATATAGTTTTAGTTATTTTACCTTGTAATTCAGTTTATATTCAGTACATACCTACTTATATTGAAGTAACACATTTAGATAGTGTCAATTCGTTTCTTGACTGTTATATATATAAATGTTATATTGTGATGATTTCAATGTATAATTACCTTTTTTTTATTCAAGATTTATCTATTATATGTTACATGAATTCTCAGAGAAGATATCTCTACAAGAGCCATGAGCCCACTGCTAACCCATGTCCCATTCCATATCGTAGGTCATTTTTGGGGTTCCGTACCTCTTAAGGAAAAATGAACCCTTATAAAATAACTTTGTTGCCCATCCGTTTGTCTGTCAAGCGCTTATCTCAAGAATGCTCTTATAGGTACTCAGATCTACTGTCTTTTGATTTCCTGATAAAATCGTATTGCTACATTTACTTAAAAAAAGATAGGGCTGTTTATATCGCAATGTTTGCAATTTTTAACAAAATTAAACGATTTTCACCGGATCCCATAATTAGAACCTATAACCAGACTCTCATCAAACTAATGGTATTTTGATGAAAATTTGTTACCTCAGAACTTTTAACTGGGTGAATCGATTTTGATTATTCTTTTTTTATTTGAAAGCTAGCGCTTCCCGTGTGGTCTTCGTATAATTTAATCCAATTTTGGAAATCCTATCCATAAGGAAATTACATAAGTCTTAAATTTGCATTTAATATATGTTCGACAAATGGACGAATAACTCAATATCTGAAAGTTTGGTTAAGTTTTTATTAATCCGGAATCCGGTTGAAATTGACGAAGTCGGTTTTTTTTATTAAAAATTATAATTATATTTAATTGTGTGTATTATAGTTTATGTCGAAGAAGTTTTTAATATTAGCTTTTGTTTTCTAATATGTTACAAGACATTTTATAGAGATGTGGTAGATATATTTGAGAATATGTGAAGTTAGTAAGTTATGTCAGATCCTGTGAACAATAATATGACTGAATTCCAGTTTATACTAGTTTATAGTATCTTGTCAGTTATTCGTCGGTCGCCATTTTAAATCGAACCATGTACCGATCGATTCTATAAATAAAATGGTCTGATTCAGATTTATATGAGGAGTGCAGGATATTTTTAGTTTATAATAAAATAAATGTAACACACAATTGAGTTTTTAACATATATTTTTGTATAAATCTACGATTATGTTAATAAGTTCATAGTGACAGCGTCTTACTGTAATCTTGATGACACATGCATGACATGCTAACACAAGGTTCTCTCTCCCAACATTGCAGCGGGAGAGAGCAGCAAGTCGTACATATGCCTGGACTCTCCGCCGCCCAGCGGGTTCGAGTCGTCTCCGCAGCAGGCGGGCGAGATGCGCGCGGCGGCGTCCGAGCGGCGTGTGTCGTCCCTCAATCTGTACATGGAGGAGAGCCTGCCGCCCTCGCCGCCGCCGCCGCAGAGTAACATGGTGCTGCGCAAACGCATACACCGCATCAAGCAGGGCATGAAGAAGTGGGTAACTTTACCGTCATACCTCTTTACATGTACCAGCTAGTTTAAGTGGCTGTTTACGAGGTAATTGTATATTTATGATTAAAATAATAATATCATGCGGGGCCGTCGTGGTGACTAGGACTGTAAACGCGACGGTTGTGGGTCTCTGGTAACGAGGCGAAGAGTGGCTTTAAGTTTCCGAACAGACAATGGCTCGAGAATTTGGCAGAAAGTGGAACGGAAATTTCTTAATAGAAATGAAGTGTCTTAACATTAGGTTCCTTCTGCCCACCCTGGTATGAGCTTGATACAGCGATTTAGATAAAGCTAAAGAAAATTAAATATAATCAATTCTTTTATATTTAAATCACATCTATTTATTAATGAAATAAATTAAATTGTTATATGTCCCAAAAGTGAATTCTCCTGTATGAATAGTAAGTTATTTATGTCTCATATTTCAGATATAACGATCAGCTGTCAGCGCTACGCAGTGATCTCAGAAGCTGTAAGCGCAAGACAGCTCTTCAGCAGAAGCAGATTGCAGAACAACAAAAGCAGATAGCGGAGCAACAGAAACAGACACTGGAGTATGCAAACCGATTGGATGACTATGATAAGAAAAACGAGGAGACCAGCCGCAAGTTTCAGACTCTATTGCAGGTTATTTCTTATAAGAGACTTGTTAGATTTTTTTGCATCTTACATGCAGTGTTAATTTAGACATAGGTGGTACTCTTGATATTTATTTATCTCATTTATGTTCTATTTATTATCAAAAGGTCAAATAACATAATAAATATATAAATTATTTTCAAACGGAATTTGAACCCAATTTGAGTTTGTTTGAAAAACACAGTAACTACAAATTTTGCAATGTCTCAATTCTACGTTTTTGTTTGCTAAAATATAAAAAAAAGGAAGATTACAACTAGAGAGACTATGATTAAAGGTAAATCGTTAGAAAGTGCTTCTCCAATGGCTGTGTTATTCTATCTTTATAAAGAGTGTTAATTCCAATGATGTTGCAGGAGCTGAACAAGTGCAAGACGGAGCTGCAGTACTGGCGGTCGCGCTCGCCCGCCGTGCCGCCGCTGTGCGCCGAGTGCGGCGCGTCGCTGCGCCTGTCGCCGGCACTCGCGCAGGTCACTCCCTTGCTTAGTAACACGCTTTATCTCGCAGTAACGTAGGCTTAACATAACTACTTCAAGTCATTTATAAAAATATATAAATTACAGACTAACCCAGGCTGTGCCGTGCGACTGTAGACGCGACTGTTTTGTTCATTTGTTCGATTTCCAATGGGAGGAAGTAAATATCTTTAATTCCACTGGTAAAGATGCAAAACAAGGCATTGTGTTTAATTCACTATTTTTTATCAAGCCACTCAACACAAAATGTAGAATGGAAATGTCTTAATAGGAATGGAGTACCTTAACACTGCAAGTTTCCTCCGTCTACGCTAAAAATATAATTAGAATTGCATACTAAAACAAAACAAATAAAAATTCCAGTGGGCAGCGGGCAGCAGTGCGGACGCGACAGAGGAGACGCCAAGCGGCAGTAAAGACAAGGACAGTCGAGAGTGCACTGTGACCAAGGAGGTGGCGCCGCTAGAGACGCCAACGGAGTCCAAGGACAAGGAGCCCCGCGATCGAGACGAGGATACGCACTCGCCCGCCGCGCGCCGTCGCGCCTCCGCCGACGCGCCCGCCACTACGCCCGACCGCAAGAAACGGCGCCTCACCCGCCCCCGCAAGCTATGAGGCACGTAGCCCTCCCGCCTTCTGCCCGTTTAGTTGTACTGCAAGACACTGTTGGGGGTTCGATTCCTTCCCTGGTGTTCTATTATTTTTATTTCTTCGCTCTTGTCTGGTAATAAGACGCTGTCGAAAGTGCGGCGCTGGGCTTTGATAAGTGGGTGGAGAGGGGGGCATGGAGTGTCTAAACACTAGGTTTTTCTTTTGCTATAAACGGGTTACAGCGTGAAGCTACAAAAAAATTACCCGTTATGATAGAAACAACAGGCTTTCGTCTGAACAAATGTTGGGCAAAAATAACAGTAAAATAATCTTTTTTTTGAAATCATAATTTTATCTTCAACTATCATTTGTCTTTTAAACTATCAGCAGATTTGATAACTGATGCTGATGGTTAAAGCTTACATCACGTTATATTGAGCTTATACATAGCTTCACTATTATTATTCTTAAGCTCAACTTGTTTTTTTAATTAAGTTAACTATTCTTGTTTCAGTTCAAATATCAGTTCGAATAGCTTTTATATTTTATTATTATTTATGGACATTTTCCAATATTTGAGCCACCCAAAAAAATAGATATAAAAGGTAGTTCTTTAAATTAATAATTTATTGGCTCAAATATTTTTTTTATCCTGTTGTTGTCATGTTTAGCTGAATAATTGCTTAGACTATTTTGGTTGTTCATACAAGATTAATAAAAACGATATTATTTCATAATACACAACTTAAAAGTGACAATTAAAGCCATCTTTTACTTGAAGTACTAAGATATAATATTTACTACACTTATATATAACACATTCTGTCTTATTAGAAAATATTTTTGTTAACACTTTGATATTTTGCATCTAATTTAAAGCCAATTCTATATTCAAATGAATACAATAGTTTAATTTTACCACTTATACTATTTATATCATACTTTGTACACTACAAAAAAATATATCTATTCTTTTATTTTTACCGCAATATTACTGATGTTGATATTAATATAATTCTTATCGTTTATATGCAATACAAAATTCAATTAAATTACATGACTATTTTGTCTACTATTTAAATAAAAAATATTTATACTTTGGCTATATTAGTTACGTAAATTACTTTGAACATTTATTGTGCAATGTTGATACTGAAAAAAAAAATCACATATTACTTAGTGTTAGTGTGTTATTTTTATTTATTTTTGTCTAACATTTTGTAAGTAATCAAATGCCTTACGATAAAATTAGATAATTTCTTATCAAATTATAAAGCTATATTTTTTCATAATTTTATTGTATAAAAGAACAATAAAAAGTTGACGGTAACACTATGACAATATCAAGAGTAAAAAGGAAAAGCTTCAAGCATTTTTCCTTTATGTACCATTTGTAGATTTACACATTCATTTTGTAGCTTAAAAAACATTGTTATATTAGTTTCGATAATTTAAAAATTTTTTAAAAAGATTCAAATATTGCAACACTTGCAATAAAATTTAGTTTTGTTTATAAACCTTTATAATATTTCAATATATATAAAACGTATTTTTTTGACCACAATCAATCTTGAAACCACAACTTATTAAAATTGTTAAATATTTCTAAAGAAATGTTTCATTTTGAGTATAAAATATATATGAAAATATTAAAGGTTGTGGTTAGTTTGTTACCTATTAGTATTTTTAGCGTTTTTCTATTGCTTTATATTTATTTGCTTAATTGAGTGACTTTTATGCTTTCTTTATAACACGTGAAAAACACAGCCATTTTGGTTTAAATATATAAAATAATGTAGAAAATAAAAATTTCAGTATTTTTGATGCAATAAATGCAAATTTGTATTCAGCTCAATTCGATAATACGCGGACTAGATTCAGGACAGTATTCATATGCCAAATGTATCTACGAAAATATATAAATTGAGTGTCATGGTAATAGCACTTAATATGAGAGATCAAAGGATATCCAGCAATTTATGTTATTTTAATTATTAATTAGTATACACTTCATTTATCAAATATTTTTTTAGGTTACATCGAAAATGATTAAATTATTCTCCGCAACATAAAATTAATAACATAATATCTTTGTAATTGAGTTGTAGCTGTTAACGAACTTGTTTATTATTTAAGTTTATTTTTTATATGGAAATGTAAATGCTGTTCAAAAATTCATACCGTGTATTCGCGATGTTTTTAATTTTCAAATAGCATTATTTAGGTGTTAAGTTAGATATCATTTTACAGCCCTACTTTATCCATTGTGAGGGGGGATATTGTTTTATTTTTTGTAAATATTTTGAAAGTAAAAATCTCTTGTGTGATGTACAAAATAAAAATATATTTATGACTATATGAATATACATAGAAAGTGAATATTTTTGTGACATGGTGTACAGTAAATACAGTAGGTGCGTTGAGGTGTTCTCAAGTGGTCGGGCTTCACACAGTTCTTGCATCATGTCACTCGTTCTGGGAACATATCAGTCTGTCGTGACTTCGCGAACTATACTATATGCTATTACTGCGATTTAAATATCTTTTTATCTTTATACTTGTGTGTGACATAGTTTATCTATATTACCAGTACATTGATAGAATTAGCTAAATGATTTACTATCGACACGACATTGTATTTTCATAGTTGTTTGTTTGTTACAGTGAGTGCTTGTAAATGAAACTACTTTTGGATAAGCTTAGTTTCAATATATTAAAAAGTTTTTTCTTTAAAACTACAATGTTTGAAATGTTGAAGTAACATACGATGTATTAAGATTAGTAATAGGGTCTTACAGAGATGCTAAAACATAAATATGTTCTAACAAATGTGTAAGAATTTCGACTTAGCTTGATAAGAATGTAGAGTTAAGTGGTCAGAGCTGATGGTTGGACAAGAGGTGCGGATTAAAATCCAGGAACATTCAAATATTAGTTTATAATCAAAAAGTAGTTTCACTTATAAAGCACGGTTGAGTCGTTAATGTGTATACGGCCTTATATTTGTTTATATAATTGATGTAAACTTAGTGAAACCGGTATCAAACACGCACAATTGGTACAATATCAATTATGATATAGGGTGTTTTTATTTTAATCTATAATATAATACTACTTGTAGATTCACCTTTAATTTATTTTTTTCATGTACATTTTTAATTTTATATTTTAATTAGTACACTTGTCTCATAGTTGATTATATAATATAATTTCATAGGCGTACTGCGAGTATTTAATATGACAAATAGGTACCCTATTCATAAGATTACAAGCCTAGATTTACTCTCTCTGTTGATTGTGGATTCGTGTAAAAATTAAATGTATCGATTGTATATATATATATAATATACTTTATGTACAATAATAATTTATAATATACATTATTCTCATTCAAGACGAGATGTTTCTTGACAATAATGATGTTCAGTTACCACCTCTGACGCTGTAGTGAACATGCCTTAAGATTTATCTGTGTTAGGCCGTACTCGCACTACAGTGCCGGTCATGGTTCGTTCTCAGACGGTTAAGAATATTGTTATATGAGAGTATTTATACTATTGTTCCAGTGAAGGTTTGGGTCAATTACGTATATAAGAATATTTCTCATATAAAAATATTTTAACAGATTGAGAACCGAGAACGAACCGCGACCGGCACTTAAGTGTGAATCCGCCCTTAAACTTAGTTCGACTAACAATGTATGGCAAAGACAATGTCTATGCAAAATAAACATTAAACATCTCACTTCCTGTCGGACTATATCACGAACACTTACATTTTAAAAATGTCAAATGAATGCTTACATTTTAATATGAACCAACGAAAATTATATTTTTGTTTATTAATAAAGCAACGTGAAGATAAATGCTTGCGTGTTCGAAGCATGGTTTTGTAGATTTGCTACGCCTTTGCCGCGTTATATTTTTGTATATAGTTACTGTTGTACATACTATGTATGCTGTGCGTAGAACTGTAGATTGTTTCATGTTGTTAGGAACGTAAGTCGAATTTATGAGGGGTAATAGAAATATTACTTATTGTATAGCATGTTACAGCTGATATGTTTTAACATATATGTAGGACGCATTCTAATTCGTACAGTACATTTATCTGATTTTTTTTGGTGCAATTATTTTTTATTTATTTACGCATTCAGTCATAAATTATTTTTTTCGAAATAAGATTTTTTTTTCGCTCCACACTTTGTTTTTCTCAAAATGATCATTTTTAAATAATAATAAAATTATAAGGTAATGAAATTTGAGACTTATAAATTGATCATTGATTGTAATCTACACTTTTAAGATAAATTCTATGGATTGTATATAATTATGCAAACATGACCCTGGGCATTTATGTTTACTTCAGATAAAAACTAATAGAAATAATAGAATCGTTCATTTAACATATATTTTGAATGGGGCTTGTTTGGTGTATATGTAACACGTAATATATGTATAGTTTTTTTTAACAATAGCTGCAACAAAAAGTTATATATGTTTGACAAACTTTCACAGTGGTAAGATTAAAATATAAACATTATTTTTATAATGTATACTTTCTGTTTGAATAACATTAGACTTCTATATGAATCATATGAAAGTAAAATAGAAATCCTGTTGTCTGTCTGTCAAGACCATTTTTTAATCAAATATTTGGGAGGAATTAAAACATATTTAGGCTGTCGTGGCGCGGTGATAGTACAGTGTCTGAACTGTAAACAATAATTTTGAGTCCGACTCTCATTCGGGGGAATGAATAATTGTCATTTCCTCGCTTTGGTAACAAGATAAAGCGCGGTGTTGAGTTCCGCCACTCAACATGCAATGTCTATAATAGCATTGGTAGATACTAGTGTACCTACCTCGCTTTGTGTGGGATACAGGGAGAAGTTAAGAAACATTTTATTTAATATTCCAAATATCGATTTAAATGGATATTACTTTATTTGTTGTTATATGATTCATATACTTAGATTTATTTAAAACAGCGACAAATCACAGTTAATTTAGAAATGTATTAAAGGTGAATATTACAAATGGGTTTGATTTAATCATAATTAGCCAATTTTAGTTTCTTTTTTGTTGTATATACATATACATTTAAATTTAGAATAAGTAGATCACTTTTGTAATAATTGCTTGTAGCGCAAATAATTTGCGTGCATTATATTATGTATTGTTTTCGTTGGAAGTTTCATAATTTTGTGACGTCATCGAGTTTTTGTTTTCGCGCCTACTCGAGATATGCATGTTCTGTAGGAATCTGTGGAATTTAAATAGATGTTTATCATATGATATGTAAATTATTTAAATGTTTATAAAGTCTAATGAAAAATGGTGTTTTGTGGAAGTATTACTGATTGAACACATGTTGTGCCTAAATTAAATTAACACAGTACTTAACTACGCTTGCTGTATGGGACGATCGACGATCGTATACCGAGTTTCATATATTTATACTAAAGTAATTTTGCTTCAATAGTGCAATACACGAGTATATCCATTGAATGGTGTGGTGGCAAATTTCTTTTAAACTTTTTACTTTCTTATTAAATTAAAATAACGACGTATAGGGCTGTAAAAATTAGGTTAAATATTTTTGTTCTTGGAAATGTTAAATGCACTTAATGCATGGGAAAATAATATTGTGTTCTGGTGGGTGTGTACAACCAGCAAGACTGTCAATTGCTGTATATATCCTTATAATATGATAGTTTTATTATAAAGTATTTTTATTAGACAAAAATACAATAAATGTGTGAAGTCCAAATATTATCTTTTATTTTTCCTAAAAGTATTGGTATTGTATGGATGACAACTTAGTTTGAGATCGATATTGAAATGCAGCTTTTATTCATAAATGACATATCTATAAATGGAAACGGCATCTATAGATTGTTACGTGGCATTTTACGCGAGAAAATATTGGAAACCATGTTTGGTGCCGTGCTCTTACTTAGATATATAAAATAACTAAACATTTTTCTATGAATCAATACTATCAATGTTTGCGAGCAAATAAAAAATGTAAATGTTTGACAGCATAGATCATTTTTTCAATCATGTTTCCCTAAGGTTCTTTTTTACACTAAAATAATGTAAAAAGGAGCGGGCGAAGACACTCGAGTGACGCTAGTAATTAATAAATTATTATTAATCAAATTTTTTCAAAGAAGTAATTTTAGATCTTAAGTACTTAAATTATCAACGTTTACTAAAATAAACCTAGAACTTCTATTAAGGGTATTGAATTATTGATATCCAGCTAATTTTGGGACCAATTTGGAAGGCAAGCGAGGTATTTTATAAACACACACGTTACAATAACAGTTTGTTTTCCCTTAACTGAAAGTGATTTTAACGACAGCAACAAGTACCTAATGTAGAGTCACCTGAAATTGCGTAGGTTCCCATTTCTGTTTAAACAACATCGCTTATATAACCCACCTGCTCTCACGTTTAATGACTAATAACAGAGAATTTCCTTAATTATAGATTAGAAGTTTACTACTAATGTAACACCTGTATGTGAAGTATTATACTATAGAAGACGTTCACGAAAGCTCTATAATTACTTAATAGAGTTATAGAAAATTACTGGTAGCGTTTATAATGTCGTCTACTTAACAAAAAAAATACATTTATGTATATAATCAAGACGCCGTTAGTCATACATCAGAAATTAATACTTTTGTAGGACCTGTCAAGATTTTTGCCAATTAATAGCAATGTATCTAGAATAACCGTAATGTAAAAAAAAATGGATGTCCCAACACTGCCTGTCTACTGTACCTATCACACACTGATTAAACACCGAGTAGAACACGAGAACATTGAGACCTAGTGTTAAGACACTCTGTTCCTATTAAGATATTTCCTTCCTTATTTTCCGCCGAATTTTTAGGCATTGTTTTGCTAGAACCCACAACCCGTCATGCTAACAATAACACGGTTGTGCCTCTGCGGCACGACTGACCTATTTCAAAGTAACTTTAAATAAAGTTGAATTTTAAAGTTAACATCACCATACTTTAAAGACTTAGCTTACTTAATAAATCAATATAAACCATTGATAATAAATAGGACACATGATGTCCGTTTTCTTCACTACCCTGTGATTAGTGATGAATAATTTCCGCAACTTTATACGTGACTATTTTTTTTATTTGAGTATTTAAGTATTTCTAGCGTTTAAGATATAGTAAACTTACTGTTTAATTAGAAAAAGCATTTTTTGATTATTAACATATTACTTAAAATTGTGTCCAACAAAATTTTCCGATTACAATTTTTATCTACAATCGCCAATGGTTTATAAGTATCAAAAGCAACAAAAAAATATCAGATAGAATCAAAATAGTAAATTAAGTTTTTTTATATTTTTTGATGGTCACTGAGTATCAGAATGACCAAATATAAATTAAGTAAGTACTTATCCTTCTTTATCAGTTAAATACTTTTTGCACCACCCACTTCCCAGTATCCAATTTAGCTGATATTTGGATTAGGTACGACTTCAGTTCAGTGAATGGATGAATGAGACTGATGACGTTGAAATTACATATATTCAATACTAGGTATTGTCCGAAATAGCCCGTGAAACAAAACGGCGGATTACAAAATTTTACAGATACCTACAACACACCTAATTAAATTATAAAAACAAATGCAAAGGCTTGATCTATAAAATACAATACACTATGAGAGGACACATAGAGACAGGAAATGGAGCCGGAATGTGGCCAAGTGGACTTCTGAACTGAGGGAGGTAGGTAGGCCGTGGTTGGACTCGTTTGACATGTCGGCGCGTACTCTAGTGTTAAATGATATCGAGCACCTGAAGAAGAAGATTGGCCGGAAAGACACCGCAATAATGATGATTTAACAGAAACTAGAAGATGAAGAGAATATTAAAATAAAATATTGTTTAGAAAAAAGCTTTTATTCAATAGATAAGATGTATTAAATCGAAATTGCAAAAGCTTTGTAGTGCATATAAATACGGATAATTTAAACTAAATAAATGCCTTGCACGATACAAAAAATCTTAAGTACTTAAATGCACTTAAAATATAGAAATATTTAAACGACAAACGAATTCAAAATATACATTCAAGGTCGTTGTAGCGCAGTGGTACATTGTTTGAATGACAATAAGACGGTCGTCAGTTCGATCCGCACTCGGAGGAATGAAATATATTAAATTGTCTTCATGTCCGTTCTCTAGTATACTAAGCGTGGTGTTAAGTTACGCCGCTCAACATGTTTCAAAAATAGAGAATACAGTGTGTTAACATTAGGTTCCCTCTCCATCGTGTTATGCGGGAAAAAACGGAGCAAAAATTATCCCTATGTTTTTAATAAAATGTTATGTGAATTTCAGTTTTAATATTCAAGAGCTTATGTCGCAGTAATATCAGTTTTTACCGCAATTCGAAAATTATTTTGATTTCCGGAAAATTATACTTCAAAGACATCTGTCGCCCTAACATGAAAGGCAGGACAGTTATAAGGCAGGGAGACGACGCGCTTCGGACAGTTGTTTTTCGAGTTGGTTACGAAGTAGAGTGCTGTCGGCTCACTGGCCAATATGTATAATGCAAAGTTTATTTCTTAATTTATTTATATTGAAACCTCAATGTGCGGAGAAATTGTTATTGTTAAAATATTATTATAATTGAATAGTGTCGGGATGTGTTTGATAATTTCATCAATTACAGCTCTCGTGCTTTTGCAAGGTATGTTTTCAAAAATTTTAAATAATTTAACAACACTTATTTTATTTATAATTGTTTTAAATAACCTAAAATACCGGACCGTAACATTTTTTTGTTTTAAGAGTATAATTATTATAACCCAATGGCTTAATTCACATGACAATTTCGCATCGATCTTCAAATGCCGAATTTATATTTTAATTCTTGTACGAATCTCAAGTGAATATATAAATAACTATAATAATGGAAAATACTTATAAAAATATTTATGTTTTACCCTTTTTTTATAAAATTATATAACTCAGGTACAGTGATCATTTATTAGCCATTATTACCATTATCAACGTTTGTAATTTTTAAAAATTATTGAAATTATAAATATGGATACGAAGTTAGAGACCCTCCCAATTGTTAAAAGGTAGCTATAAAATAAAAAAAAATAAATCAGCTTCACGCTGTATTCCACAGTAGGGTAGGCAGAGGGAACCTAGTGTAACACACCGTTGCCCTCTTTTTGCTGAATTCTGGAGGCATTAGGTGTTGAGTGTTAGAACTCAACACTACGCTTTTGAAAATTAAATTTAAATAAGCTTTGGAAATATAAATTTCAATAAATATTTCGTGTTCTCGAGTGGGGATCGAACCCACAACCACTTGGTTTGTGTCACACTTGCCCCTGCGCCACAACTGGCTTCAAAAAAATACTGATATCTAAGTAAAATTACTTAGCTATAAAGTAATTTATATTTAAGTATTTTTAAATTACTTCATATCTAAGTATTTTATAAATACTTAAATATAAAGTACTTAATTTTTAATTTACATATTGTGTATTTTACCTATTTCTGACAATCTCTCTAGAAATAGATATCTAATTTGAATGGTATTAAAAAGTTGAACGGTTCACAGAGCATATAAAAAATCTATTACGAAAAAGTAACAAGGTTTCAAACGGCGTCGCTTCGTGAAAAAGTGCGTTAATGCTGATAGGCCTATGCAATATAAGAAATAGTTTTTTTTATAATTATTTCACAAAATTACTTTGGAATAAACATTATGTATTGTTTTAAATATTTACTAAGACAAAATTATTGTGAAGTTGTGTTTTCGAAAAGCTTCTTACATGTGGGTATTTACCAATACAAAGAAAAGATTAAAAAGTATGTCTCAGGGAATAAAATGATTCACGGTTAGTTCACGACAAATACGATAATTGTGTGAAGTTTTACGTAGAACAAGGAAACATCCCTATATATACGTCATATAAATAATATTCCTATGTTTATTTTTAAATATTATAGTGTTAACTAAACAAAAATAAGTTAATTATTTTTTTTAGCGTTATGCTGTATACCACATGTAGCAGGATATGCAGAAGGAGCCTTTCCATTTTCCACCGAATTTTGGAGGCGTGTGCGTGAAGGTAGACCCCGCTCTTTGCCTCGACACTAGAGCGAAGGAATGAAAATAATAAATATTTAATTTCCACTAGTGAAAATCGAACCCAACCTGCCACGTTTAAAGTCACACTTTATGCCTCTGCGCCACGACTAACCTCAAAAATAAGTTACCTCGCAACCAATATATTTAGTTTAGCATAATAATAATATATCTAATAACGTTGATTTTTGTGATCATTATACGAATACAGCTAGATATCTAAATGGCAGCTGTCGTAACAATACGTCTGTCTATACGAGGCAGGAACTGAACCACTCCACTTTCACTTGAATCAGTTGAGAGAATTAGCTTGTTAGAGAAATAGGTTTAAAGTAACGAGTATCTTAGCCTCAAAAGGATATCTTGTGAAACGGATTGAGTTAAGCAACCAAAATATATTATTTTATTTCTTACATAATTAACAAAAAATGTAAATTAATATGAGACCGTCGTGGTCTAGGGGCACAAGGGTGTGATTGTAACGCGACGTTTTGGGTTCGATGACCGCTCGAGGAAATGAAATATTTATGTAAATTTATATTTCCATTTCTTCGCTCTGGTTTCGAGACAAAACGCGGCGTTGAGTTCCGCCACTCAACACGGAGTGCCTCCAAAACTCGGCGGAACGTGGGGAACGGAGTGTCTTAACACTAGGTTCCGTCTGTCTACCCTGCTTTGTGCGGGATACAGCGTGAAGCTGAAAAAAAAATATTTAAGAGATTGTAGTTTAAATCTATAAACTTTAATTACCACCTCCCATAGTGAAATTGCATTAAGTACACCAGATAGAGTTAGCCAGCTAAAGTATAGTCAGTCACCAAGTCGTGCCCTAAAGTTAGATTTGTGAAGAAAATATTCAAAAGTAAAATAAACTAATTGAAATCTGTGAAGCCCTCTACAGGTTACATCATGGCGGCCACGATTTGTTGACCGTACTATACAGAGTATATAGTATACACGAGCTCTCATTAATTCTTCATGCTTCTCTTTTATTGGAAGCTGGATATCATACTCTAACTTTATTTAATCAAATCAAAAAGAACCTACAATATAAACAACGACTTTTAAACTCATAGCTCACTCATTTAATCAGTAACATGCCAAATAAGCCTCGATGACTTCATGTACGGTGACAAAAACAAAGACGGGCAAGTATGGAAGCTAAGAAGAAATGATTTGTCGTATAAAAGGTGCTTCCGCTTCGTTTTATTAGACAAACTGCTACAATTAGTTCCGAAATCTATATAATGTCTCGAGGGCATTAATTAAATTTAATTATTATATATCTAAAAATATCTATCTACATATACATAAATATAATGATTAAGATGCATTAAAATAATCATTGATATAAATTCTTGGCTTCATATTGTAATGTTTTATTTATCTATTAAACTGCATTTGGATTAGAACCAAGAACACGCAATAAAATGCTTAAGAATTTATCTAATCGCTATTGTGTGTTGATCTATTGTGATTCATGAAAGCATTCAATATTTGTCCATGAGTAAGTAATTGCTTTATTAATATATTCTTAGAACAAATTACCTATTTATTATATTACTTACTATTGATACAACTAGAATAGTACACATTTACGTAAACAGATATAGGGGAGAGCGGGGCTCAAAGTGCCGGGGGAAGTTGTGTCGACGCAAATATATCGACAATAGACAAATTTTAATATACAGACAGATTGTCGGGTAATACTACTTTCACTACTAATTTAATTGTACCAGTGTTTTGTTGGGGCAGTGACGTAGTGGTCCTCAAATACCATGTTAGTAAATATTTTTATGTCTCAGTTTCAGTAAATATTTTTTAAAGTCGTTCTTTAATGAAATTATTTTTTTATGAATCACAATTTCCAGACATTGTAGCTATTTTATATGATTGGTGTAAGAATGTGTCAAAATCAACACTATCAGCCCCGCTCACCCCTATTTATGTCTTTTACTTATTTTATTATGTTTTTTTAGTTTCACGTTTTATCCTGCACATAGCAGGGAAAACAGAGGAACAAACAACCTTGTGTTGAGTACACTCCATTTTCCATTTCCGAAACACTTCGTTGTCACTTTCCGCCTAGTGCTTGAATCATTGCGCGATAACGTGGCGTAACTCAACGCATCTTTGCTTTATTATTAGAGCGACTAAATGAAAATCTCCCGAGCGAGAATCAAAAAAAAACATCACGTTTACATTCGCACGCCTGTAGTCCTGCGTCATAACGACCTCATCATACATCATCATTTAATATTCCAAATATATTATTGTCATATTTAGGTTTAATTTATGTTTAGTAGTTAAACATCTATGTTTTACTATTCGTTTTTGTATTATTAATTATTGCTATTTATTTTCATTGTACTCGTACAATAAGTGCTTATTGTTATTTCAAGATTACCAAAGTAGCACAAAGTTTCTACGTAAGTAACATACAAACTAAAAGCACTAAAATAATTGCAGCCGCGCCCGTTCATCATGTCCACAGCCGATGACGATCAATAGACGTTTCATAGATTTAGAACTGTCACATGTGCAGTTTATTGCAAGTGCAATGTGAACAGAAGTGTATATTATATCGATAATACTGTATGTTAAGAAAAACAAATGTATTTTATACTAGTGCAGTACAGAATAGAGATTTCTTAATTTAATTTAAACGTGACTTTGCAATATTGGTGGGTACAAATACTAAAAATATTGTAAATAGGTTTACGTTTTTGCTATAACATGAATACCTAGTTGTATTTTTTCGCAAAATTATCATAACAATTATGTGAATCTTACAAATACTTAATTAAAACAATTAAGTGGAGTGATCGTAGAGCATGAAATATTTGGAAATAAAATATATAATATACTCTATACTTTAATAAATTTTGATAATAATTGAAATTCTTTTTTAAATAATTTCATTTAACACAAATTATACAAAGAGCTTACGTAAATAATGTAAAAAATTGTATCTTACGACCGACTCGGATACACTCGGATGCACAAGTATGTGACTGTAAACGCGACTGGTAGTGAGTTCGATCCCCACTCGAGAATATTAAATATTAAATATAAATATTCGCTCTGTTGTCGAGGCAAAGTACGACGTTGAGTTCCAAATACGGAATGGAGTGTTTTAACACTAGGTTAACAGTTCTTCTGCTTACCCTGCTACATACTCGATACAACGTGATTAGATTATTATCTAATTAGAAATTATAAACTAAGATCTTATCTGCTTTGACTCTACGTTCTACGGGCACTTCATATACATAATTAGTTCAGATATCAGCGACATATAATATATATGTGCCATTTGAATTTTGAATGTGTGTAAAGCGCCATTGTACACGTATGTATGTTGCCTACTTAATATTAGTAAGTATATACATACAGATAAAACAAAATAAATCGATACCACCATACCCAGATATAAATTTACTGTTTAGTTCCGCCACTAAACACGCATTACCTTAAGAATTCAGCGGCAAGTGGGTAACGGAAATGTCTTAACGGAGAGCGGTGTATCTTAACACTAGGTTCCCAGGTGCCCTCTGCCTACCCTGCTATGTAAGGGATTCATAGCTTGAAGCTAAAAAATAAAAATAAATATTTTTAAGGATGGTTGTATGTATATAAAATGACAAAGACAACCATTTGTATAGTAGGTATTAAAACCTGTGACGTTACACATCCGGCTATGAATTATTACGATTTTATCTGTATAAATACTTGAGTACTCAAAGCATGTACCTCTGCCAGAACAAGCGAGAATTATTCTTTTACGTCAGCTACCTACTGTTGTATATATACCTACTTCATTTATATAATATGTTACAGTTATATACGTTGCATTTATATTACAATTCCGTTGAAAAGCCGTAGAGTCGTTACGTTTTCGGGGTAATCGTGTGTTTAAACATTACAAAAACTTGTAAAGATATTTTTATGTGTGAGTATAATATAAATTTTACTTAATTTTTCTCTACAACTTTGATGCCATCATACTTAGTCATAGAACAATAAATAACACAGTTTTAAAATATATGATGTACTTTTATTGTAATATGCAAATAGCACCTATATGGTGCTGGTACATGAGGTGTTTTAGATCTGCCATTTTCTAACACCATCAGAAAGTGCACATCGTATTGGAAAACTGTTCTTATCTCGTCTCTACCGTGTTTCGTTTAAAGTTTAGCTGGCTGATAGGGCTTACCGTTAGGTATTCAGATCTTCAAAATAAACTTAGAGCCTAAATGCTATCGAGCTCTAATATCTAATAGTTTTGCGTGCAAAACGAATAACAGACTGACAAAACTGACAAAAAATAGTTTTTGGCTTCCATTACTTATTAAAAAAAACCCATTTCCAGTTTTATTATAATTATAGATATTTTTTTGGAAAAAAAATAAATAGTGAAATTTATACAAATACCTAATAACATATTGCAAAAATACGTCATTACTGAACTATCTGTGATTTGTGATAGAATATGGAAAAAAATATTTTAATAATAACAAAAACTAAAAAAAAAGCATTTTATGCTATTGAAAACAATAGACATTGTTTTATACATATTTTATATATTAATAGTGGAAAATAGCTCTACATTAACGCGTCAATAATAAAATGTGGTGGTATTTATCGTCAGCTGTATGACAGACAAGATTCAAGACTGTTACTTATTCAAAGTGACATTTGCCATGGTGGTAGCTAGCTATTATACATTATTATTAAATAAAATAGATCGAACAGGCTTACATAATCGTACAGTTTATAGCAATTATAAATTATAATTGGAACTTGTAAGGTAATTTCTAGGTATTATAGTGTTTATAATATTCTAGCATAGCATCTATATAATATTCTACCCTTACACTTTTCAATTAATGAATTAGAAACTACAACGATGAAACGATGAAATAATTTATGTTTAGTTATTAAATTTATAATAATTTAATTTTAGGCCGTTGTGGCATAGAAGCAGAAAGGTTTGACTGTAACACAACGGTTATGGGTTCGGGATCGAACTCGAGGAAATTAATTATTATTTATTAATATTATTATTCTTCGCTCTGGCACCAAGGCAAAAGACCTAATTCCGCAACTCTCTAGAAAAATTAGACGGCAAGTAAGGAACAGAGTGTCTTATAACACTAGGTTCCCTCTGCCTAAGGTAGGCACCCTGGTGGATTATGATTATAAATATAAACAGGTTTATAACATGAATAATAAACAAATCTTGTACTGTATTTGCTAAATACATACTCATTTGTTTTCATTATTAGCACCTGTCAGTTTCAGCCAAAATTTTAACATTTCGTGTACACCGGCAGTTAAGACAATGTGAAAACCTTGTGCGAAGTTAGGCGCAAAATATTTGCTTTCATTCATGCCTTCTGTGTAACGTTTCTATTAGTTCTTGAGTTTGGTCATGGCTAACACACACACACTAAGTAGAACCACAATTGCCATTGTACAATTCTAAGATTGTTTAAAATGAACCTTACTTTCGAATTAAGGTCTTTGTCATTACCTACGATACGCACATTATGTTAGGGCCCTTGAAAGTATAACTAATTTTAAATGATCGCTGTTGTGTTTTGTAATTAGATACTTGATAGACAAATGGAAATTAAATGTTATTTCTAATTGAAATTAAGCAGTCACCCCTACTTAGAAAAACTTTTGTTTATTTTTGTTTATTTAAATACATAGGCGCTGCAACTACCAATATATATGTTTCATACATTGTAGGCATGTATTTATGTTTCGTACCAATAAAAGTTTTGGTAAGGTATGATTAAAATGGGAAGGTTAAAGAGAAAATTTAAAACTCGAAATATATTAGGTTTTCTTTGGATTGGCAATCTAGTCTATATAAATCTATTTGATAGCAATTATATTTTTTTTATAAATAAAATATTTTCCACATTCAAATGCTATGCGCGCTGTAACGTATAAAAAAAATCAAATAAAACTGCCGTCATTAAGTTATCAATGAACTTGTCACGCTTCAGAAAGGCGTTATGGCACAATTTCTTAACATCGATTCACTTGTTTAGTTTTAGTGAAACTTAAATTCAATAACCGTGAATAGCTAAAATATTTCTTAATGCCATAACTGTACGGTCGGTTATAATCTTAAAAATTAATAATTTTTTCGATGTAACAACATTGATCCACTTAATTTTTTAAGCTTTTAAAACATTCCATATTGTCTTTAAACTTGGTATTCTGCCCTGCCTTGCCTACCTACTGTATCTCATCTCCAGATCCAGAGACAAACGTACGATAAGCCAAATTAGGTACTGCCTTGAGACGCCGACACAAGGTAAAATTTTGCAATTCACAAGGCAAACATTTGTAAGATTAGTGCGTTTTTTGGAGTAGAGGTAGATTTTTCCGTAACATGTGAGCAGATATCATTCGCCACAACGCACGTCTCAATGTCAATTTGGAGCTAATTAAATCCCATTGAAATTGTTAAATAATTTAGAATCTTGGAGCCGTATTTGTAAATTGCTCTTAAGTTTGAGATCGATCTTGAGATGCAGTTTTCATTCATGAATAAAATATCTATGAATGAAAACAGTTATCTATGTGCTAAAAAAATATTAACACGTTATAGTTAAAGTACAGTTGTATTTTTATATCATAATTTATATTTTCCTGTACTACATATAGTACAAAGAGAATTGTCACGGTTTTCTGAATTCTATCATTAGCTCGTCAAAACAATATTGTTATTGATGGTAACGGTACCTAAGTACATAATAAAAAATGTGCTCTAGGATTCTTTTTTAGATCTGTTTTGCATCAAGATGTTAAGAAAATTCTATACTTTCTTTATTATTCTTATTCGTTTACTTATTTAACTAAGGCGAATTACAAGCGCGTCCGGCTCCACAAAATTACCTCATAATTTGACAAATTACCGTCATCAGTTCATCATTTTCCTGCAATCTAAAATCTCATTACTGAGCTCAACTCTTGTAGAGTAAATAAAAATAAAGCAATTTATAATCAAACATTAGCATCAGTATGTTTATATATCTATATCTATACTTATAATAAAACAGTAAAAAAATTGTGTCTGTAGGTATATTACTTAAATATATTTGCGTAAAAACAATGTAGGGAAAACAATGCCCAAGTTGACTGAGACCAATCGTGGCGAAGGGATAACCACCTACAAGCGTGCGATTATAAACACGACGGGTTGTGGGTTCGATTCCCACAAGAAATGAAATATTTCATATTTTCATTCCCTTGTTCTCGTAATGAGGTAAAGTGCAGCGTCGAGTCCGTAACTCAACACGGAGTATCTCGGACACCGACCAGAAGTCGACAGCAAGTGGAAACGAAGTACTGTAGTATCCTCAATATTGCAAACGCATAAAATATTAATTTTAATTCCCTTCTAAATTATATACCTATTTTTTTCACTTACAACATATTTTACTTTTTAATTCCAGCAACTGAGCTAGCATGCGGCGAGGACTTCGGATACGACGGAGTTATTGGTAAAATAATAGTTAATTATTTAATGCTATAATTTCTATATTTCATAATTATCTCTTTCTTAAAATCGCAAAATTTTTATAGGTCCTAATTATTGGGGCGAAAAATTTAGAGAATGCAGAGGCAAGCACCAAAGTCCTATCAACATAAACATACTACGTGTGAAACAAGTTGCATTGCCAGATATAGTTTTCATTGGCTTTGACGACCCTATAGACGATGTTCACGTCTCAAATAATGGGCATACAGGTAAAATGTTTACTATTAAATACTGTGTAAACTAACTTTATGTTCAGCATTGAAAGTCTTTTACGATATTAGTTTTTTTTACTTTACCTCAAAGAAACTATTTAAATAAAATGTAAGGTGAAAATCCACATCGATATTTTTTGACTGTAGTGGCATTTAAGGCTTTATTTAACTGTTTTAAAAAATCACACAACAGGGTTTTTCCGCCGAAATGTGTAGTAGCGGAACTCAACATCGCGCTCGGACTCGACCACCATAGCAAATAAATGAAAATATAAATTTATATAAATTTTAATAAATATTTAAATTTATTTTCAGTTTTAATCGAGGTTGAAAACGAACCACATCCTCGTGTCAGCGGTGGTCCTCTCGACGGCACATATGTTTTCAGCCAGATGCACTTTCATTGGGGGGATAATGACACATTTGGTTCTGAAGATAAAATTAATCACAGGAGGTGGGTCTAATTTTAAAATATGTAATATATGAATATGTACCAAGTGAGAGCCAAAATATTTCATTCTTTTATCTATCCATGCTAGTTTCACAGCGTAGGTAATTCATTCCGCACATAATAGGGTATGCATAAGGGATTCCTTAAAAAACACTAGGTTTAGTGTTAAGACATTCCATTGCGCCTGAAATTATTCTGAAGGCATTGCATCTTGAGTGGTGGAACTCCGGGCTTTGCTTCGTTATCAGATCGAGGAGAATGAAAAATATTAATATTTAATTTCAAAGTGTTCGTTCGAGTGGGAATCGTATCGGCAACCTGTCGCGTTTAGTCGCACGCTTGTGCCCTGCGCTACGACTGGCCTCGAATTACATTAAATTAGAGAGAAAAACTTAAAATTATAAGGTAAAGATAAAAAGCCTTGTTATATAAATTTTCAGTTTTCCTATGGAACTGCACATGGTGTTTTATAAGGAAGAATACAAATCCGCAAAATCTGCAATGCAACACTCTGACGGACTAACTGTTCTTGCATTTTTCTATGAGGTACGTAATTCATTCAGTCTGTTTTAATAACTTAATTAATACGTGCTTAAATGTGTACCCTACCTATATTGCGTTACAAAATTTGTTTATAATTTTTAAAATGTAATAAAACAATATACCTACCTACGAACGATAAATGCAACGAAATCATATCATATCATCATATCTGTATGTGGAAAATATATCACAAAAAATGACAATTATAATAATATAACTGATAATTATATAAAAATGATAATTATTTAATTTTAATTCTAAACAAGTAATAATAATTAGGAATAATAATTACTATTTATATTAGTATTTAGACATAATTTTTAAAAACACTTTATATATATTTTATTTTTATTATATCCAGTTGGACCGTCACCAGCATCCAGCCTACGATGACATAACATCAGCTCTTTCAAATGTGACGGAACCGCACACTAGTGTCGTGATGAGCCAGCCGTTTTCCTTCTTAAACATTCTACCTTTAGACCTGCGAAGATATTTTACTTACAAAGGCTCGTTGACTACTCCGCCGTGCTCTGAAGTGGTGATATGGCTCGATTTTGAACAACCTATAAGATTGACTCATGACCAGGTAAATATACGTATATTAAAATATTTACATTCTAGAATTTTACTAATTTATTTTGAATAAAATATTTAATAAATTTAATATATTTTCTAATATGAAGCAATTATAGAATGAAGCACATTAGGTCAGTCTTAACTTAAAGAAAGTGTTCTAGCTAACCAACAAAATTACTGCTTTTTAAATAGGTACAGCAAATTTGAAAAACTATATTTACAAAATGGACCTAAAATTTGGGTAACTTGCATAAAAATGAAACATATAAAATACCGTATTTTTTACAGATAGAATCGTTTAGAGAATTACGTTCAGCAACAGGTAAAATAAGACATAACTTCAGACCCATACAACCAATTGGTGATCGTGTGGTATTTTACAATGTGGATAACAGTTACTATAGTTATAATGAAGTTGATGAACCTGAGAAGGAAAGAAAGAAAGGCCGCAATGGTGCCAGTAGAAATAAATTTAACAATTTAATATTTATTTTCATCCTTGTAATATTAACACATATATGAAATATTATTAAAATATTATTAAGTAACAATTAAAATAAAATTAAATCTTAATCTTTAATCTTAGTTATATTTAGTTAATTTTAAATCTGTCTACCAGTTTGTGCTTGCCTACATAGATAAGAAATATTAAGTAAAGTTAAATACTAAATAATAAAGAAAATTAATTAGTATTGTGCTTTCAGAATTCTATATTTAAATATTTATTATAAAAATAAATAAATGGAAAGCTCTCTAAAAAAGTAAATCAAAGTTAAAAGGGAAGTAAATAATCTATTTATAAAATAAATAACCAGGATATTGTCATGACAGATTTGGGCTTTTCCTATGCGATGGTATTATTTTTCTGTGATTGTGGGTTCAAATCTAATTTAGAAGAATAATTATTTAATACCAACTAATATAAGTTTGACCTATGAAATGCTGTCTAATAAAAAATGTGAGAGATTTATGTGTAACTACATTTTAAAAAATAACTGTACAAAGGCTTGTGCATGCATTTGCAAAGTACTTAATGTATTATGCTTAGTGAAATTTATTATCTTAGTCATTAGTTATATCAATTGCTACATGCACTTCACTTTGTATGTATAATATTATTGTGATTTTAATATTTATATATTTTTTTAGAAATATAATTAGAACTGTGATAACGAAAACTTATTTTCTTGTGAGTAAAGTTGTAAAATAAATTACTATACTGAGTATATATATATTTTAATTTTTTCCTGATCAGTATTTCGTGTAGCATTGGTAGCTGGCTGGCTATGACACGACTAAAAATGCAAAGTTGACCACTAAACTTCACTAGTTGGAGAGGCACTATAAGATATGAATACAATGCTCACTTCAAACTTAGAAACCAAACTTGATATTTTGAAACATTCAAGGCCAAGCAAGTAGTTAAAACATATTTAATTTAACATATTATGATTATTTCATTTCTCCCGAATAGTAGGGACCTTAGTGTTTTGCTTATCTTTTTCTCTCCAAATTTGGGACATAGTGGACATAGGACAATTGGAGAAGTGTTGGGAGGCAAAACTCAAGCCAACACTTGTTTTGCTAGACCAGAGAAATAATGGTTTTTCATTTGCAGTCATTGGATTATCTGACATAATGCCAAAGATTGTGGATTGTAGCAATCCAAGCCAAATTAATATATAAAGTCATTTTATTATTTTATACAATTTAATCATAAAAAATATTTTGCATATGCCAATTTAACATTTTACATGATCATAAAGTAAAATTTTATAGTTAGGAAACTGGCTTTATGTGAATACAAAAGCTGGATGAACTTTTTATTTTTTTTCAAAAGTATTTTTCTTTCCTAAGTATATAAGAAATAATACTTTAAAATGTTAAGAGGTTAATCTGCATCTATTGACCTATTATCATTCAAAGACACCATAGCACTCAAATTTTCTTCATTACCCTCTTTAAGGCGTTCCCATATTAATTCTGCAATCGCTTTTTGTGTTCTCCTTTCCAATTTTTCTAACTTTTTAGCAACATCTCTTTTCAAATCCCAATCAGGTTTTCGAGGGGCTAAACTGGAAATGTCTAAATCTTGTAACACTACCTGAAATATGTACAAAATCATTTTTGGTGTTAGATAATTATGTTAAAATTAATGTGTTTGTTACCATTAATTACAATACATACAAAAGTACAATACATATTACTAGATATTGCCTTACTTAAGAGGGAAATCAAACTAACTACAGAATCTAGACCCTCATTAATATATTGTCCTAATATATTATGTATTATGAATACGTACAAATTTAGAATACATGTATTTTTGTCAATTACCTTTTCCTTGCCTGCTTCCACTAAATCTTTTACTTCTTCATCAACTAATGATGGCTCTGCATCCTGTAACTTTTCCTTTTGTAAAGATTCATCTTGAGGCTTATAACTTCTAAATTTAGGTCTGAAATTTTTAAAGTTATTATAGTTCCATAAATATATAACATATTATAATTATATTATATATTTAGTTGTATAACTAAGATATCATACTTTGGAAGTACCACAGGTTCTGATTTTGTTGTGCATTCTGAGGTACTGTCACTGTTTATAGCTTTTCGTTTAAGATTTTTTAGCTTTTCTTTCCTTTTCAAAGCTTGTTCTTCTAAGCTACCAACACCTTCCATGGTATCGAGAACTACCATAGTTGCTATGGATTACACTTTAACGTTGTTGCACATGATACTGTTTTCAATTCAAATGTATTATTAATAATTTCAGGGAATAATGACAAAATATTCGAAATAAATTGATATGAGTTATTAACTTTCTTATTTAACTATAATATAAGCGATATATACATATAGATAGAAATAGAAAACTTAATTAACATTGACATTTGGTAATTGATAGATATAGAGCACAGAACACATTTACTCATGATATAGAGTGACCACAGAACACGTTTGAAATTGTTTTATGACTATAGACAATAGACACTACAGACACAGTATAATAATAAAATAATTATTCGTTATAAAGCAATATTTATAATAATCGATATCTTTCATAGACGAGATATATATTTCTTCTCGATTCAATTTCAACACCTGATAATAAATACTAATATGTCAATCTTAATTGAATTGTGTATGGAAATTAAATAATAATAATAATAATAATACTTTATTGCACATGAAAAGAAAATATATACATATAAAATTTACACAGAAAAAAAAAAAGAAAGAAAAGAAAAAGAAAAAGAAGGATACATAGGTACTTAAATTAACATGTGCAATGGCGGCCTTATCACTGCAAGTGATCTCTTACAGGCAACCATTAAAAGTGCAGGACTTATGCAAGAAATTATAGTAGTAAGTAGTAGCGCAAAAAGTATTATTTAACAAAGTAAAAAAATATATAATTAAATAAATAATATATATATATTTATTTAATACACATACATACAAATATAAAAACATATACACACAAACTACATACATACATACACATACATACATACATATTAAAATAATACGGAAATGTATACATACGTACATATTATGATACTTTATTTTAAATATTGTTCTAAGTAGTAATTTTTAAGCCTACGCTTAAAAATATTTACTGACGGAGATCGTCTAACTTCACCTGGCAGAGCATTCCAGAGTTTTACTGTTTGGACAGTAAAAGAGTCTCCATAACATTTAGTGTGACATGAGGGGATTTCTAGGAGGTTGTTGTTGCGGGAACGAAGGTGTTGGGAGTGGAGGGCGTTCGACCCCAAGAACTTAAACCGTTCTTTGAGGTACGAAGGAGTGACAGGGTGGTAAAGGATTGTGAAAAGGAGAGTGAGAGAGTGTAATTGTCGTCGGTTGTATACTACATTAATTTGTTTTAACTTGCCTTCTATAAAAAAAAGTATAGGTTACAAATAAAATAATGAAACCTTTTGACCACAAATATGTAATAAATATAGATAAAAATTTATAAGAACTTATAAAAATGGTTTCAAAATGTTAAATAATACATTGTTATATTTGTTACTATTAATTTCATTGTGATCCATTATTATAAATAATTAAAATTAATAACATCCGTGATTTATCTTATGACGTTAAAATAAAAATAAATTTAGTGAATTACGCTGCCAGGAAATGAAATGAAATGCAATTCAGATTACAACAACAAATATATTTTTCAAATATTAATGTATATAATGACCAATTCATTATATAAATTAATTTAAAGTACATAAAAATGTACTTACGGCTATAACATTTTTACCTACTGCTTAATTTCTATTAAATGAGTTACTTAGGTGCAGTTTGGAGTGACTTTTTCCAGTTATTTCTATTTACGGTCCTATAATGTTGTTAAAAGTTTTTATATACATAAATAATTCGTACATTTGTATTTGTATGCACAACTATCTGTTACACTCTAGTACTATTCAATAAGGTTATGCTATTTTAGCCATTAGTATTTCACTAGATCTATTACAATATATATATAACTTACATTTAAATTATTTATCTACTTATGGCAAAATATTTGTATTAAATAAATAATTATATTATACGTGAACATCCTCTTAAATTAACAATATTTGTAATTTTCTTTGCTATTTAAATCAAATTCTTATAAAATAAAAAAAAAGGTTTTATAATATCTTATTTATATTATAAAATATTAATATCTTTATCTCTGTACTGTAACTGTAAAGTTTCTTGTCGGTTGATTGCATAGTAACATTTTTTTACTCACTATTGACATTTTACGTAAATTGACGATTCGAGCCCAATTGAATAAAATATATTTTGGTCTTGAGTAAAACAATATTTTACAACAATCCTTACAAAACAAAACAGACTTTTATTGAATGTTAATGAAAAGCCTATCAAAACTTTTAATTGTAGAAATAATGTATGTATATGTATAAAAAGTATATATACCAATATATTTTTTTAAAAATGTTTCCTTAGGTAGTTTTCCTTACATGTCTTCGACTATCGAATGCTAGTCTATTCGACACGTTATTTACTGTAATGCCATGATTCAAAGATAATACTTTAGATACAATATTAAGATCTTCTTGAGCTCTCGTGTTAATGTTTGTTTTAGCTAATAGCTGTTTCAATTCCGCATCGCGACTGAATTGATTAAATCTATTTGATGGAGTAATTCTATTGGAAAAGGGTACTTCAAATGTATTGAATCTATTATAATTTTGATTATTAATACCTAAATTTCCAACACCGCTTTCATGGCGAAAAACACGATTTTCTTGTTTTAATCCTAGGTGATCATCAGGTCGTATTTGATTTGTGAGCTGAAAATTAGGTATTTGATTTACCCCTTGCACTGTGTTAGACTGCAAGAAGTTGCCAATACCTTGAGGCAAATGATTTTCTTGTAAGGGGAACTGATTGGGCTGCTGATCTCTTAAATGTATTAAAAAATCAACCGCCTCCCTATTTGGAAGTTGTTGTTGAGGAGCTACTGTGTTAGCTTGTTCCAAAGCAACACTCGGTTGAACTATAATTTGAGAATTATGTGATCTTAAGTTATGTTGGCTTGAAATAGGATTTTGTGCGACAGTTTTGTGGACGTTAAAGTTGCTCTGTATTTGATTGCTTGGTAGTTGTTGCTGCTCTCCTATAAATTGTTGTCGCTTAAACTGTTCTTGTTCAAAGAGCGCTTGTTGTAATCTATGGGCTTCTTTTTGTTGCAACAATAGTTGTTGATTCCTCAAAAGTTCCTCTTGTTGTCTTTGTTGTATCTGAAGTAGCCGAAGTTGCTGTTCTAGTATCCTTTGTTTCTCTTCCAGTTGTTTTTGCAGAACTATTTGCCGATTTATAAACTCATTTGATGGTGCATTTGGCACATTAATAGTCGGAACTTGTGGTGTCAATAAACTAGGAATTATATCGTTTGTTGGCGTACTCAGTGTTGGTGAGGGTTTTAATATTTCTTGGTTATTTGATTGTTGGTATATAGGTATAACTTTTTTAGGTATACCTTGGGCATCCTGATGAACTGTAAATGCGGCTACTAGTGGAGCTTGGAATACCTGAACATCTTTTTTATCTACTTCTTCGATATTTTCGCCATCTTCGTTGTGTGTCGGTTTTGGTGTAGTGGTAGTAGTAGTAGTTGACATGGTTGTCGTTGATACAGCACGAGGCTTAGATGTTGTTATTTTACTGCTATGTCCTAAATTAGGACTTACTTTAGAATTACTTGGGATACTTCGTATTTGTTGTAAATTTATTCCACTTTCTTTTGTTTGAAAAATATCTTCAAAAGGCGCTTTAGTTGGAAGATTAGCTGTAGCATAATTTTCAACATTTCCAACTGTAGTGCTTAGAATTGATATTTTATTGTCTATTAGCATTGGAGTCGTTTGAGATGAATTATCAAATGCTGCTTGTCCATTTACAACAAAAGAATGAATTTGTATATTTTCTTTACCTGTTTGTGTAACTTCGTTATTGTTATCTACGTTTTCCGTTTTGTATAACGTAGTACTATCTGTGCTTTCAAGATCTGTAAAAGTTGCACTCTCTTCGAGGTCACTTAAAGCTTTTAGCAAAGCTTTTCGTATGTATGGATCTAAGCGCACCGAAGGTGATGTTTCTATAGTATTTGTTTTGTGATTAAGCTCGTCGCTAATAGTGGTTTCTTGAGCAACGCCAAAATAGATAAGAGCGAAGAAAATAATTGACTGCACCTGAAAATATAAAGGTATACTATATAATTAAACATATAAAAATATTATTAAATATTAGTACAGACAAACTGCTACCTTATAGATAAAATTTATCGTATAAATTTTGTCAAAAAACTGATTCTATCCCGAAGGCTTTTGTTCTACAAACAATGCAAGATTTCTTATCACCTATTGCGTAAACTTCATCTTCCTAAGTTACGGCGAGTCTCGTACTTGATCGTTATTACTAAGTAATTTTACTAGTCTATATATGTTCGGAAACAATTTTTTTTTGTTTTAATAGTTAATAATTAAATACAATTTTTGTAACTAAAATGAAAATTTATATGTAAATTCATAAATTTTACCAATACCGCAATATTTATCTATAAAAGTTTGCTATACCCGTGATGATTTTTATTATTTTGATGTATATTCTAATACTTCAATCTTTTTATAAAAAACCTCGTAACCCATAAGGGTTACCATAAGTCTCCTATTACAAGGGTTATGGACAAAAAAATAAATCTGTCGCTTTTGGACAAATCTTTTTCTATTTCTTATTTTTCATACATTCCCCAAAACAAAATTTTCTATAATAAACATATCGTGACGTGATGCAACTTGCACTTCTATTTTCTCACGAACATTAAGTATCAAGAATATGGTATCGGAATACTCCTTTCGGATAGTCATTTTCCCATAAGCTATTAGCGTGTGCATATCTATTGTTTTCTATGTGAATTTTAATTAATTAATGAAACAATTACATTTAGGTCAGGAGTTAATTAATTATAATTTATGCCTTAATGTTAATACGAAAATAATATAGGCATACCTATCAATCTATTTGTTAATAAAATAAAACTTAGTATAATAGTTTTGTTGGGACGCCATAGTTCAAGAACAGAACACGCATTTCGTTAATATTAAATGTATTGTGTGTTTCCCTAAAAAACTAAAATAAATAAAATAATAAATAAACATCGATTTGCATAAAATTTTGAACGATATTTTTTATATTCCATCTAATATAAAGGGTACTTAATAAGTCATATAAATAAAGTGTAATGAAGGTATATACATATAAGCGTACATTTTTTGCTTTTAGGTAATAAAGACTTGTCGATCACGATCTCATTGTCGAACGACGCTTTCACTGTTCATTCTTGCAAGTTGATGAATGGCTTCTTGAAACATGTCAAAATTAATATATAATGAACGCCCACGCACCTACGCGAATGTTACACAAGATAACTTTAGACTGTTAAATAATAAATATTACGAATCGTGATATGTAAGTTTGCAAATTTTATTAACGCTTAAGCGCTTTTTTGTAGCTTACGCCTATAACATTGTTGACACAGGGACCCTAATGTAACACACTGTTCGTTACTTTCCTTCGGATGAGGCATTGTGTGTTGAGTGACGGAACTCAACGTAACGTAATTAATATGTAATTTTTATTAATTTTTATTTGTGTGCGGGATTCAGCGTGAAGCTGATTTATTTTTTTTATTAGAAAAGATTATAAGAAAATTTATTTAAAACGTACAGAGTTTTAAGTATAATTTTATCATCTGCGTGTTCTATATTATGTATCTTTTTTTATCTATATGTTAAACCAATCTTATTTTGTCCTTATTTTGTTAACGACCAGTATTTACAATTTACGTACGTACAACTACTTATTTAGTTTTAACTAATATTCACAGATAAAAAATTTGACTTGCTTATTATTATGTAAACGATCGTGCTTAAGACATTACTTAAAGAAGATATTATTGCTCGAAGCATTCCAAAGCCTTGTGACCCATTGAATCAGCAACAATGACCGCCAACGTATGATTTATAATCTTTATCTACAATTAGGCTTGCGTTAAATTGCCGCGTTCTTTATACTTTCACAAAATTAAATATTTATAGGCATATAATATACATGCAATAGCCACATGCGTGATAAATAAAGATATACAAATAAATTATTAAAAATGCAAATGAGAATATAGGTATTGCTAATAAAACTAGACAAAATATGAACATGTTCGTTTATACATTTTACGAAGTGTTTACACACTTCCATCATTTTAAGATAAACAGTATGTATTGTAAGTACGTTTGTCAAATTATGAGTGACAACAACTTAGCCATTTACATACATACAATAGTATAAATTACATAATGCACCATTGTCAACAAAGAAGGAATTTCTCTTCCAAAGGTGAACGCAGATTATTCTTGCTTAAAGGATTGCTTATTCGTATTGTACTTAAATCAACAGTCTATCAATTATATTGATATTCATACTATAGCCAATTTTATTATTATTGTACGCCCGTTTTATTGAATGAATAATAGAAGCTATTAAATGCGTAACAATGCTATTAAAAACATGGCCTACTGGTGCGTTGTTTATTTAATCATATGAAAAAAAGGTAAGCAAATGTTATTATAGAATTCGACTGCATTGTAAACACTAAATAAAATGTTATCAAAAACATGTTCTTTCTATATAAATTCCCATACTATTGGTACTGTTCCCATATTGTTGGTACTGTTCCCTTACTGTTGGTACTGTTCCCATACTGTTGTACTGTTGGTACACCGTTGTACTTGTAGTTAGTGTTGCGTAAACGTATAAAACACGATCGGACCTTATGGCGCCTAATATAATTACGATTATAAAGAGAACTTGTCGCCTCGGGGCTCATCTGACACCAGTCATTTATAAAACATTGGATGTACTCGTAACAATAGTGATTCGTTTCCATTACGTACTTGTGTATGTACGTATGCACCTTGCGCAAGTATTTAAGCTAAATATAACATTTTCTTTTCGTTATCCTTAGTTGAGTGGGTATTTGTTATTTTCATAGCAAAATATTAAGTTTTAATATTAAATTTTAGATATAATTCTAGTATATATATATATATGTAACTTATATAATAAATACGCCATGCCATTGTACGTAAGCCACATTATTATATTGCCAAAGATGAAAAGATATACTTATACAAAAAAGAAGTTTAATCAAAAACTGGCTGTCTGTTCATTAGATTTGGAAATTATGTTATTTGATTAAGTTACTTGTATATAAGGTCCCCAGATATGTTTTTTACCGTTTCATTATATTTTTAGATTTATTTAACAACTAATGGTTACCTAATAGCTAAAGATTCCATCGACAAATGTGAAACATAAGTTTCTACGAGAGAGAGTGTGAAATATTTTCCACAACTACAACAATTGCGTTTTATGGGTAATAAAGTAAATGGTTCCCAACAGGTAATAGGGAAATAAAAGTAACAATACATAGATCGTATATGTTATCTAAAAATTTTACCTTAAAATCGTTTTTATTTCATTTAAATATTTGGAATTCTGCTTATGTGCTAGATGCTATGCGCAACTTCGTTCACGTAGACTTTAGTGTTTAGCGTTTAACCTATTAGATTTATCTACTCTTCCTCTTATATATCAGGTGTACTAGAACTCAAAACCAATAACCCCCTATGTCCTTTTCAGACTATAGTTATACAATGAAAAGTTTCATTTAAGTCTGTTAAGTACATACTTCCAAAGTCGTGTGTGTACAAACAATTAATTTTTATAAAAAATATAGGTATATATAAATAAATAAAAAATATATAAATAATAAATCAGTTTCACGCTGCGCACATAGCAGGGTAGGCAGAGGGAACCAAGTGTTAACACACTCCTAAATAAAAATGTTTAATTGCAACTAGTAGGTACTTACAACTAATTAAACGAATTAATGATGTTAATAAGTTAATATGTATAGTAATTGTAACATCTGATTCAACACAATAAAATATTGCATATATTTTTCCCTCAAAGACAATGCTTGTGCACGCTTAATGAGATATTGCGAATAAACGTACCCTTGTTGGACCGTATCAAAATATAATGAGGCATCTCGTAAACATTACTTAATCTACATTTTTGTTAGGATTTTTTATAGTAATAATTTACATCAAAATCATTTAGTTATTTAAGCGGCCGAATTTTCGAGGTTTGTTGATTGGTGGAACTTAACGCCGTACTCTGTTTTGTTACTAGAGCGAGTAAATGAAAATATTAAATAATTGCCTAAACTGAATGGGAATCCAACCCAAACTCATCGCATTTATAGTCTCGCTCTCACTGTGCACATTTTTTTTGTTTGCGTTTATTTAATATCAATTTCAGCTTAAAGCCTCCATGGTATCTCGAGATAAATAGACTTGATAGACAGACAGGACAACAAAGGAATGTTATAAGTGTTCCATTTTTACCTTTTAAGGTACGGAACCCTAAAAAGAAATAATTACAAAGAGAGAAAGACTCATCTTATGCAAATACAAATAAAATTCATATTATTCATACTTTAAAATTACTAGTAATTATTTAACATGCAAGTGATGTAAATTTCGTTGAAAAGTAAGAAGTAATGTGATATATTATCTATGCATCTATTATTAAGTTTACAATCTTTTAAGTAACATTTATAATTAGCTTTGAAATATGACTGGCTTGTTGGTTTTATGGACCACGGGTTTGATGTCCGATTTTGACAAAATATATTACTACAATGAGTTTATAAGTGATGCATTGGTGCTAACGCAAAAGCTCGGCGTTGAGTTTCGCCACTCAACGCGAATTCTTCAAAAATTCGGTGGAAAGTGGCGAACAGTGTTTTCACACTAGGTTCTCTCTGCTTATCCTCTTATATGCGGGATACAGCTGAAAAAAAACTGAAAAGCAATTGGTAAGCAAGCGTTTGAGTAGGTGCATGTGTATGAAATTTAAATAACAAATTTAAAAAAACCAGGAACTCGACGGTGAACTTTGTGAATTGTAAGTAATAAAATTTAAATATCCTATACAGCTATAACAGCTTATTATATGCACTCCTCACAGAAGTGAGCGATTTAGGATAAAGATATTCAAATTATCTAACCGTCTTACGAAAATTATATAATATTGTATAATACGCGCAATAGGTAAGCTTCTCTTCTATTATTTATAAATCCTATACCTAGTGCCAATCAAATATTAATAATAATCTTTAAAATCTATTATATTTTTGTTGTAAAAACATTTCGTGCCTACATTCAAGCCGTCGTAGGTCTAACATTCAAGTTACGATTGTCATAATCTAGATATTAGATATTTTTTAACTTCATTCTGTAACCTGGACATAGTAGGGTAAGCAGAGGGAACCTAGTTTTAAGGAACCCTGCTTCCCATTTCCCTCCGAATACCGTAAGTACGGAATCCACTACATATGTGTTGAGTGCTCTCAACGCCGCTCTTCGACGCGCGCCTAGACACCAGAGTGAAGAAATGAAAATATTAAATACTAGCGGCCCGCTCGCGGTTTCACCCGCGTGAACTATGTTATTATTAATTTCTGTCTCCATGACTACGTCCTAGTGACGTCTATGCAAAATTTGACACTCCTAGCATTTGTAGTAACGAAGTTTCATACAAACTTTCAACCCCAAAAACAACCCCTTAGAAATCGAATATTGCAAATTCCCGTCTTAGCGAGCACCTACGTCCTATATGTAACTTCTATGCAAAATTTGAGATTCCTAGCACATGTAGTTTCTGAGATTTCGTGATGAGTGAGTGACCTTTCGATTATATATATATAGATTACTTATTATATTAAAACTATCTTGCTGAATAACTATTAATATTTCCAGCTTTATTTCTTTTATACGGATTATAGTTAAGTAATTAAATAATTTCCGTAGCGTTAACGGTCTCACGCTTTTGTCGCTGCCTTTAATATATTTATTTGATGTTCATTTTTATGTAATAGGTACTTTGTTTAACAAACACTTTTTACTAATAGCATGTAATAACTTCACGAAAACATGTTGTAACGTAGTTAACGGAATACGTATGACATGTTCTGTAATATATTCGTATGGACGTGATAGATTACAGTGTACTGTTAGTCGCTGTCGTCCGCAACTTTGTTGCGTTTAGAACCTTACCATATTATTTACGTTTCGTTCCATCCGTTGCAAATAAATCGCCATTTTTCCTGTTTAACCTCCTTATTAGTATTACATTAATATAGCTAACAACGATGTTTAAAATCTTAAGCGTAATGATAACCTTCCTTTCCTTTTCTCCTTTCTTTTAGATTTAGAACTCTACTGGTAATGAACATCCGAGATTAGTGTTAATCTTTAGTTTAATTATAATGAAAAACATATAATAATGTCCTAATTATACAATTACATATTATATTAAAACATTCAATATTTTCAGCTTTATTTCTTTTATACGGATCATATATAAGAAATGAAGTTTAATTTTGAAAATGAAATAAACAAAAACTTTCAATACATCTTTTTATCTACCATTAAATATGTATATAAATTTCGCGAAGCCACGTCTTAAGAAAATAGTTTTAACTAAAATGTTGATATAAGCTTTCACTCACTTTATCTCACGATTCAGTTACTTTATGATTCATAAGGAATATTATATATCACGTATATACATAATTTATAAAATTAGCATCAAATCTCAAATTATATATATCTATACATATAATATCGAAAGGTCACTCACTCACCACGAAATCTCAGAAACTACAAGTGCTAGGAATCTCAAATTTTGCGTAGGAGTTATTTATAGGACGCAGGTGCACGCTAAGATGGGAATTTGCAAAATTCGACATCCAAGGGGTTGTTTTTGGGGTTGAAAGTTTGTATGAAACTTCGTTACTACAAATGCTAGGAGTCTCAAATTTTGCATGGGCGTCACTTAAAGGACGTAGGTACTCATGAGGACAGAAATTAATAACGTAGTTCACGCAGGCGAAGCCGCTGGCGGGCTGCTAGTATATAGATAAAAATTGAGCTCAGTTCCTATTTCTGAATAGCTACGAAAAAGCGGTTGTCTATTATGAGTATATTACTTGGCAGTTATACTTTTGAGTTCACTGAATTGTGCTTATAAGGGATTGCTGCCATAACATTAAATCGGTGAGAGTATTGTCAGAGTCTAAAGAGATCGTAGAATTTAAGTTAACCACTATGTGATTACACTTTCGTACGTGAAGAAAGTTAATCTAAAAATATCAAAAATACAAAAAAGTTATTTTTTTTTGGAATATGGGTGAGTTTGAAAGAGTTCTTAATTTTTCGCTTATTTTAGAGATACTGTGCAATTGGATGGTGCAATCATCGCGGGTATTGTCGGGATATTCAACAATTATAGAACAATAAATATCGCTATAAAATAGTGATTACGTTAACATTTCTTTCGAAAAATTACGAAGCTCTATAGTTTTTCACTACACATGTAGTGTAATTCTATAGAATGAATTACGTTATACGCATCTGAACATGTTCTTATATAACAATTTTTGGCGAAGTTGTAAACTAGCGAAATGAAACACAGGTGAAACAGGTAAAGTTTTAAATTGATGTAACTTTTTCTAGAAAATGGTTTCTAAGAGAGCATAGGTCATAGATCGAGAGACGATATGCGTTACTAGTTATTGCGTAACAGAAAGATCGTCAAACCGATTGATATTTTATAAATTTAAATTTTTCTCATACGATTTCGTAAGAGCATATTTTAATTACATCTTTATGTAAATTTCAAATTATTAATAGAAATAAAATATGTCCATTTGGACATGAAATGTGATTCTGTTAGATATTATGCGTAATGTAAATTATGGATAATATGGAATCGAATTGATATATTATTGTCCCAACTTACCCATTTGACGTTTGCACTAATTAAAACTGAATAATTATATAATAACACAAAAAGCTTATGATTTATACTCTTTATCTTGGCTTATATGTACCTATTTAAAGAAACCTAGGTTATAATCATTCACAGGCTTTTTTATCTTAATTTTTTTAAAATATAGTGTAAATAAAGTGTCTTTATATATCACTACGTTATGCACCTTCCACGCATTCTTCGAAAATACGAGTTAAGCAAATGAATCCAGAATTGTCTCTGTTCAAGAATATTTAGAGGATAAGCATGTATGGAATTAATGTCTATTGAATGTAATGCAGGATAGCTGCCAACTAATGTAATAGATTGTACCATTGATTTTGAAAAGAGCAACTGTTGAGTTTCTTGGTAGGTCCGGTGGTAGCTTTTTGTTCATATGTTCATTCGACGATACAAAAGTGCTTATAATAATTGCCTATTTGAATAAAGAATATTTTTAATTTGAATTTGAATTTGTCAACCAGACCTAATATTATAAACCACTGTTTCTTAATAAGATATACACCACCTTACACTTCTTAAAGTAGATAATATCAGTTACTAGTAAGTAACACAGTAATGTCTAAATTATGAGACTGAGATTTTAGCGCAGTTTATTTAAATGACAAAAGAAATGATTTAATTATCACTTAGCTAGTCAGAAAACGTACGTAAAAGATTCGCAAACAGAATCCTTAATAGCAACCTTTTCTAACAATCCGCTTTAATTGTAAAGGAAGATCGCATCACGCATGCAACTTACGTCATCGGGGAAAGTGCATCGTGATCTTATATTATACGTTTATGTTATATTAATTCTACTTTTATTCTTAACTTCTATGAAATATATATTAATAAAGATATTTAACCTAATAGCCAAATATTCTATTATAATACAAAAATATACATATCAAAATATTAAGTGAAAGCGGAAATAATTATTTAAATATAAAATATATTCATAATTATATAACTATATACAATAGGTAAAGTTATTACGAGTTAAATTAAATTTATTAAATAATTGCTATATTATTTTTAATTAAAATTAAAAGCCTTAGTTTATATATTGTATATTTTGTATATTTAATATTCAAAATGATCTAAAATTATTCGCGGCGTTGAGTTCCGCCCCTCGACACGCAATGCCTCCAGAATTCGGTAGAAAGTGGGGGACGGAGTCTCTTAACACTAAATTCCCTCTGCCTACCCTGCTGTGTGCGGGATATAAAATTATTTATTTCTTAGACTAGAATGTTATAATCTATGGTTAAAAAGTAAACAAACACTTAAACTCACCGAGCGCATCGTGAAACGCTTTGTCACTGAACTCACGGTTGAACAAAATGAAAGTTGTACACTACACTAGTGTCTTCACCGCTGTCTTGGCAAGCACTGTCCACGTCCAGGTGCGGGTCGAGGGTCTCTGTGGTCTCAAAGTCTACACTACACCTACGGTAGGTACTAGCAATGTTATCATATCATCGTATTATGAATACTTGTTTACAGTATTGAATGTCTGTCATTGTTTCGATTTACTGTTCTAACGAAAAAAACGATTGTTAGTAGCGTTTGAAATTCTTATGTGGTTTTTATATACTGTACAAATTCAGAGACCGTCGTGGTGCAGCAGCACAAGTGGGTTCGATCCCCACTCGAGGAAATGAAATATTTATTTACGTTTATATTTTCATTTTCTTCGCTCTGGTGTCGAGGTAAAGCGCGGTGTTGAATTCTGCCACTCAACACGCAATCCTTGAGAATTCGGCAGAAAGTGGGGAATGGTGTGTCAGCTTCACGCTGTATCCCGCACACAGCATCAAGATGTTAAGACACTTTTTTCGCTGGTATTCGATTTGAAAAGTAATAATATATGCATTAATCTTATTCGTATCACAAATTGTATTTAACAAAATCTTCGCTATTAATGTGCAGTAAAATTATAAAGAATCTTCTATGAACAATGGCACGCAATTTTTGACAATCACTTTCGATACGCATACGTAACTTCACCTACATGTTTTAAATCACGTCAAATGGTATAAAGGCTTACGATGACGAGATTGAAAAATAAATATAATATGCAAAGAAATTTAACAAAGAATGTATATTAAATAAAAAAAACTATTAACATAATCCTCATGCCCCTTATATCTCGATGTTTGTCTTAGCCCATTTGACGCAGGAGTGACTGTACACTCTGTAATTAAGGGTTCTATCTCCACTCTAGTATAGCAGCGTTTTTTTTTCTTCATTTTCTCTTTTCATTGTAGGCGATCTAGAATTGGCGTTGAACTCAAGCAGATAAGTGTAAAAACATATATTTTATAAATAAACTTATTTTTTTCATAATTAATTAAATTATTTTACTGTATATGTTTCAAAATACGCTTAAACTATTAATCTTAAAGAATAAAATTAATTCAAATTTGTCTGATGCCTAAAAAAATTAAAATATAGTTTGCGCTCTACCTAAAGATGAACAGTAATTCGGTATATAACTCATAGTAGGAAATAGTTTTGTAATCTGAATATACTAAATTTGCATTTATCAATTTACATAACACCTTCTACTAAACTGCTCAACAAATTAGCCTTGGATATATTTGCCAATTTCGCTTATACATTAAGCTGATTTCGTGTCGAATATATTTTATATTTAATTATCTTGTAGAATATTTAAAAGACAGTTTAAATTAGGCACGGTGTAAAGTTAATTAAATATATTTTGTATTGCAGTGTAAAATTTATGAAATTTATGAAAACATAGTGTATAATAATAAACACCCAATTGCGAGATTTCATAGGTGTTATCTGTACATACGGACTGTAACTCATCGCTGTCTGTACATGTATGAGAAAATCTATTTATAAATAATATATTTATAAATGTAATGAAAATAATAATTTTTAATTTTTAGTCTGTTTGTCTGTTTTTGTGCAAGCTAATCTTAGAAACTTCTTACCCTATTTAAATGCTTTCACTACTGTAGTGTGCTTGTTAAAACAAGCTTCCCTTAACATTTTGTTTTATTTGAATTGGCTCATAAATAAAAAAACAATAACTATATACTGCTACAAAATATGTGTTTTATTGAATGTTCTAAAACTTTAGTTTTCAATGTATGGATAGTATCGATAAAATGATGATTTATCTTTAGAAAGACAATAAATAATTGTGTATAGTACAAGCGAGCGAAGCCGTGAACGGGTAATCGCTAGTAAAAAATATAAGGTTTCATAAGCTGTATTTTGGTAACTTTAAGAAAGAATTCAATTTGTAATATTATCATAGAAAAGACTTCAACGCGCTCGTGAGCTCGTATATATATTGAAACAAATAAGCTGTCATTGTTTAGTACCTATAATTATACATGTACATAGAATTTTATATATTTAGGAATATTTTCTGATTATAATTAACTATAAACTTATATATTACTTAACTATTAATAATTATACAGTTAAATTAAAAAATATATATTAGTATAAATAGTAAAACACAGTTAATTTTTTAAAACAAAAAAAAAGTTTTGATTACAAAAATAATAGAAACAAGATGAATGAAGAGGTCCGTGACTTATTATAGTGGGAGGTCAAGCGCCGACCGGTCTGCTCACGGTTCCCAACTAAACTTTCTTTTCCGACTTATAGCCTTGTCTTGGAACTTGCACGTGAAATATTGGTGACGTATGAAAACAAATATTTTACGTTATTTTATTTGTTTGACCGCATTTTCTATAGGGAATTTGCTAAGTAGAAACGTAGAGGCACTAAGTATATAATGTGAGCTTACTAAGCTTTGGTTTGTCGATAGTTTACTTGTTTCGCTAAAGTAATAAATATTTTTGTAATTATTTTTTATTTATAACACATTCATAGACAAATTAGAAAACAATATCTCTCAATATGTCATATTACAGTGTACTATAGTATATTGTACTACATGCATATATGCTTGCAAAAATGTAGTTCGTGATGTTCTTTTACAAAATAGTTTATATCTACTACGCAATAAGCAAGATAGGTTTCACAGAAATTAAGAAACAACTATCAATAGTCAAATGTATTATTCACTATGTTTTAGAAGCAAATTTATTAATATTAAGATGCCGGTAATAAAATCGTCATTGTCATTTCAATTTTATATTTTTGTTAGTACGATTCACGAGATTCACTTTTAAATATATAATGGTATATTCTCATACTTAAATTAAAGCAGAAAATTTTAAGAATTTTAATGAACAGCCATCATTTAACGTGTGGTAGTTAATGTTAAAATAATTCTGTAATGAACAAAAATGTAGTCACGCATCTATATTGTAGATGTTACGTTTAAGGTCAAGAGAGGTCAAAAATAAAGTTATTAATTATATATTGCAATATTGTTTTATAATTATTTTTATCATGTATCTTTTAACGATAAAATACACCCACTTTTATAATTATATGTTGCGAAGTATATACGTTTACGTTATTCATAGATGACGTTGTCTATATTTTTAAATGTCATTAGAATAGGTAGTTTATTGAATATTGAATATATATATTTTTTAATTCAACAAATAATAGTAATATTTTCATATAAGTAAATTATATACAATATATACATACAATAATAAAGATTTGGTATTTCTGTGCGGTCAGATTAATTATACAGACAGTTTTTAAGAAATATTCGATTGATGCGTTTGATAAGTAAAAATAATATACTGAGTCTAGAATTATCCTAGGTATCAATAAATACAAATCAAAATAAAGTTATAGAGTCAATAAATCGAAAATATAGTTAAATCAGTAACTAATAGGTAATTTGCGAAACTTTTCCCTTCGCTCTAAAAGCGCCACAAAAATACTGAACGGTGGCAAAAATACAATAGATAAAAATCGTTGTACTAATTAATAACTACTTATATATATTATATAATGTTTTGGTAATAAACAAATAGCATCTTTTATCTTTTTACTTAAATTACGTAATTTTTTAGTAAGTAACTTGTATGACAGCACGACAAATTGTTGAAATTAAAAATTGATGACCGCACCTTTCATTGGCGATGTCCGTTTTTGCCGCTTTATGGTTGTTTCGTCATGTAAGGCTTTCTCATCACATCTCATTTGCATATACTTACGCACATTTTCTGTTTGCTTAAAAAATTTCACCACCTGTATAACCTACGCGATTCTAGTTAATACTCATTAATATGCTGGCAGTACTGTTGGGTACATAGATGCAATTAATATTGTAAATACAATTTTATAATATTGACTTAGTAAGTTTAGATTCGACTAAGACTTGGTTTAGAGACTGGTATGGTGCAGGGGCACTAGCGTGTAACTATGAACGCGCCGGTTGTAGGTTTGATTTCCACTTGCGGGTATAAATTTAATAATTTATTATTAATATTTTTATTTTCGCTCTACCATCAAGGCAAAATGCGGCGTTGTGTTCCGTTGTTTAACACACAATACCTCTAAATTCGACGGAAAATGGGGAACGGAGTGTCTTAACACTAGGTTCTCTCTGTATACTCCGCTGTGTATGTGAAGCTGAAAATTATTGAATTATTAAATATTTTCATTTCTTCGCTCTAGTGACAAGCGCGACAAAGCGCTAAATTGAAATCCGAGACTCAACATACAATGTCTCGAAAATTCGGCAAAATCTAGAGAACGGAGTGTCTTAATACTAAGCTCCCTCTACCTATCGTGCTATATGAAAAAATAAAAGATATATTTATAATTTATATGCGAACACATAAATTTACATACTCTTCTTGTAACTTATTGTTATGAAACTTACTCGACCGGGTGAGACACATTGTCTCACCATTATTATTAATGAGCTTATTTTCAAGTAAGAAATTAGTCTTGTTTTGATGCATGTTATGTGAATTTCAAAAAAAAGATAATATAATTAATCAGTTTTTATGTTTGAATGAGCGATTACACAAGGTTATTACTAAAATTAGCCTAATTAGGTTGCTTATATTGTGTTCATTCGTGAAATGTGATACATTCAGCGCAGACAGTAGTCAGTATATTTAAAAGGTTTTATTTAACTTGTTAATATTATAACAACAAAGTACAACAAAATTTATTGCAAATTGATATTTTTAAATTCACTTTGCTCTCATTAATTATTAAATTTAAATAGCGATTAATAATTCTTATATATTTGAATAATTTCTTATATATTTAAGAGTAGATAGATATTTGAACATATTTTGACATTTGATTTTTATTTCGAGTTAAATGTGAATGATTATTTGTAGAAACGTCATCTAGAGAATCTTCAATAAAAACAAACCTTTGAATAATCTGGACGTTTATTTCAATATTAAGATGAAATTTTCTTGTTATATTGTTTTATTTTAAATCTTATGTCTGAGTCCGTTTCAAAAAGCGTGGGATTACATTAGTGAGACGTATGGTTTAGGAATAAAACATAATTAAGTTGCTGCTTTCGCATAATTATGTCTAATTTATGTTTTATTTTGTGGACTATGGTCTAATTTAATTTACTAATAATATTTTCCATAGAGACTAAGGAAATAATTGTGTTAATCCAAAATCAACAATACAGATATGAATACATATATGATATTGAACTTTGAACAAACACATTGAAAAAGACAGAGAAGAAATTCTATTTAATATCTACACACAAAGAGATTATTTTTAGTTACACTGCGTTTAAATTTATTTAAATCACACCTATTAGGCATATTATTCTTGAGAACGGTATTAAGAAAGACTATTCCCAAAACACATTTAGAGGCTATAAGATTAAACATGCATATAATTAATTGGTAACGGTATCCAGATAATGAGCTAGTTAATGCAGTTCTTGCATAACGGTGGGAGACGCCGTGGTTCCGGCAAGTGGAATGTGTTGCCTCATCATTCCTGACAACGATTCAAGGCCACCTGAAGAGAAGTAATTAATTGGAGATTGAAGTAATATTTTTCAAATTGTATTTATATGTATATTTACTTTATTAAATATTTCTTAAGCATAACGACCTCATACAATGTGCTCTATATGTCACATTTGCCGTTGTTTACTAATATTTATTCTCCTACAAAAAACAAATATTTTTAGAATTTCTTTGTTCTTTATTCCATTCATCTACCAACACAATGGAACGAAACTTACTCATACTGTATAACGATAACTGTGGGTTCGATGCACATCGCGGCGAAATCAAACATTGTCCAACTTCCCTACTATTTATTACATGTTAGTACGTACTATGTCAGACCTAAAATTATTATATAAGCTTATACACAAATAAATAACCGAGTAGTTTATAATTTCTTATAATATTTGCAATTAACGACATTTTCTGAAAACAGTTTTTAATTGCATTGTTTGCTAAATAACAATTTTTAATTGCGTTGTTTCGTTGTTGTGACAACCAGAAAACACATTCTAGCTTTATTATAATTTACATACATTTCTACTTATTCGTTAACACGATATTATTATACTTAAGTACTTAAATCATTGAATTTGTAGGATGTATTTATTCACTTAAAAAGGGAAAAGCCATTTTGCTCTTAAAAAGGGAAAAGTTGGTCATGTGCCTTTTAAAATTCACAAAAGAATACTTATTTATTAAAACAGGTATTCTTTTGTTGAGATACTAATGACAACAATTAACGTTACAAATTATATTTTTTAGAGTAATTTGTGTTTTTGTTTGTATCTTGAACGGCAATATATACAGAGGAACCTGGTAACCTAACGTTAAAACACTCCATTCACCGAACTCTGGAGGCATTGCAAGTGGCAGACCTCAACACCGCGGTTTGACTCGTCACTAGAGACAAGAAATTAAAAAATTAACTATTTCATTTCCTCGCGTGAAAATCCAACACATATCCAGACGCGATATTTTTACAATATTTTTTTGTTTCAGTTTGTTAGCTAAGCTATGCTAAGCATTCTTAAATAATATTAGCATTTGTCAGCGGCGGCACGTAGAGCAGCTGCGCGAGGTTGCTGCGGGCGTAGCGGCCGCGCTGCTGGGGCGCTCCGTGGCCCGGCCGGCCCCATAGGGACGCCCAGGTCGCATGGTGACGACGGACACTTTCTGCTGAATCCCGTCGGTTTTCCTGCAACGTGTTTATAACTAAAATATTTATATTTTTATAATGTCTACTCAATTTAAATAAACAAAGAAACACATATTTCATATCACGTGATAAAATGGACAGAGTAAAACTTATATGAGAGAATTCTTATTATAATACATACCTCCTGTTTTTCACATTTAACACGCATTTGGTGTTTCAACTCCCTTAAATATTCCATGTCAAGAAGTTCTCGCCACCTAAAATTTATTCGATTCTTAATCAAATTTCAATAATCAGTTGAAAAAAGCACTTTACAGGCTATATTTGAATTACTGTAGGAAATGAGGCAATGAAAGATTTATAATTATAATAATAATAACCTTCATCCTCTACTTTACATACAATTACAAAAAGCAGTAATTCTGAACACATGCCGTATTGTTAGAAAATTTTTATCATACCAATAATTATCTCATATGAAGTTTCCTAATGTTTGACAAAAGTCCGCATTAGGAAGAGGATCCCCAGAAATGGGAGAAATATTCAATTTCTTTAAATAATAATAATAATAACACTTTATTGCACTTTTACAATTGGAATATACATTTGATATACACAGTACATATAAGATAAATGTGCAATGGCGGCCTTATCGCTAAGAGCGATCTCTTACAGGCAACCGACAATACAGGATATATAAAACACAAATGCAGAACGGTGCAAAAAGTACAGTATTACTTAAAATATCTTTTACAAACATATACCTAAATAAACTTACATAAATAAATTAATACATACATACACATATATAAATATAAATACACATATATACATACATAGATACATATATACATACATAGATACATATATACATACATACACAAATATTCATACATAAACTAAGTGTTATAAAATCAGTTTATGGACTGTTCCAGGTAGTATTGTTTAAGACGACGTTTAAATATTGAAGCCGTCTGAGATTTTCTAATATTCACCGGCAGCTCATTCCAGAGCTTTACTGTCTTGACAGTAAAGGAGTCGCCATAGCATTTTGATCGGGACAGAGGTACTTCAAGGAGATTGTCAGTGCGGGAACGGAGACATTGGACATGAAGGGAATTCGACCCCAAGAACTTAAACCGTTCTTTAAGGTACGAAGGAGTAATAGGATGATAAAGGATGGTATAAAGGAGAGTGAGGGAATGTAGATTACGCCTGTGTTTTATTGAGAGCCATTTCAGTTGAGCACGAAACTGTGACACATGGTCGTACTTTCTAATTCCAAATATAAATCTTATAATAGTATTTTGCAAACGCTCGAGCTTATTAAGCAGTTGCTGAGACAAATCCAGGTAGCAAGAATCGGCGTAATCTAGAATGGGAAGGAGAAGAGTGTGGGCTAAGGATATTTTGGTTTTCAATGGTAAGAGGTTCTTCCATCTTCTTAGTCCCCCTAAGGCGGAGAAAACCCTACGACTAAGCTCAGAAACGCGGGGTGACCAGGAAAAAGTGCTATCCATTCTCATCCCCAAGTTCACAACACTCTCACTAGGCTCTAAACATATATCATCAAGCGAAACCGATGGTAAAGGTACATGTAATTTAAACAGTTGCTTAGCGTTTCCAAAAATACATAACTGGGATTTATTTGGGTTTAAAGAAAGCCCAAATGATTTACACCAGATACTTATTAACTGAAGGTCGGAGTTAATTTTAGCAACCGCACTAGAAATTTCACTCGTGGCTACGGCTGTATAAATTTGTAAGTCATCAGCGTAAAGATGATAAGAAGACGATATATGTAGAGTGAGAGTGTTAATGAAAATGGAAAAAAGGAGAGGAGACAGCACACCACCCTGAGGCACGCCAGCGCTAATATGGCTTAGTGAGGATTGTCTACCATCCAGTATGACACTCTGTCTGCGGCCGCGAAGGTATGAAGAAAACCATTCAGTAGCTGTTGAGGAAAAATTTATAGACTTTAATATGGCTAGCAATATATCAAAGTCAACAGAATTGAAGGCATTTGAAAAGTCTAGCAGAACAAGTAGAGTAACTTGCTGGTTGTCAATACCGAATCGAATATCATCACAGACTTTACTAAGTGCAGTTACTGTGCTATGTCCAGGGCGGAAACCTGATTGGAAAGGGGACAGGATATTATTATTATGTAAAAATAGATATAGTTGCTCATGAACAATACGTTCTAGGACTTTGGACAGGAAGGGAAGAACGGAAATCGGCCTATGGTTAGAGAAGGATTTTGGATTGGACGTTTTGGATGTTTTTGGGATAGGGATCACTAGTGCATGGCGCATTTATCATTGTAAATATCACGTAGGTTTTTACTACAAAATTATAAAACTGAGGAGTTTGTTTGGTCAGGAACTTCTGCTTAGAATAGATGCTGCTAAAATATTTTTGTGTTGTATAGTCAGTTTACCGATGAAGGTACAAGTATAAGCAAGAAGGTATGGCATAATGTTAATCGTTGCAATTTACCAGCAATGTACTTGCATTTGCTTACATTTCAAGTGATCACTGGGCGAAGCCACAGAAAACATTTAATTTATAAAGTATTTTATATACTAATGTTTTATTGAAAATTATAAAATGATTAATTTATACTTTGAAAATTTATTTTTCAAATTACTTAACATTTAAATACGTAACACATAACATAAGTAGGTTCTAAAATTTTAAGACCAATCTTGATAATTTACAACAAAGTAATAAACTTTTATATGCTTTCTGTTATTAACTTACATTTGAGTACTTGTTTACTAACTTTGCACATATAAGAGACCATAATAAAGAGACCATAATAAATGTAAAATAAAAGAAAATACTTTTTGGCTCAATAACATATAACAAATTTATTTCGGCTTTTTAAAAAGGTTAACCAATGTATATTATTTTTAAATGGGTCAGCATAAGTAGAGATAAGAGATTTAGCGTATCATATTACGATCTTTATAAGGTTACAAAATTCATATGTTTATTTCTTCATAAACGAGCATCCTCGTTTCAAATGTTAAGAAACATCGCTACGACAAAAATGAGTTATTTTTAACAACGTTCGCCCGGAAAATTAATTAATAAGGTTTCATCAATTATTGCATATATATTTTCACACACGACCTCGAGCTAAAGGCATTTATTTGTATGTCACAATATAAAAATATATTTCTATTAAAAGTATTATAGGAATATTATTTATTCTATGTTATACATACTGACAAGGTTCTTCTGGAGGGCGCGTAACGTCGCTCGAAGGTAGAGTACGAGCTCCGATTCGCCTTCTTCTCGCCAGCAAAGGTACGAGTTCTATTCCCCCAGTTAATCTTAGTATGGTGGTCTCTGGAGTCAATTTCTTTTCTCCACTACCGTCTCCGTTTATCACTTCCTCACTGACGACTCGTTTCACTGTTCCGTTAGATAATCTTTTAACAAATTTATTCTTTTTAGAACCGTTCATCGTTTTTCCATTCTTGTTGCCACTGTAGCAATCTTTTTTTATTTCCTGATTACTATCTGCGCTTGAGCTTTTCCTAATTTCCGGCAACTTTGCAATATTAGAACGTTTTAAATTTTCTTTATTTGCTATTTCATTTTTGGGCTCATCGTCGACTGTCTTTACTTTAGGTAAAGTAAGAGACGATCTCTTGCAGCATTTATGATCACCTCTCATTTTATTAAAAATTTCGTTATCCGTCCATCCCTGTAAAGTTAATTCCAAAATTAAAAATATAATAACAAAAATGTATATAAAAAATTATTCATATTCTTACCATAGACTTGGAAAAATTTAATCCAATATCTCGAGGATTTCTCCAAGTTATACCACCTGGTCCTGGCTTGCCCCAAGGCCCATCCATCTTATGCTGAAATTTTATGAACATATTAAGAAAATATATACATTGTATATTTTTAGATATTAATATTTAAATGTTACCATTTTGCGTTCATATTCCAAATTACGTCTTATTTCATCATTAATTGCTTTTTGTCTTTTGGTGACCATATCATCTGAAACACAATTGCTTTTTAGAAATAAAATAATAATAAATACAAAAGTAAGAAGATGCTACTTTGAATAGGAAATCAATTACTCTTGCCATATCATCTTAAGATTATTTCTGTTAATTTACAGAACCTATCTTTTACCCACTCGGACAACTAAATTATTTGCGTTTACTATCTCTGGCACCACAAAACCCAAAAAATATACGAAACCTAGAATTTCTTTATATGTCTGCTTTTGTAGTGGAGTCTGCTTGTATCTTATATCGTTGTCAACAGTTTTCCGCAACAATTCTGCGTAACAGAGTTGTGGATCTTCTCGCAGACGCACGGAGCGACGTTGCCGCGGGGACCAGCGTCGGCAAACCTCGTGGGCAGACACACCCTAAAATTTTACCATATTAAGAACATCAATTAGTGATATAAATTGTAAAACAGAAATATATTTGTATGGATATTTGATAGAAATAAATTAAAAAAAAAAAATCCTCGAGCAGACATCGAATTCATAGCCATTCGTAATTACAGTCACACTTGTGCCCCTACGTCAAGAGTGGCATCTGACATAATTTTAACTTTGCAATTTATTACGAGTATATTGCAAAGGTCGTTATTAAATACGGCTATAACAATTAACGCATGCAATTATTGGCCTACTGCCTAAAGACAAGTAAAGACAGTAACGCCTACTACATACGAGCACAAGTACAAAGCTACATTCCGTAGTGCGAAAGTCAGCCAGTCAGGATGAGGTTATTAGCATACTTTTGGAATCTCTCCGTTATGTCACAGTCATTCCGCTGGTGCGTCTGACCCTTGCCTTATACAGATTGATTGCATGCGTTTGTTTTACGATCGTTTTAGCCCGAAGCGATAGTGACGTGATGCTTATTTTAGTAAATGTTTTGATGTTTACAGGTTACTGATATTTTTGGTAACTTTTGTTGTTTATTTCATTAAGGAAGTTAAACAGAAGGCCCTAGATTTGTGGATATACGATTTATGGATTATAAGATAAAATAACTCTAAAGCCTTAAATGTAAATTATATTTACAATTAACTAGAAAATTTAAGTAAAACAAAACTATTGATTCACGTCACTAAATATACTGATATAAACCTACGCAGTATCGAAGATATTCGTATAAACATATTAATAACTACTATTAAGTGTCAATGTTCTATCTATGTAGGTCTGAATAATAAATAAATGATTACCTTTAATTCGTCTTCAGGGTAAATGCCAACTGCACGGAGGTCGGAATAGCGTATGCCGCGAGGGTTGGGCGCGCCGCCCCCTGCGCGCCCCCACGGCTCATATGACGCCAGCTCTGCACGAGCCTAAAATATGCATATGTATATGTTACCGTTAATGTGTTGACTGGGTGAACCGATTTTGATAAGTCTTTTTTTAATTTGAAAGCTAGTGCTTCCCGTGTTTCCTTATTTGTATTCAGTCCATTTCCCATGGTACTCATGAGAAAATCACATAGAGCGCGACAAAGCGACGAATAACTCAATATCCCACAAATCGATTTTGATTATTCTTTTTTTATTAAAAAGGATGCACTTCAAAGGTTGTTTGATGACATTTTGATTAGGTTCTGACTATGAGATCCGGTTGAAAATTAAGAATTTGATTTTTTTTATTAAATATATTTAAATTATAGAATTTAATTACTACGAGTGTACGTTAACCTAACCTGTCTCTGTTGCTCAAATTTTTCTCTAAGGCGTTGATCGCGTCTTTCCTTCGCTAGTCTTTCACCGTCAGCGCGAGTTTGTTCCGCCCGACGCCGTTCCCGAGCTCGTCTTTGCGCCGAGCCAGATGTAGGAGCACTTAATCTTCTTCACATTCATTTATAAAAGAAATCGATCTAATCTTATTATAATTAATTAACAAACATAAAGAAGAAAAAAGTTCTAGTGATTCTATCATCGACTTTTTCGAGTAATTGTTCATTTTATCATTCTTTTTGTACAATTGTTAGCTCTAAGCAATATAAAAGTAATTTAATTTGTTATTGCTCACCTTCGTAATCGATTTGAGTGTAAAGTAAACATTTATAATTAACGTGGAAGTTACATACATGTAATAAAAAATCTTATAAATTCACATAAGGTTATAGAAAAATATTATTCAGTAAAGATATTATATAACTTATAAATAGAAATGTAGAAGACGGCAGTGGTTGTAACTGCACGAGTTTTCGCGTCCAACTGCGAATTTGTATGTCTGAAATAAATATAATAACGAGAAAGCCACACGCTTCAGGAAACGTTTCCATTGTAAGATTTACATACATTGTTGAAAAAAAGGGTAAGTAATGTTATTATAAAATATTTAATGAAGTACTTAGTATTAAATTTATCAATATAAGTATTTGGTTTATTCATTTTAAGAGCTAAATTTCTATTTAAAGTTTTAATTTTCATAAATGTAGTAATATTTAAAAATATAGGTATCAATAGAACCTAATAAGATCTATTAAGGTATATTTACTTGCGTTAGAATTTTAGAAACGAATTGTACTTATTGTAATTATTAAGTAATTACCTAGCCCTACTTAAGTGCAATTAGCTAAAACAAAGTACTCTGTAATATAATACAAGAATTTCAACTCGTTAGGTTTAAGTAACGTCTCAAGTAGCTATGCCTTAACACGGACTTTTAATGTATTTGGCAAATCATCGTGCTATTTGAGTTGGCTTCTTATATATTGTTAACATTTAGGTTAAACGCCTACGAACTCAAATGTATAATTACTTGTTTTTATCAGTTTTACCTTAAATTATTATCAGGCGTTTGATAGAAGTATAAATATATATAACCATATATTATATAAGTTTTTAATGGAGTTTTTATTTTTGTACTTTTCAAAGGTCCATTGAAAAAGTAATTTCAACCAACATTTTATTATTTCCGTAAGGAGATGTCCCGGTATGTCTCGAGGAGTTATAAAAATCGCATAAATATGTATAAAATACGCAAATTTTTGCATGACTTCCAAGTATCTTGTTAGGTACCGGTAACGTGATCCAATTTTATTGTTTATATCACAGGCCAATTTACGAAATATATTTTTAGTATATAAATTGTGATTCTATATCAGAATGTTTATTTGAGGCCTTCGTGGCGCAGCGGCACAAGGGTGTGAATGTAACGCACCGGTAGTGGGTTCGATCCCCACTCAAGGAAGTGAAATATTTATTTACGTTTATATTTCCATTTCTTCGCTCTGGTGTCGAGCGACGCGGCGTTATAAAATTTTTATTGAGCATCTGAATTTAAAATAATATATAATATCATTTATGACACAAAGCGGTAGCACGTAGTCATATTTAGAAATTTAAAAAAAAATTGGAAGGCAAGCAATGTTACTGGTAGGTACTAACTATTCAATTTAATTTTGTTATTTCAAATTTTAAGCAATCCATGTTTTACCAATTTATTATCACTTTTATAACGCCTTAGCCTTAGTTAATTCTACATTTTAACATCAAAATATGACAACATAATTATATTTAAAGTGTAAAATTGCTTTTTAAATGTTATGGGTTAGTTGATTTGGCAAATACGCTTCTCAAATTGAAGTGATTAAATTTTCCATGTCATTTTTCAGCAGGCAGTAGTTCGTCCTGCCGGTGCCGGGCGCGGGCCGATCGATATCCGCAAACACGGCACAGTCAACATTGTACTTTCATATTACAAACGGATACAAAAAAGTACCTATATCTTTTTATGATTTATTTCAGTAGTATAAATGTATATTTCTGAAATATTGTTTTTTGTTCCGTTTGAGACCAGCCGTAGCCGTAGCGCAGGGGCTGTAATGTAGATTGTGGGTTCGATTACCAATCGAGGAAATAAAATATCTAATATAGCGGGGAGTGAAGTGTTTTGACATAAGTTTCTCTTTTTGTAAACAAAAACTTTTTTTTTGTGACATAAGTCTCACGTTTTGTAAACGAAATATTAAAAAAATTATTGACTGAAACAAGTAAATAACATCAGGATTATAGAATAAAACAATATTTTGTAACTAATATTTATAGAATTATTCATGATTTAGCATTTTACAAAGTAATAAAATAATATTTACAAACAAAAGCTATTAATATGACTACATATATATATGTAAGTAAATAAAACTCGTTGACTCCCTTTTAACATAATGTACATTTTACAATATACATATTACAATTCGTAGTACCTTTACTGTAAGCTGACGTAATGATGAAATAATTAAAATTTTATCTTTTTATATAATTATATCTATTTCGTTAAAGTAGACAAACAGTTTTATAATAATATAGTATAAATTTTTAATCATTGCGTCGGCTTCTTATATTTTTAGCACGTTATGGACTAATTGTATTATTTGTATACTATGATCATATACCCTTTGAGAGTTGAATAATAACATGTCATTCATTATTTACAATTAATAGTTACAGAACTGCTTTTATTTCATACTTCGACGATAATTTCTCGTCAATTAAGTAATGTGATGGTGCATTTCCGTGAAAAATTACAATTGAATATTAAATATGAACATACATGTACCTTCACGCAAACTAAAGAAATTGAGGTAATTGGTTTTGAAAATGAAACGCCGGTAACTTATCCAATAACTCAGTATTTACAAAGTTCGAATTGTTAAAACAAGACATTACATTAAACGCATACGCAAATTCCCTCTTTATAAATTGCCATTTTACTGAAGCATAAAAAATCACAATAAAAATTTAAAATACTTCTAATATAATAATACAATACGTCCGGACGGTTATTCATAAAGTTTTAACTAAATCTGACGTTAATTACTTCATCTTACATATGCGTATAATAAAATGTCCAAAAATTGCAGAAACACAAATAGCACTGGGAAATGTTACAAACAATTTGACTCAAAGATGTTGTGCTCGCACACAGGTACCTACTTCATACACCGTTATGCCTACATAGAAAAATTGCACAAACAAGAATGAAAATAAAGAACATTTATAACTAAAATATATATCTATGTACAATTTCGTCTACTGCATGTAGACCTTCATCAGTTGAGCAGTTGATTGTACAGGTAATACAGCGAGCGGTGTGGGGCCATCCATAAATTACGACAAGCGATTTTTATAATTTTTACCCCTCTCCATCATCAAGAGACAACCCTCACTAAGTGACGTCACACGTGTTGTCGTGTTACGTCACAAATTTCATATTTAGCAATTAGTAAATTAAAACAACAGTATATTTTAAAATGTGATGTCACGAATTTACGACCCCTCCCTACATTATTATATGACAAGGTCATACAATACACTTCGTCGTCACACCTAAAGGAAAATGAGGGGCCATCCACCTTCACGTGTGACGTAAGTAATTTACGAAAGGCCCCTTTTTGGTAACGGGTGGTTACGGTTACGTACACGCTTATCTATAACAGTGGCTAGTCAAGTAGTCGAATAGGTAGACGAATAGAATATAGTTTACTATGAACGTAATATTCAAAGAAAACTTAAAATAAATCAGGTCACATATGTGTGGGAAAGAATAATGTAAGATATGTTATTAATAAAATAAATAAAATTTAAAGTCACATACGATGACATATGAATTTGGTGTCAAGTGGTCAGTTTACATTTAACCGTAATATCAAATAACATTGGGTTCAGGCACTTGACAGAATATCTAAGGTTATTTTAACGATAAAATATTTTACACGAATACACAATAGCCTAAGGACGCACGTAACGGTTCTCATTCACAACAGAATTCATACATTCTTATTTTAATTATATTTTAACGTCACTCTACCTTCTAAAAGGTATCCAAAATTCTATGTTTCGTTCGAAAATGACGAATTAAATATTATCATTGATACATTATATCTTCCAAAGTACTTGGAAGTTCAGATGTAAGAACAAGAAAGTACTCGGAAGAGTTCGACAAATGTAAATTAATAAGGCGGCGAACTGTGGATGCCTTTCAACAGATTACTACTTCAAGTTTGGAGGAAAGAACAACCAAAAATACAATACACACAACTATCCATACAATTCACTTAAAACAGTTCCATTATATTTCTGAGACATTCATTTGATTACGTTAATTATAAGTATACTTAAAATATCGAACGAATATAATATCTTTCAAATTACATTTTTATATAGATTAATTTTGTCTCCAGAACTTATGCATGTTCTTATTAATATCTATCTGTTTTGGGCACAACAAATAAGTTTATCACTAATTTTTTAAAATATTGTACCTATATTGTGTATATCAAACGTTTTTAACATTTCTATGTAGCCCAAATCAATAATAACATACATCTTATTTAAAAAAAATCACTATGTAACATTTAGGGTCACTCTAGGTTTACTATGAAATGAATGACAGACAAAAAATATTATCAGCAAATGATATTTTTAAAATATATTCAACAGGCATTCAAAATGAAAAAAAAATGAGCGATGTGATTATAAAAATACAAATATAATTTACTAATGTAATATCGAAATGGTGTCTTCAAAACTCTTAACATCTTTATTATAATTATGATCTCACCTAGAATGAAGCGACATTACAGGTGCCGTCCATAAATTACGCCATTCGATTGAATTTCATTATTTTACCTTTGTTAATGATTGTGATTCACATTTGTTTGTGACATATTCTACATTAAGAAATTATTAACTTAAAAATTGATAAAGTTCTGAAATTATTGGTATACTTTATATCTGGAAATGTAATATCATGAAATTTAGAACCTCTTGTCTCTGTGTTAATAATCGTCAACACGTATGGCGTTATTCATAGAGACCCAAACCCTAAACTGACATATTAACAATGTAACATTGAAATTGCGTTGACCGTATTTTTGGGCTTACCTCCAAATCCAAAATATTATGTTCGTAGTAGTTCTTAATATTTTATTTAATTCTGTTTAGAACTAAATCGGTGGTCACGACGAGTCCTTTCTGGTACGGTGAGTCCGCGAGCTCGGCGGCGAGGCGCGCGGCCTCGAGCCCGTGTTTCTTAGCTAAGAACCTCGTCTGTTCGAGGCCACGTGATTTATGTACCAGTTCGAAAGCCTTCTCTACGTCGCCGGCCTCTTGGAACCTCCTCATTATCATTGGATTCAGTTCTGGATACTGAAAATTAGATTTTGATTAGTGTCGTTTTTTATTTTTCGCTACACGCTGCATCCCGAAAATAGAAGGGTAGGCAGAAGGAAGATATATCTAGTGTTAAGACATTGATATCGACGCACCTCCTTATTGATGAGACATTGTGTATTTTAGGGCGGAGGTCAGCGACGCTGTTTATTTTGTAAGCGACGCTCTTAAAATGGTACAGAGTTTTAAAAAACAGTAGTTACCTTTTCACAAGCAAACAGGACTGGAGCGGTCGCGAGTCCTAGTCGAAGGTCTGTAGCAGTGGGTTTTCCCATCGCCTGTGCAGATGATACGAAATCTAACAAATCGTCTACCAGTTGGAAGGACAGGCCCAAATTACGACCATATTGGAATGCCAGTTCTGAAGTAGTTTCATCTGCACCACTTAGAAGCGCCACCTAGAAATTGAATTACAGTCATTTTGGTTTCTCTTTAGTTTCAAACTGTATCCTGCATGTAGCAGGGTAAGTAGACGGAACTTAGTATTAAGGCACTCCATCCGCCACTTTCCGACGAATCCTCGAGGCATTGCGTATTGAGTGGCGGAACTCAACGCCGCGCTTTGTCTTGTTACCAGAGCGAGGCAATAAAAATTTTAAATATGGTTTTTCTTTAACTTCACTCTACATCCTTCTTATAACTAGGTATCGTTCTTTAACAGTTACAAATTATTGATAAAATGAGAATTATATTTAAACAAAAATATAACAAGAACTCATGAGTCAAGGACTTGTACAGTCCAAAATATCGGTATGCATGTACCTTGTTTTTATCTTACATCTATTTGCAATTGGGACAGGACATGAATATTGATATGAGATTGTAAAAGAAAACAGAAAACTTTTACATACATATCTCAGTAGTTTCCAAACGGTACGCAACTATTTCATTAACATATTATTACGAAAAGCAACAAAAACAAGACATGAAACATGTATGTACGTACATACGTGTGTATGATTAAATGAAAGTAATTTTATAATGTATTCGTGACTACAAACTGAAGTAAAAATAATGGTACCGAATCCAACGACGGTTTTTATTGAAATAGTTATAAAATAAGAAGGTCCATTTATTATAAGCACGGGCATTAAATTTAAAAACATAAATAAGTTGTTATATGCGTATAAGAATTTCGACGTAGCTGATGAGAACGTATGGCTTAGTGATCAGAGCGCTTGGACGGTTTTCAAGGGGCGAGGGTTAAAATCTAAGCTGAATTTACTTTTTCTTGTTTGTATAGAAATATTTAACTACATATTGTTTACTCTTCACACTGTTTACTGTATATAAGGGTAGGCAGAGAGAAACTAATTTTAAGACAATCAGACAGACAATTTTCGAAGTTTCGAAACATTGTGTGTTGAGTCCCGAATTTCCAATCATGTTTTGCCTTGTTGCCAGAACGAGAAAATAAAAACATTAAACGAATAATTTATTCTCCCAAGTAGGAATTGGACCTATAACCATTGCATTTACAATCATATCTTGTGCCATTGCGTCAAATGACCTTAAAACTGTTTAAAAAACTATATAGTTACCGCTTTAACAGAATTAGCGATGAGGGAGGCTGTCTTTCTGTATGTTTTTGTTAAGTAATGTGCAAACCGCTCATTTTCTGTTTCCTTGCTGCCGAGCTGCATGAACTCTCCTTGAACTAAATCCGTGACCACCTGGAATATTAAACACAGAAATGTATTAAAATTTAAATTAAGAATAGCAGTGAATATATATTGTTTTGTAAATTACATTAATTTAGCTATAGATGGTTTCGCAGATTAGACGTTTCGATTTTTCTTATTGCTCGGAGAGCCTAATTTGATGGCGACCACGTCTCGTCGACCGTGCTATAAATGCTTTACAAATAGAACCTACATGTCTGTCTGGACGTTGGTAATTTTTGCGGTCTAAGTGCCTAAAACCTTTGGACCTGGCATTGAATATCGTCACCTCATATATTAAATGTTTATTCCTAAGACCTTTTCTAATTGTTTTAGTTTAATATATTTTTCGACAACAACCCATTGTTTGTAATGTAAACAAACAATAAGTATATCTGTAGTAAAATTGTTACGAAGCTATTAAAAAAGGTTTATTGCTTTACGATTTAAAATAGCCCTATTAAAAGGAAATACATCAATTACAGGTGTTATAATGAATTTGGCCTTACGCCAAAGGAAGACAGAGATCATTAAATTTTCATGTCTGTTATATGTTCTGTTGTTAACAAACTATTTCGAGAATTAGGATTATTTTTAAGATGTACTTGAAAGCTTGACTGAGTGGGTATCGAACCCACATTAGAAGTATTAGAAGCATTATTAGAAGTAAATTGGGCTTGATCTGTAGAAGATCCTTACCTGGCTGAGTACAAGAGTGACTTCATCGCTGCGCAGGCGAGCTATCATCATCGACGCCACAGCGAGGATGAAGTCGCCGGCCATGGCCACCTGGAGAAATTAAAATAGAAAACGTAAATAGACAGATAAGAATATTGTTAGGATGAAAGATATATATATGGAAGGAAAAAGTTAATAGAAATATGCATTAAATATGATTTTTTATGATTTTAATATCAACAATCTTTAAAATATATTTAATAACATATAAATATTTTGAATCAGAGAAATCACGTATATAATAAGTCAAAGTCAGTAGTCAAAGTATATTATTTTAAACGCAAACACCTCACAAATTCAGTTCAATGACAACTGCTCGAGGTATCTAAGATTTGCCATTCGGAATTAGGCAAGTTAAATATTGTAAGTAGGTAATATAAGTCTAATTCGGAGTAGGTCATCTCAGTGGACACCACAGCAATGCCATTAGTTCTACTTTCCTCTTTAAAACGTAATTATAAATAGAGTCCGGAATTCGGCGAAAAGTGGAGGACGGAGTGTCTTAACACTAGGTTCCCTCTGCCTACAATACTGTGTGAAAGTTATATATTTATTTAATGTATAAATATAGTTAATACAATGATGACTTTCGTCAGTAATATTTGGGTGTCGATGACTTCGATACGTCATTAGACCGAGCGATCAATAAACGATTGTTATGTATATAGGCGGCGCTCATTTCTCCGACTGCCACTAAGAATGTGTAGAAAGTTGTGATGTCGGCGCATACTAATACCGTGTCGGGCGTTTCGCCGGACGCCGCCGCTCTCGGACACACACTGCCCATTAATAAACACTGGACACTGGTTGACCTACATGCGGTGACCGCCTTACACTACCACTACGTATATAGGTATACGGAATGGGTGGGGTTGAGGAAGTGCGGAAGTAAATGATTTATATTTTTTTTCGACTAACGGTACTGATGTTACTTTTGGTCTTGCGCCAAAAGAATCAAACCTTTTTGTTTTTGAGTAGAAAGTAAAAATTTTTACCCGTACCTGTAATATACTAATCTTACTGATATTTCTCTTAGCATTGAAATAAATAATGGAATCTAATAAAAATCATAAGTCCGCTAACAACATTATTATAATATTTATTTGTTTACGTTAGTGAACGTCCACATCGGGTACCGTAGTACTATGCCATAAATTTGGGGCTCCACCACACCCATTCACCTAGAACGCAAATGATCAAACAGACGAAGCAACTTGTCCTTAGACATGTGACCTTTTTCAAATTTACTCAAGCAATCTCAGAGAACTCGGTTATTGGGAAACCAAACCAAAGTCAAGATGAATTTGAATACATCGTCGTACTAGAAACATATTAAGCTTATAATCATAGAAAATTCAAGTGGCAACTTCGTCATTCTTTCGCATTTTACTTAAAATTAATACATATCGAGACATCAAAAAGATGAAAAAGTAATATCAAATATTATTTATCTATATTAAATATACTTTATGATACAACGGGATTTGAGACGGGAACGGTTGGTGGTGGTGCGTGTCGTTCACGCTTCGCTGGTCAAACCATGCACGCTGTAACACACTTTCTGCCGCTATCCTAACTATATTATATCCGTTATACGGGTTTATTAAATAAGCATGTACTTAATTGTGATAGCTAATTTTAATTTATCTATATTCATACATTTTCCATTTTTATATTAAAAAATATTTATATAGCGTTTATAGATTTTGTATTATAGCATCTATTAAGATAAGAAGCACACAGGTGTATAGGTATATTGCTTTAAAACTAAAATCAAAAGAGAAAGCTTTGTAAATATCTCTAAATAGCTTTCATTTTTTAATGACTAATCAATAGAAATAATGTAAATATGAACGTCAAATATTTACTTTCTTATGATTTTTTCCATATTTATACCATTTATAGTTTTATTCAAATGGCATGTGCCAGAAATACGATATGTATAATATGTATTATGCTTTTGGTGTAATTTCTCTCTTACTTCAACTAAAACTATTTATCGACAAAATATAAAGAATGAGAAAAGAGACACTTAGTATAGCATTATCAAATAGATACGACAATTTAAATTTCATACATTCATATGAGAATTTTACATACATAGCAAAAATCCTAAAAAAGTTCTTAGTAAAATACTTTTTTAGAAAAGTATTATAACACTTTAAGAATGTAATCTTTGTACACTTTGAAATGTTACTCCCAAATGTGGAACGCTCAGAACGCTCTTAAAATGTAAACAAAATCCTTTTAGTAATTTCTGTTAACAACTGTCAAGTTGTGCAAATCGGTAATATGCCAATGGATTTTAATTACTGACGTACTATCATTTTTCTTAGGTTTTTTGTCATACAATTCATACATATAAATATACAATATGTCAATATATTGCAGGAAAGTATCAATAACAGTGAAAGGCTTTCTTTACTTGTGAACGATAGATACGTCTTGAAAGTGTGCCCAACGCAAGCCACATGAATAATTTACCAGAAAAATCTCTACGATTTCACGCCAACTATATTCTGACTGCGTTTAAGTTTCTATTCTGCAACTCATTTATACTGAACATAACTTATGCAAGTGTGCAGCTCTTCCTGTTCCACATCCAATATATTTAAATAAATTTAATATAAATAATATAATATTAAATATTATAAAACGGCATAAATAAATGATAACGTTAAGAAATAAGTAAATCAAATAGCTAAAACTTAGACAGCCAATAAAAAAGACGACGATTTTATTTTTAAATTGCCAAATTGCACCACAAAGCTTGTGAACTTGAAAACTATGATTGGCATGATGAGAAAATTCTGTCCAATGATAGATTGCGACATGAAATTTTTCACAAGTGGGTCTCGCGTAAACTGAGCGCTTGGCGTGTGTATGCAGGCGAAGTGGTGTTTCGCAAGCCAGCCTTGACAGTGGTGGTGGGCAGGTGGCGGACGGAAGGTGAATGTGGTGGGATGAATGTGTGTCACGTGGACGGCCTTGAATCCCCTCTCGGAGCTCGCGCCGCCGACCACTTTTCTAATCGACGCCAACCGATATCTCGTTGAAGATATAATTTTCGTAAATATTATTTACATTTTCATTCGTCAATGTGGAAATAGTTTTACCATTTTAAATTACAATAATAATGAATATCTTACAAAATATATTTATGATATACTCAGATTTTACAAAATTGGAACGGCAAGTAATAACGTACATTTTAACATTTAAGGCTTGCAACACGACGTGGCGACGTAGTAAATGTAAAAAAAATTTACAGCCCTATATAATAGTTTACCGATTCTATTAAATATTTATAATATTATTTTATTGAATTCATATTTGGCAAATCCCGATTCAACGATTAACTAATGGTTAGAATTTGTGTTCCGATAAAAATATAAAAAAATATAAAAAAGTAAAAATAATAATTCTACAATTATATAGCTGGAAATTATATACGAAGGATTATTTAAATGGGCAGGGATAATAGACTGTAATCTTAAAATAGAATCAAAAAGATTTATTCGAATTACAGTCGATCAAACTATTTCGCATCGAGTGAGCGGTCTGTCCGGTGGTTGCGAAACATGCAGGCATGAGGCATGCTGCGGTGATTAGTGCTCTGAGCCAACGTATGGGTCATCGTTTCAACACATACATATGTTTAGATGACGAAGTGACACGTGTCCTGTGCTGCTTCTGCACAGCAGGGTAGGCAGTAGTGTTAAGACACTCCGCTCCCCATTGTCCATCGAATTCTGGAGGCATTGCGAGATGAGTGGTGGAATTAAACGCCGAGCTTTACCTCGATAGCAAAGCGAAGAAATGAAAACTAAATATTTAATATAATCGAGTGGGGATCGAACCCGCAACCAGTTCCAAGCTTACGCCACGACTGGCCTATAATATTAATAATAATATTACAAAATAAGGCCTAATTCTCAAAGTAAAACAGCAAATTAAATGAATTAATTACAGCAAGTGTCGTCGACCCGCCCCCCTCGTACCTTGAGATACTGTTATGAGGACCAGTTTAATTCATTACTAAGCATCGCTTGGTAGGTCAGAGGAAAGTGATGAACGAATTTTGCTTTCAATGCAAATTCAACTTAATAGAAAGTGTTACTTGTATTTCGTTTATAGTAGGTTTGTGTGTTTTTTTCATTTAACTGTAGTATGAGTACGATAGTACATTTATGCTTTGGTTTTTTTGTTAGACTGTATATTTAGAATCATTAATACGACAATTTGCTATAAACTAGCGCAACAAAAATATATATAAAATTTTAAATATTTGAAGAAAACATTTCTCAGATAAAATTGTAATATATAGTATTATCGAACACTTTTTATTTCTAATTTTTATGTTTCTATAAAGACTTTTCTTTCTATATTAACGCAATTTTTAACCGCCATGGGAGCAGTACTAAAGACATCAACGCGATCATACACTCTTATTTCATATTGGGGCAGATTATTTAAATACCTTATAGATTATCAAATTACAATAGTTTAGATATTGTTAAGCGTTACAGTATTTTAACAAAAGCCTTGAAAAGATACGACGTAAAGGAAAAGTTAAAATAAGAATTGTAGATTATAACTTAGCTCAAATATACAATATACATACAATCAAGCAGTTATTCAATAATACGAGTAATACGAGTACATACAATACGTAAGCGTTTTAACTGTTGAATTTCAAGAAAAATCTATGTTACGAAATCCGGAGCACCGAAATCATATATCTTATATTTAATAATATGAACTTATTTTAAATTTAAGGAAAATATTTACATATAGAAAAAAAAGGTAAAGAACTTATGGAGTAAAGTGTCAAAAGAGCAATCATCTCGGAATTATACGAAATAATTGCAAAATAACCATAACAATCGGGTCAGCTTTAAGTTCATAATAGTGCCATTAACATACGTAACCCAGAATTGTCTTTAATTACATATAACTCATATGTTAAAATATAATATAAATATTTATTATACACTCGTATGTAAATGTTAAATTTTATATAAGGTAAAAATAATAAAAAAACTCAAAAATACCACTACCACTCTAAGGAGATGCAATCGTAGTCGCATAGTTAATAATAAATAAAGAATGAAACATTATCATTCTAGACGTGTACGGACCTGATTAAAACTCGCAATACTACAGCGACATCGAAGTCCAGTGAACAATAACTCGCGAGACATATTTTAAACAATGGTCCCAGAAACGATAGGAATCGCCAATTCGATGCTGACGTCGATATTCGCATCCTTGACGAACGCGTCTATTGTCGCGGACGAAACGCGTCCATTGGAGAACACTTATTTAAATTAGCACAAAAGTATGATTCTTGGGAAACTCAACGTCAACGACCGCCTACTTTATATTTTCTGTTGCTGAAAATTTTACATTAACAGTGGGTGATTCTGTTATTTAAGTATGTTTTTTAATATATAGGATATATGATTTTCATAACCTTTAAATTCATTAGGATATCTTCTATATATATAAAATCGAAAGGTCACGCACTCATCACGAAATCTCAGAAACTACAAGTGCTAGGAATCTCAAATTTTGCATAGGAGTTACTTATAGGACGTAGGTGCTCGCTAAGACGGGAATTTGCAATATTTGATTTCTAAGGGATTGTTTTTGGGGTCGAAAGTTTGTATGAAACTTCGTTACTACAAATGCTAGGAGTCTCAAATTTTGCATAGACGTCACTAGGACGTAGTCATGGAGACAGAAATTAATAATAACATAGTTCACGCGGGTGAAACCGCGAGCGGGCCGCTAGTATGTATATATAACTCACGCTAGTGTAAAAGGTGTCATAGTTAATTTGTTTTGCTACAATCATCCTCATTTTACAAATAATCCGTTCATCGATAGTTCTAATTGCAAATCTAGGATCTAGAATAAGCTAATTTTATATATTATATATAATCTTATTTTATGATAAAACTTTATTCATTCTTATTGTATTATAAATTATGTTATTTTTTTTCATTAAATATACATTTAAATTAACTACAAATTTCAATTAATTAACTTAATTTAAGATTTACATATTTCATAGAAGCATGTTAAATTAAAGTCGTTTACGCTGGCATGGTAACGTGATCATTAACATTTATATAAACAGACACGCCCTAATACACTATATCAACACACAGACAGAGCAAACAGATTAAGAATAAGTATATTACAAGTCCAACCACGAATTCTTAAATCAACACTATTGTGTAATAAAGCTAAATTAAATATAGTTTTTTTATATCGTAGCTAACTGGTAATTGAGACAACATCCTTAATCCTGCAAATATTAACTTTTACAAAATGTTAGCCTATTTTAAAATCTTTTTTTTATGGAAAAACTACAAGGCAAACGAGCGTTCAGGTCACCTGATGGTGATCACCGCCGCCCACGACCCCGTGCAGCACCCCAGGAGCTACAGATGCGTTGCCGGCCTTTGAGGTGGAGATAGAATCTCTTTACATTATATGAATATTATAAGAAAATATAACCAAAATAAATAAAATATAAATATATTTTAAAATTCATTGCATTAAAAACAATTGTCTATTGCTGAAACAATTATGTTAATGTTAGCTATATTATTTATACTTAGTAAGAAGTACCACATCACCGGAAGACATAATGGACTTTAAGTTTTATCTGTGAAGGACAGATTAGAACGCGCACTGCATATAAGTGATATTAAAAGCAATACACAATAAAGCGTGGGTTTTTATTTTATATATAAATATAATAGCATTGATATTTAATACTGTTAAGGGGAGATTTCATCCAAAGTAAAACCGGTAAAAAAGTAATGTATAGTATATCTATATATATAAAATCGAAAGGTCACTCACTCATCACGAAATCTCAGAAACTACAAGTGCTAGGAATCTGAAATATATCTGAAATATATAATAAATGAATCATAGGAGTTATTTATAGGACGTAGGTGCTCGCTAAGACGGGAATTTGCAATATTCGACTTCTCAGGGGTTGTTTTTGGGGTTGAAAGTTTGTATGAAACTTCGTTACTACAAATGCTAGGAGTCTCAAATTTTGCACGGGTGTCACTTATAGGATGTAGGTACTCATAGAGACAGAAATTAATAATAACGTAGTTTACGCAGGCGAAGCCGCGGGCGGGCCGCTAGTGCTATATATAAATAGATTAGGCGAAGGCGCCGCACTGTCTACGATATCTACTAAATTATAATAAAAAATTAAGACAGATGTATTGGGTGAAACAAACGCATATAATTATAAATGCCTATTTAATTTTTTTGTGTGTTATCATAATAAAATACTAAAGTTGTGCAAAGTCTTACGAAAACCACCTTGAGAAAAGTAATAGCCATAATAGGTTTGACAAATATATTCAATTAAGGGGGATATATTACACAATGTTTTGTGTATTCCTATGTTTGTAGCAATTATTTGCATATATGTAGGCCTGGCTTTGACATATTACACATAATATATGAAAAGGATGTGCTTCTTATATCATTTATTACTTATTCTTATATTATATTCTTTAACTATAATGTATTTTTCTATTTTATACGATGAAAAATTCAAAAACCCAAACTATTTTACATATAACTAAGTATAAATAATGAAAAAAATATATTTTTGATAAAAAAAACAAGAAGAATGTTGGCAGGCCGGATGTTAAGTTAAAGGTGACCAAATATAAGAAATGAGACGAAATGAAAATCATAAGCGCGAGACCGCCGGCCTCAGGGCACTTTCACCGGGGGGTCGTCAGCTTTCGGCCCCGCACTCGTTGGCATCTTAACTGACCACCGACCACGCTCGAGCCTACGTATACATTTTTCTCTTGAAGTATTAACTTATACTGTTTTGTTTTAGTATTTGTTCAATGTAGAGAATTACGATGACCGATTTATTAAATACAAGCTATTTCTCTACATAGCCTTAATAACTTAATATTTGTAAGAAAAACATATAATAATACATTTATTTTTATTATTTATCAAAAAGTTAACTTTTAATATTTTCTATACACACATACATATAAATAAAATTAAAACATAAACGCGTTCAATACGAACAACAATCCGTCTCTTTCATTCTAATAGTGTAGTGAAAGGTCGCGTCGTCTGTTCTATAGGTGTAAACGACTCGGACTACTTCCCACAATTTGTGTTTATTCTTTTTTTTATGTAGGCCAAGAACCTGAACGTGAGTTAATGACCCAAATATTTCAACTTTTTTAGATTAATAGGTTCTCTCTCGTCTTATACTACCTTTTATAAGATCGAAATATCGAATAGGAACGTTATATATATATGGAATTATTAATAACGTAATAAAAATACAGACATGTCTGTCACAGCTTTCTATGTATAATAATGTGAAATAAAATTTATATGTCTAAAATTTTTTAAAGGATTCATTAAGTAAAATGAAAACGAATATAATAAAAAAAAACATGTAATCTTTAGTATTTGATTTCCCTACATTTTTTTTATAATTACCCACCGATACGTCAACATGACGTGTTGTCATGAAAGTTTACACCGGAAAGCGTTGTTCACAAGTAATTATGAATGTTAAAAATATTCAAACCACTTTTTCCTTATTTCATTTCGCAATAAAAGAGGCTTATTAAACCATGTAATATCTACCGCTAATGCCAATTAAATTTATATTATTAGTTTTTACAATTTACACATCTATTAAATATAAATAAATATAGTTTATTAGAAGAATATTTGTAAAATAAGTATGAAAAAATGTTTAAAATTATCATGTATCTCCTTTTTAATTGTGAATCATTTCTACGAATTTTCTTTGGTTACCCAATATTTCCAATTAAAGAAACATCTATGAGTGTTACGACCGCTGTTGGGTTTCCCTATCCAACAGCAACATATGAGAATGAATAATTATTATTGATTAACGCTTTGTTAAAATAAATACGTTCATGACTGCTTAGCAACCGTCCATTCGACCTGCCATACATATCATTACATAAACCACGTCATACTCTTCGATTGTTAATGGAGACGACATCGCATTCATACATAAATAGATCTGGAGTTAGTTATACCATCGATTGATTTGAAATTTGTTATGGGAACCTACTTATAATTCCTAAGAAAATTTGTCTTTAACAAGTTAAGGCCTATAATTAATTTATACGTTTGTGTATTAACAGAAGTATGTTGATGTTTATTTATTATACCATAAGGTTATATAAATAACATTTATTGAGGTCAGCTTTAATAAAGATAAAGATTATAATTACTGGATAATTAATTACAACAAGAGTAATAAAGATAATAAACTTATAACTAATTTTTAAAAAAATCTAGTATAATATGTTACTAAGACCTTTGTATTAGATATATTAAGAGTATGCACAGATTAAAAATCACCTCACGCTATTCGAGTCGTACATATTTGGAAGGTATGTATCTCAACTTGTCCCCTCAGTTTTTAACAGAGAACAAATGAATATTCAAATGAATGTTAATCCTATCGTATTTTTATTCATTGTTTAAATTATTTTATATTATAAAGATTCGTATTTTTCGAGTACAAAATTAAAAATCCTCATGCTTCGCTACAAACGATATCGTAGAGTTCCCTCGTAAGTAATTTCTTTCTCTCTTTCATATTTTACTCTCACAACTTCAACGTACGCCATATAAACATCAAAAAATAATTTTACTTTACATTGTTAATTAAATCTATATAATAATAAAAAAATATTAAGTGCTGATAAATCAAACAAACAGCAATATAAATGATAAATTAATTTACCTTCTTATGATTCCAGAGCACGTTGACGGAGGGCTTTCCGCGGCGGAAGTCGCTCTGGTCGATGACGTCATCGTGGATGAGAGAAGCCGAGTGGATCATCTCGCTGATCATCGCAACTTGCCTCTGAGACGGCAGTATTGCGCTACGAACAAAATGTGTAATCAATAAATATAGAACTTATACTTCTAAAATAAATATATGTAAGTAAAATAATACAAGATTAACTAAAATGACCTTGGACTATAGAATAATTTAAGTTTTGTGAAGCTGTCACGATAGCTTCAGCTGCAGGATAGGCAGAAGGAGCCTAGTGTTAAAACACTCCGCTCCCCATTTTCGCGGAATGCTGGAGGCATTACGTGTTGAGTGGCGGAATTCAACGACGAGCTTTGCCTCGACATCAAAGCGAAAAAATGAAAATATTAAATATTTCATCCGTTTAGTTCATTTGTGTCCTTGCACCACCACTGGCCTAAAAATTTATTGTTTTAATATATTTTTGAGAGAAGAGAGAATTATATTCAAAAAATTTATACGTCTGTTATTCTACGCCATTCATACATATTTCACACACTCACTAACTCACAGAAACTCATCTTCATAAATTTGGCCTTCGATGTTGCAATCCTAATATTGTATTGCAAATTAAATAATTTATGAACTTCGTTTAAGGCATATAAATTAATAATTAAATTTATTTAAATTTAATGCATATAAAATATATAATATTTTTGTGCATAGCAATTTAAAACTACGACCTAAATAGCAATCATTAGAAATCACCACAATTGTATATATAACATTTTATTTTCAGTGGGGAACGGAAGTGTCTTAACAGTAGGTTCCCTAGAACCCTCTGCCTACTTTAAAAATTAAATAAAATTATCATCAACACCTATTTCTATTTCTATGTAGACAAGGGCGAGATGACAACACTTGCTAATAGTATGATAATTATAAAATGTTATATTCCAGCATGACTAAACATAGTTTGGTCATATTTCATGACATTACATAATAAACACATTTAAATCGAATTAACGCGGTTTCAGCTCCTAATTTTTCAATAGCTTCCAAGGTTTCTGATGTGTAATGTCGCTTTAATTGAGGTGGTGACATGACGATGGTGGGTTCGATCTCAACACGGGGGAATAAACTATTATTTACTAATATTTTCTTTTTCTAGCTGTTTGTATTGCACTCAACACGCAAAGCCTCGAAAAAATCATCGGAAATTGGGATACGGAAGATCTTACCACTAGGTTCCCTCTGCCTAGCCTGCTGTGTGCGGGATACAGCGTGAATCAGATTTTATATAGCTTTATAAAATAAATTATCGCAAACACAAGTACAAACAAAGTTTAAATAATAAACTGTAGACAGATAGACAGATAGATAATGTAATGGAGTAACACACTGAGATGACAGCCTCCCTAATGTATTATTGAATACAATGGTGTTATTATTTATACGATTATAAATAATTCCACACGCAACTTTGTGTGCACGCATCGTACTTATCGCGTTCTTTAAATATTCTCAAAGTGTATAGGGTAGTCCGCGGCGAATCATAGACTAGACGTGAAGATAATGCATAATTAACCACTGTACTGAATTCCTTCTGTTTTATGTTGAAGAAATTCCAGAGTAATAATATATATACAAATGACTAATAAATTACCAGTACAAGGATGTGTTTAAACAATGGTAAAATTTATTTTGTTTAGGTAAATTAATTAGTAACTCGAGAGATGTCTTATTAGTCATTTGTAAATATATCTGAAATAAAATAATACATTGAGTATGATTATATTTTTTAGTTTCACGGTATATACCGCACATAGAAGGGTAGGCAGTGAGAACCTAGTGTTAAGACACTTCCGTTCCCTACTTTCTGCCTAATTCTGGAGAATGCGTATTGAATGATTTGCCTCGTTACCAGAGCGGGGAAATGAAAATTTTAAATATTTCATTTCTTCCAGTGGGAATCGAACTCACGACCTGTTGCCTTTACAGCCTCACGCTTGTGCCTCTGCGCCGACTGGCTTATAAAAAAATCACGACAGTAAACAATACTCAAAATACTCCAACAAATATATATTATCAATATTATTGTCGATATTGTATAATCATATCGATACCTATCTTTATATCATACAAATCTATTTCATAAAATAATTTGATATATCAAATGCAAGCATTAACAATAATAATATATTATACTATAATAATAATACTTTAGGAATGAAATTGAAAACCGAAAATAGAAAAAAAATATACTCGTATATCAACATAAAAAAGTAATAACAATTATATTTTTAATTTTAATAATATTTTCATTTTAAATTATTATGTCATAATTTTATTATTAATTTTGCATAAGAACAATGGTAAACAATAATGGATAATGCTAATAGAAATTAGAAATTACTGTAGCACACGCTTCAATAGTAAATAATAAATATGTACATGTATTGGCTTTGACACGTCTGCCGCTTGCCTGAAGAGTCTTGGGCGAAATCTTCTACCAGGTGGATCCCAAGCTCTTAAAGGAGAATTGGCAGACCAAAACGGAGATGGCGGGACGAGCTGGACCATTATAAACCTGACTGGTGCTCAATAGCGCAAAATAGACCAGAATGGAAGAAGTGGAGAGAGGCCTTTGTCCAACAATGGGATGGTGCAGGCTAGTTTAAAAAAAAATTGGCTTTGACATTATAGAAGTTTTGTTTCTTGTAAAATCCCACAATAAAATAAATATACGGCAAGTATTTCGCTGTATTTCACACATCATAAGGAATGTTAGTGATATAGCAAAGGCGGTGGTGAGAAAACTAAACATTGGCACAGCAAATTTTTATCTTAAATCCGGTTTGACTATGATAGTTACCTTGAAATAAACTAAGTCTATATATATATAGCTATTCAAGAAAAAAAGTAGAACTGAAAGAGAAGAATTTAGGTGTCTATTTACCTACTTGTTGGTAATTTTTAGAGAATTTTCATGGTATAAATAAAAAAGAAAAGTATAAATTTTGCTATTCTGTAATTTTAGTTTTAGTGACTAGAAAACTATTATATAAATAGTTTACTTTATTTTAATATGTATATTATTTCATATTCAAAGATATATAATTTTCAGTACTAAATGTAAAAAAATAACTTGTATATCTTATAATATCTCTAACCTCTGATAAAGACATTGAACTCTTGACCTCAATATAAGAATAAATTGAAAACTTCAAGTGTATAATTTAGCAACGAACATTAGAGTGAATGGCACGCCACAAGTCTTTGGTTCCGAAAAGGCCAAGCTTAAATAATAGCGTACTACGGCTTCGATATTAAATCAATAGTGTTCAAATAAATTTATAAATTATAAAAATGTAAAAACACACACTTATAAAATAATATCTAAGTATATATACAAGAAAAGAAGAGTTGGTTAAAAAGTATAAATGACAGTCTTACCTATTTTCTCCATATACGTGGTAATTAACAGCTTTTGCCATAAGTATGGCCACCATTGGCCTGAGCGCCTTCCCTTGTCCATCGAAGTAGTATGTAGCTATGGTATTTAGCTCGGGCTGGTTTGTGTTGCGTTCCAATTCCTATCAAATATAACATTCAACTAAAGTGAGTTTTCGATAACAAATGCTATAGATATATTTTTTTAATTTGATTAGCATTTAAGCTTTTATTTTAATCGACCAAATTAATACATGAATAATGCAGTAATTTTAGTCTTTTAATTATAATTATGTAACCTGATATTCTGATATCGCTCACCTATATATTGAGATATATTTTTGAAAAATCATATCGAAATGAAAATGTAAAATAATAAATACTTTTTCCGAGCGGGAATCGAACCCACAATCTGTCAACGACTGGCCCCTTTATATCGCTGAAAATATCAGTTTTTGTATTACCTTTGCATACTTTTTAAGTTTACATGCCAACTATAAATTATAGTTCATTTCTTTTTAAATGTTATGTATTAATGATATGCACAAAAATCTTTGTCGTAACGTTATTGTTAACATGCGCCTACATTTTCCTAGTTCTACCTTCTTCCGTGTGTTTTTGACTGTGAATACACGATAATTTTACAGGTGTAAGATTCATTAGTAAATTAACATTTAAAAAGGAAAGTGTTTTTTTTACTTTTGAAATAAAATTGTAAATTTCAAAACACAAATTTACTTTTTATCTAATATTGGAATGAATAATTTTTAGCTTGCAAAGTCAAAAATAATGTTGCAACAATCAAGTAGAATTAAAGATTTCATTACATTAAGTAAAATATAGTTAAATAGTGTTGTCGTAATAATTGCAGGGAACTAACTATATTATATATACAGTATGTTGTCAATTACTATATTTATTAAAATATTTTTATTTACTAAAATTATATTATAATAAATTTTCCTAGGATTTTCTACACCCTATATGAAGGTCAAAAGCTCAAGTTTCGTGTGCTTTCACGGCGCACTTTCCATCGTTGTGACTCTCTAATACATTATACCTACTAAATAAAATACTACAAAAAATATATATATACATAAATATTACTTGAAATTTTGCAATTTATAATAACGATAAATGATTAATTTTTCTTTGTTATCTTTTTATATTTCAATATAAAAGCCAGATCATTTAAAAATTTAAATAAGTACCTACTACAAGTTAAAGTTAATAAGTTTTACATTTTTTTAAATATTAAGTACTAATTTGGATTTTAAAACTTACTTCAAATATAAATTATTTATTCGTTTTTAATCGAGAATTGATTCAGTGTCTGCCAAATATTAATTGCTAAACTAAGCTGTTACTAATCTTAACGTTCAAGGCATACGACTATTTCATTTTATTAATACATCTTTTATCATCTATCTATGCATGTCTGTGTACGTGTACCCGCGTCTTTATTTCTACTGTCAAAGAACATCGGAGTCAAGGATCTATCAAAATCAACACCCGAAACGGATTTTTTGCAACAGTACTGTAATAGCATACATTACAAAATGTCAGTATATTTGTTAGAACATCTCTAAGTATGTAGGTAGGTATATGACGATATAAAAAATATACATATTCATATAAAAAGGGCAGTTCCATTTATTTCTTCATCAGTTCAGTTCAGTTCTTATTTTATGACGTTTCGAGCGTGCCAAGTTATTATATATGCTCAACTGTCACGTTTGACACGTTAAACGTAAAGAAACTAAAGTCCACGATAAACATTTACTATTATTTTTAGATAAGAATTGTAATAAGAATAGAAAGATGCTTCTGTTGTCACAGTTAACGAGAACTAACGGAAACAAGCATTTAGAAAATACGTAACTTGTACTGCAACATTTAAAACGTCTTGTTCCAGATGGGTGTATGTACGCCAAGGAAAGTAGGCAAGCAAGATTCTATGAATGTGGTTAGGATTTGAATAAATAATAATAGAATACATTCTGTCTTGACTCTTCTATTTAATATGCATAGTTCACATGATTGAGACTGAACTCTTTTAGTTCTCTTGATAAAAGTGGGAGTCGATGATGAGCATTAATGATTCCGTACTATTATCTATAAAAACGGAAAGAAAATTGAATTTGTTGTATGGGAGCCCTTTTATATATTTATTTTATTCTGCTTTATAGTATTTGTTGTTATAGAGGCAACAGAAACACAGCATAGGTTAAAATTTTAAATCTTACTATCATGGTTCATGATTCAGCCTAGCGACAAACATACGGACAGACAGATGGACAGCGGAGTCTTAATAGTAGAGTCTTGTTTTACCCTTTGGGTACGGAACCTTAAAAATAGGACTTAAACCCAAACAACCTTCGAATTCAAGAGTAACTTAAAAAGTGTCAGTAGGTTAGAATTTTATTAGGCAATAATTAAATTCAATTTTATTAGAAATATTTTTTAAGTTAAATAAAAACTAAATCGAAACTTACTGATCTTATATCTTCATATATTCCGTTCAGGTCATCTTCTAGTAAGCGGTAGGGGTCTACAATCTGTGTACCGTAATCTGGGAGAGAGCCTGTGCTTGTGCTCTGTAGACTGGATGCAAGCCGTCGAGCCGCACCAGTAATTGGTCCGGGCCCAACTGAACCACAGGCTGGACCACATGTAGTCACTCGCTGTAAATAAAAAAAGTTATTTTTAATTTCTGTATATAAAGACTTTAATTAATATGTACGTACGAACATCCATAAAAATGTATAGGATTATAGGAAGCATGTTAAGGTAATACGTAATCGATTTAGACATGGCACCTTTTAACATTCTTGTGACAAATGGGTGTAATGACGTTCCTTCCTGAACTAATAGACCGATTTAAATGCGGCGTTTTAACGGAAAGCTTTGTTGATCGCAGTTATTATATAGATATGTTTTACGAAAATCTGATAAGTATTTAAGGAGCAAGCGCTCTGTCAAAATGAGGATTTTTTAATTTTCAATTTTGCTAGTAAAAGAAAATAAATTGACAAATAAATATAGTTAAACATATGGTGTTTTCTATATCTGAAGATATTCCTATGCTTAATGGGAAGTATTACTAAATCATGTAAAAGTATTACAAACGCACGTAACAAACAAACCATATGCATTAGTAATAAATCAATTAGATAATGGTATCAGTAACTTATGTGTCTCTACGTAATAATCCATTCATGGACTACACAACAGCGTTATGAAACTAGTAGTTTTACATTGAAGTATTCATTGAATAGTGAAATAACTCAAGTTATTATTATTTATGTAAAGATTTTCGTTGTGGGTTTGTCTTTGTCAAATAAAATCTACGCAATATGTTCGTCTATTTACTTATTAAAAATAAATAAGAAAATTGTTTTAGGTATATAAAATGAACATAAAACAAAAGTAATTAAACGTCGTTCATGATGAATACCTACATATATTTGCAGACAAGTATATAAGATTTTCTAATAAATTGCATTTCCTTAAATTATATTTATTTTTGATAATAATGCGACACATATCATTTGAATGATTCAATAGTTGATAAACTGAGGGTGCGGCAGGTGCCCTTAGCTCAAAAGCGGCAGTGACCGAGATCCGCGTTTCGCAAGTGTTTATGCAACAGCGAGTGCAGTCCACACCTGATGGGCTACGACCGGCACGGCAGTTGCAAAACCGCTACGACCGATGTCCATGCACATGTACGTACGTACGTGCGTGCGACGGGTCATGGAATGAGGTATTTTTATTGACTTTAAATCAAGATTTTTTTTATTTTAAGTATTTTAATATAAATATGCTTGTGTTCCACAATCATTCCGCGATCGTTCCATCATCATTTGAAATATGGCACAAATCGTGAATTAAAACCAAATATATTTGGTTGACACGAAGACGTAGTTACATAAAATATTGAGTTGAGTCTACCGAACCCTATGTCCAGAAAGAGAATCAGTATTATGAATAAATCTCTCTGCATTGTATATAATACAGTAGATATCTACATAATGATAAAGAAATACATATATTTGTAAATTACAAAATTATATTTTTTTATAAAATAGCTGAAACTGATTTTATTTTTAATTTTTATATCGTGAAGCTGTTTTTTTATATATAAAATTGACGTAAACGACGTGGTAAATACACATTTCCAAGACAACAGTTATTGCGAATTGCTCTTAAAACCCTTAATGTGGTGCGATTTACTAATGTATCACAAAATTTGTATATGTTAAGATTATGACAATACATTCTAAATATCGTCAGCTTTTCATACTGTAACACAGTTTTAGTTTCATTGAAAGTGAAATACATGTTATATTTTAAATTTCTGAACTAATGCTAATAAATATTAATCAGCTTCACGCTGTATCCCGCACACAGCAGGGTAGGCAGAGAGAACCTAGTGTTAAGACACTCCGTTCCCCACTCTCCGCCGAATTCTGGAGGTATTGCATGTTGAGTGGCGGAACCCAACGCCGCTCATTGCCTGGACACCAGAGCGAAGAATTGAAAATATAAATGTAAATAAATATTTAGTAGTGGGGGTCGTACCCACAACCGTCGCGCTGCTGGGCCACGACAACCCCATACCTAAATAAATCATAATTTGGGTTCAAATTTCATCATTAGTAACAGGATGGTTCTAACTAGTTTAACATTTTATAATAGAGCAATAACAATGAGACAACCTCGATGATGCACCAATCTGACATGAATACAATTGTGTCAAATGGCAATTCAAAACAGAATAATATAATCGAGTACTTAGTACAAAGTATTTAATTTATAGATTTATTTAAGAGACTGGGCTAATTATATTTTAAATAGACTAATCTTGCTATAGTTTGAACTAAAACGGTATTTAATTATAATTTAAAAAAGTTCCACTTTAAAAGCAACTGTATTTTTAGAAAATCTATACTTATAATAAAATCGTAAGAGGATCGGTGTCTGTACTTGGAAGATATTTAAAAAAAAATGTCATTGGGAACCTTTATTAACCTAACAGAACCCAAAATGATTTTTAAAATTTTTGTCTGTTTGCCCGTTTGTCTGTGCGTTTATTTTATTACAATCGATTCATAAACAAAATAGTTATGTCAATTTAAAGTACTTAGTTCGACAAATTTGCTAATTGCCGTAACAATTATTTTATACAACTGTTTTACTGAATTGACTGAATCTTTAGTTTTCAATTTCTTTATTAATATTTCTATTTCAAGCGGGCGTAGCTCCGCACGGGCCCACTATTCTATATATATAAAAGGACTTGTCCTCACTGACTGAGGTAAGACGCACGCACAGCCTTAACCGCTGATGGTAGAAATGTTAAATTTGGACAAAAGTTTACTTTCGTAATCTGGACATCCACTAAGAAGGGATTTTAAAAAATTTTAACCCTAAAGGGGTGAAATAGGGGTTCAAAGTTTGTATGGAAAAAAATTTAAATCGGCACCGATTTTTATAAAATTTGAAATTTAGATTTTTAAAAGTATTTAATTGAACACGTGTTTCATCGTTTTCTAGAATTCTCCCCCTAAGGGTGCAAATAAGGGGTTGAAAGTTTGTATAGGTTTTTTTAAATCGTCACCAATTTTCATAAAATTTGAAATTCAGACTCTTAAACGTATATAATTAAACACATGTTTCATGGTTTTCTAGAATTCACCCCCTAAGGGTGCAAATAAGGGGTTGAAAGTTTGTATGGAAAAATCTTTAAATCGCCACCGATTTTTATAAAATTTGAAGTTTAGGCTTAAAAATATTTCATTGAACACATGTTTCATGGGTTATTAGAAGTCACCCCTAAATACGCAAGTGAAGCTGCGCGCGTCCGCTAGTCTTAAATAAAATGCGTAAAACATTTAAATATTACTTACATAACTTAATATGTAACTTGTGAATCAAACTGCCATTCATAAATTCATAGCATTGAATACGTACCTACTGAGGACCGTCACACGTATCTCTATATACCTACTTACAATACAAATAAGAGTACCAAAATGTAAATTAATACCAACGATTAACTACTTAGCTATGACATAAATTCGTGTTGAAGCTTATGGCTAGCATATTAATTAAAACTAAGTGATTTGTCATACGTCACAAACGGTATTTACATATGCTGTTTAAATTAAACAACACTGTTCAAGCATTTTTTGTTAGCTTCACGCTATATCCCTCGCACAGCAGGGTCGGTAGAGGGAGGCTAGTGTCAAAACACTCGGTCCCCCACTGTCCGTTGGATTCTAAAAATTCCAAAAAATTCTAAATTTTTTAACAAAACTACATTCAAAATTTCAGCTTTCTACGTCAGTTTCAGCTGTGCGTTGACTTTAAGTTACTCAGTAAACGAAGACTTTTATACGACTACAGGAAATAATTATAGAATATAATTTGAGTTAAATCCATAATACTGGGCGCGTAAAATAAAATATAATTTTATAAATAATAAAAATAAAAACTAATAAGTAAAATAAAATATAATTTTATTTTACTTATTAGTTTTTATTTTTATTTTTTTATTTTTATTTTTTTATTTTTATTAGTTTAGATATTATATTTTTATCGATTTTATATCTTTGATTTTATATCGGATTCTATTACAATGGGTTTCTGCATACTACATCTAAAAACGAACGATATCCATCGGCTATTCCATGCTACAATATTCTTCTTACAGTATACTAATAATTAACATACACGAAATCATAACAGTAGATATCGTTATTTTTTGGACGAAATAGCTCAAATTGTTACTATAAAATTAGAAAAATATTTAATTTTCGCACTTCAAAAATTTATATTCGTAAGTGGCTAAGAAAAATTATGCCCTATTGAGCGAGACCGAGCCTAAATTCAAAAGTTATCACGCTGCCTGCAATCTACGCATACTTCCCATAAAAAAAATATTAAAAAAAAATATATAAAAAAAAGCAATCCCAAATGACGTTCAACATAGCCGCACGTAAAATTGCATGTGTCAACCTCCGTCGCACATAACAATTAATACGGTAGAAAGTAAACGCTCCCGCCGCCCTGCAATACTTAAAATAGAAGACTAACAATTGACACGTACGATTGCTTCTAATAAATACTACCACTATAATTATAATCAATTCCTTAAACATTTTGACTAATTGTTTATTTTATTAATGTCATATATTAATATATTAAGTACATATATATTATACAATTCGTACACGAAATTTATTGCTTTCGTGTGTACATACAAAAATCAAAATCGTGCCATTGCTTTACTATTAAATTTGAGTAACGTTTCCAATATCAACTGTATTTTTTATGTCAACAAATTATAACGCATGCAAACTCTTTTATTCATTCTTTTCTACAATATAAATTTTATTATTTTTACATTTTACAATTTTACAATTTTATTATTTTTACAATTATATTTTTACAAAAGACAATTCTAGAAACCAAATTTAATTTGTAATGAAATTCTAATAATTTACAACCAAAGTATAAACAAATCTATAATTAATATCTAAGACATTAGTAGAAGACATTAATATTACAAGACATTAATATCTAAGATATTATTAATATCTAAGACATTTTCCAACGATTCTGATAATGATGTACTATTGTGTAGGAATTGTAATCCGTTTTATTTATAAAATAACCAAAATTAGTCAAATATGCAATGAGAATGCAGCGTATTTTTTTATATCCACAAGTAAAATACAAAGGACAATTGACTTAATGGGCGCATTCTAGCATATATTTATATCTAGAATATAATATAAAATGTAAATAAAAAAATAATTGTCCCAGAAATAGCCTTGAGATTCCTTATAAAATATTCATCATACAAAAAAGATGAGTTATTTTCATTTTCACTTCGTTGCAAATTACTTGCGTCAATGAAGATATTAATTTCACCAGGTAACATTCTTTACCGCTTCCGTGTGGGGGGAATAATGCTTTTGACATTTAAGGTCATCCTTGAAGATAATATTTTATTGTACTTTTATATTCTTGTCTCTTAGAAAAAGTACCTACTCTTTGTTTAATATAAAATTTAAAAAAATGTTAACTGCGCTTGTTCTTTTATATTTTTTCAAATGTATATACATATACTAAAATTAATGTTGTAACTATACATGTTTCTCTTAATACATTTTAATCAAAAATAAGCCTTTATCCACATAGGATTATGTTTTTAACTATATCGAAAAAAAAATATAGCATACCCCATTTATGAAAATCTATTCTATAAGAATGCATATATATGCATAAGACATTTTCAAAGAAATTATTTATTTTGTGACAAAGCTTAAAAAACCAAAAAGTTAACGAAATCGTAAAAATTGTTACTACGGGGAATAACATTTCACATTGTGGGTTCTTGTGGGTAATGTATACATGTCGTTTAACAATATCCTTTACAATCAGGAAAATGAATTTAAATAAGAATGATACATCTGACCTTTACTAAGTGAAATTCCATCCAATAATATAAGAGATTAAATAAAATATCTATAACTGATGCATATTTATACAAGTACATATATAGAAAAACTTTATTTTTCATTTATATACAATCAATAATAAAAATTCAAAAACAATCACTAAAGAACATAGTCTAACATTTATCTCAATACTCTCCTTGCTGTATACAATCTAACGATTTTATAAAATTAAATTAAATTCCATAAAATAAAAATTTTCATATAAAATGATGCTCAATAGAAGCTTACACTGTCAAAAAGTTAGCAGATTATATGTAGATTATATGCATACCCATAAAATGTTTGGCTACTATAAGAATTATTAGAATAGAATAGAAAATTACATTAAAAAATTCAATCGAACCCACGTTTCACGATGTACTACCGCGCCCCGACGGCCTCAGAATCGCTTAATTGTAAAAAAAGGAAGTTCAAAAATAACAAGCCCATTTTAAAAAAGGTCTTATCGGTTAGCATAATCTTTCTTTTTGACTATGTTCCCTCTGCCTACCCTGCTGTGTACGAGATACAGCGTGAAAGTGATTTTTTTTACTAATAGTAAGGAAACGGCCAAGCTATACACCTTATTCAAAAGGCTCTAACCTTTGTCAAGTTAAGGCTTGTACATAGAGTTAGCTCTACAGATGTGATAAATTTTTGACAGCGCGTGTTTCGTCGTCTTGACAATATTTTATATGAAAATGTTTTTGATGGGATGAAATATTTATTAATTTAAATTTCAATAATTTTATTAATTTTAAATCAAAAAAATAATATTCATACGTCGCAATATTGTACCATGCCCACTATTTGCGTGCATTACAACATATAGAACGGTCACGCTCTCAAAACAGTAATGACTTGATATAATTTTGATGTATAATATATATCAGAATTATATAAATTATATATAATAATAATAATTTAATAATGTAAATATCATTTCATTATTAAAATATTATTTAAAAAATCTTAAAAGGAATTGAATATGAATAGAGGATGATATTTTCCCCATCTTTGTATGTAGGTACAAAATAGGGTAAACATCACTCCGCATTTCTTTTTGACTTACGAAGACATGCATATTTGTTGATTCATTATTAACTTATAGGTTATTTTAAGCACATCTAACTGCTTCAAAGTAGTTGCTTTATATAGTTCTCAATAGCAGAAATGCCATGTTTCTGAATGGAAAATAATGGTTTTTTTTTTCAATTTCATAACGGACACAAATTACGAGCATCTGTCTGTCTTTTACGATTTACTAAACCACTAATTTTATTAAAATTAGTATAGATGTAGAGTTTACCTTAAGGACACGGATCACTTTTATAGTGAGGAAATGGGGAATAAAAGTTTGTGTAGCAGTCGCTCTCCAGAAAACCTAACGAGATAGATTAAAATAATTATATATCTTAAAAAATATACAAATATTCCGCGATGGCATATTTCGTGAAGATAATCCCGCAGTAAAGATTCTCATCGTTTACTTGATACAAAAAAAAGTACAAATTACTATTTACAAACCAATTTTAAGCAACGGTATTATTTCTTATCTACATATAGAAAATCGAAAGGTCACTCACTCATCACGAAATCTCAGAAACTACATGTGCTTAAATTTTGCATAGGAGTTATTTATAGGACGTAGGTGCTCGCTAAGACGGGAATTTGTAATATTCGACTTCGAAGGGGTTGTTTTTGGGGTTGTAAGTTTGTATGAAACTTCGTTACTACAAATCCTAGGAGTCTCAAATTTTGCATGGACGTCACTTACGGGACGTAGGTACTCATGAAGACAGAAATTAATAATAAAGTAGTACACGCAGGCGAAGCCACGGGCGGGCCGCTAGTTCTTATATAAATACTTCAGTCATATTGCGCATTTACTGTTATTACATTACAATGGTAGGGCCATAAATACTGTAATTATTTAAAGTATATTAGAAGATTTCAGAGATTTAAAATTCGGGGGCATAGCTAGCGTAGTCGAGATTAGAATAATCTCTAAACCCTTAAAAATATTATATGTATTGATGTGAATAGTGTTGATGTTGTCTCATGGAAAAAAAAACCGCCTTAAACATACAAATATATAAGTACATAATGCCAATTAATGTATTAGCATTAAGTTGATAATTTTACAAAAGATATTTTAAAAAAGCTTATTGAAAACATGCTTTCTACTCGTGCGCTGTAATAATCACAAATAAATGTAAAATATTTTCATTAAAGTAAATTAAAAACTCTATGAGATAGTATGTAAGTATTGTCATTTAATATGTTACAAGAAATTGCCAACTGCTCTATGGAACAACGGTCGTAGGTATGATAAATAAGTGAAAAAAAAAATATTTTTAAAATAAATATACTAATAAAAAAATATTATATATCACATAAAATCTACAAACCCAATTTTAGATAGTAATACTTTACGTAAAATACTTATATTAACATAGATTGTATTTTTTTATTTCCAAAACAATGAAAAATTCTTATGGACATTTCGATAATATAATCCAAGGTATTCAAAATGTTCGCATTGGACGTATAAATGCGCTGCCAACTACATACATATACGTAGAACGCAAAATCAATTGATATTATTAAATAAATAATTGTTTAATACTTATTTAGGAAAGGTATAAAAATTTGAACGTGGTGGGATTTGAATCCGCGCCACTTGGATGATTTTGAAAATACGCGGGTTCTTTAAGTATTTTTCTTTCCGAAGTGGGGAATTTTAAAAATGTTAAAAGTAAATAATCGTGTATTTCAAACGGGCAAAGCCGCGGGTGGGTCTCCACTAAAAGTATAATTTAAATCGTTAAGCAGTAAATAAACAAAAATATATAACAAACAGAAAGATAACATTAAACGAAATTATATTTAACGTCATAGACCTACAAAAGTGCAATTATTAATTGCTTCCAGTTACTGATGATGAGTCCATTGTTTGCAAGAAACGTACGAAACGGCAACGACTTACTCAATGGCAGCGGGCTGAGCGTTAGTGGTTGCAAGGACGTTTAGTAAGTGGTGCCTCAGTGACCACATCTATTTCTACCTTGACGCGAAATCATTTATAAATCTTTTTAATTTTATGTTTATCACATTCACTATTCTCCTATGCATTCGTGTAAAATAGATGTGAAAACGAAAAAACAAAACAATATCTGTTTTTATTTTAAATTTTCATATTTATTTTATTTTAATTATGACATTTTATTTTAACCAAGTAACAGGAATTTTTAACGTCATTTGGCCAACTAGGTCATGTAATGATGATGATGAACAAGAACTTAAATACATTGACTTAGGTAGAGACGATCTAGATATATCATATAATTAAGATAAATGTAAAATCTCAATTTTCACGAATTTTGATCTTTTCAGCTATATTAATATTTTCAAACTTTTCTTACACGTTGTTATAATACGTAAATCAAAAGTCTATTATAAATATCACTAGAAGCCTTTGCAAGTATTAACTGGCAATCTTTATGAAATATAAATAATCTTTTTGAATATGTACATACCTAATGAAAAATTCGGCAAATTAAAATAATGTATTTCTCGTTAGCGGCTGCTAGAGAAAGTTTAATATGTTTTGCGAAAACGGTTTCTAAATTATAAAAATAATTCTAATTTTAAAAGGCTCTCAGTAGCTGACATCGTAGGTATTGGTTCTTGATAATAAAACCTATCTACATTTTTAAAATATATTTTACTTATATGTTTCGATAGGCTTATAAAATTTGTTACTTAACAAGTTTGTAGGCTTGGCAATAAATGTCGGTATACTTATACTGATTTTAATTAATTAAAATTTTTATTGGTGTAAGTAAAGATATGAACTGAACAGCGTGACACGTAACGTCCTGCGTAAACGATCAACGATGGTCGCTAGAAATGCGGAACACACAACTGTTTGTTCAGTCGACATCATTGTATAAGAGTTTGTTGTAAGGCATACCTCGCATATGTTATTTTCGACTTACAACACTATTTTCAATCTCAATGTTACGTGGTTGAAATACTTGAGGGAATCCTTCTAATCTAATAATATTTCGTAAAATCTTGAAAAAATTTGCTACTTCTTACAGTATGTCAGTTTAGTTATTTTGATTAAGGCGTTAATTTTTATTTCATGATATGTTATCATGAATATGTATCCGATATGTATCGGCAATAGTCACCGTTCAATTATAATCAATCTCTTCATTGAAAAAAAATAGGTAAATTTAAAAAAAAAAACGTTAAAATGGAAAATCAGTTTCACGCTGTTTCCCGCAAACAACAGCAGGTAGGCAGAGGGAACCTAGTGTTAAGACACTCCGTTCCCACTTTCCGCCGAATTCATAAAAACAAAGTTGTTTTATAAAAAATCTACGTGAAATATAGAAATGAAATATTAATGTCATATTCACATAATTGTTGCTTAGAAAGTTTTCTGACTCGTCAAGATTTACATTGCACGCTAGCACGCCGCCGCCGTACGAGAAAGCACGGAACGGTACGCGGCTTTAACACACGGCAATAGCGCTCAACGCGAATTTGCCTTCTGTAAACTACAATCAGTTCATTACTACTGCACTTCGACCAATTGAGGAAACAATAACTAAATTATAAATTAAAACACACTTTTAAAAATGACTAGCTTGTATGTTATGGTATTTTTAATTAAGATCTCCCTTTAATTTTAGTGAAGTAATATATTATTTGACGAAAGTAAAAGTTTAAATAGCAGTGAAAATATCAGGGTAAACCCAACAAACCTGTGCCGCGATATGACCTACTGGCCGCGGAGACTTGTGATGATTTCACTTTTAGTTTTTATTAAAATATTTTCGTTTCTATGTATATTTTTTGTAATTTATGTTTGAAATATATGTTTGTTTTTAAAGTGAAATGAATGGATCAGCTGATTTATAGGTTAATGTCATGCTGTTATGTAAAAAGTCTTGTTGGTTAGTTAAGATTGCTATTGTTATAAACTATATGTAATTAAAAAGCGTTTTAAAATATATATATTTTTTAAATAATTTTTCATGAAATTAGGTATAGAGATGAAAAAACATAAGAAGCTTAATAATTATCTAACCTGACAGGTCTTTCCAAATATTCGCATTGAAGAGGGTCCAGGAGGTTTCAGTTTCACAAATACAGTCTGCCTTCTAACTTTAGGTCCGAATTGACACATTAACTTATCCTGAACACGAGCACAAAGCCTACTCGAACTTAAACACGCCATAGCTACAACTGCAACGAAACGCTTGAGGACATGAACTACATAACGCGAATAGCACATAAGCTATCGGCCTTTTCCTCCCCACTTAAGACAGCTGATTGTCAATCTTATACGTCTTTTCGGATTGCCATGCGTAATAAAGCAATATGTCAATGTCATTTCAAATTATTATTTTTATATCTGTCAGTAGCAATAAAAAGTAAGTAAACTCATAAAATATTGAAACATATTATATTTAATTCAGTGATTTTAAATAAAATATCTGTGTTATATTCTAAACTATACATGTAATATAAATGAATGAAATGAGGGTGATATATTATCCCTGATTTTTTTCACAGACAGTCATTCACATTTTACATTAAGAAAATTTACTAACGCAATATGAACCTTTGTCTTTGCTGAATTGCTACAATACAATTTAAAAAAATAAAATTATATTTAAAAACAGGTTAAATGTGAGTCGGACTCGTTAAGTTTTGAATACACGGAAAATTTGATATAATGAATGCTTGTATTTTTTGATTGCGTGTGCTTAGAAGCTTAATATTTTTATGCTTCAGGGGATTATATTCAATTGAAAATATATGTAAGTATAGTATATTTTACTAACTATAAGAAATGTATATATATCTTCTTAAATGCCATCGTAGTACAGTGGGAAATGTGAATATAAATGAGATAAATGTGGGTTTGTTCCCTATGTGTATGAATGTTTATATATAGTAAGGATGTAACATCTTTTTCTTGGACTAAGCCAAACCGGTTAACCTAAAGTATAAACCATACCTATTTTTTAACCGGCCTGCAGCTCTTGTATTGATAACAGCGTCTTAACACTCTCCAGACTTTAAACAGACTGTTATTAGCACTGACTAATTAAGGTACAATGATTAAAGATTCCATTCAAATTAAGATCCTCAATTACAAAGGTCATATAAACTTGAATAATGCCAATTGTTATGATAAATAAATACGGGTGGGTTTGTATTTCAAACCACAAAACAAGCTACAGATTACAATTTCAAAGTTTGAAATTGACATTTATATGACATTTAAATAGCCAAAAACAGTCAGGCGTAGACATGGGCCGTAACGTCTTTTAAGCATAACCAGTGGTCACTAGTTTCGGGTACACGCGTAGCTAGTTTTAGAAACTAGTTATTTCTGTAACTAGTTACAAATGCTTCATAAGCAGTTGTAAGTTTAATACGATTACTTTTATAATTATGATTACGAAAACGTTTTAGGTTAAATGTTGCTACTAAAATGTCATTATTTATTAATTTCTTTTATATACAATTATTTTTATATATTTTTTTATATATACTATATTATATTATATATTTTTAATATACAGAATTTTATATAGTTTTTTCGCTGATCGCTCTTTAATAATATTTGATATATTTAATTACGGATTGAAATTAAAATTCCAAATTAAGTAAAATACATTAAAAAAGAGGGAATAATTTTACACTTACAGAATGGAAAAAGAATTTAAAAATCAAAAAAAAACATAAACGCGAAACTGACACGTAATAGCAAAATAATAAGGTTTAAAATTGGATGAAACTTGAGGTAAAAACCAGCTGGTTATGGGTTCGATCCCCACTCGAGGAGATGAAATATTTATTTAAATTAATATTTTCATTTCTTCGCTTTGGTGTCGAGGTAAAGCGCGGAGTTGAGTTCTGCCACTGAACACGCAATGCCTCTAGAATTCGGCAGAAAGTGGGAAACCTAGTGTAACAGAGTGTGACACTAGGTTCCCTCTGCCTACCCTGCTGTGTGTGGGAAACAGCGTGAAGCTGATTTATTTATTTTATTTTTTAAAATTGAAAGTAAGCACAGAGCACAATAGATTAATTTATTTATTTATTAGGAAGCCAACGCTACATACTACAAAAACAGGCCTTTAAACTTGTAACATAAACACAGTTATAAATGTATAACTAGTACTTAAATTAAAATTAAATGTTAAAATTTTGCTACTGAATATAAATAAATAATAAATAAATAAATAAGGCCTTTATTCGCTGATCATTTCAGAATTTATGTTTGCATAACTAAAATAAAGTATACAATAAAAATTTAAGACTTAAAATTAAAAACATTTAAAAAGTAATTAATTTTAGCAGCCTGCACTACTGCTATATAGCTAAACATAAAACAAAAAAAAATAACAAAATACAAAACCAAAATTAAGATCTTAAAAAAAATTGTAAGCTCAGTTATGGATTCTTTATTACGTATATAAAATATTTTTTCTGTTGAGCTTTATACAAACGTAATCATTAAAAACATCAAATTCAGATTTTTGCGCAAATTTATTATCAACACTCAAAGCTCTATTAAGTAGTGGATTTAGGCCTCAATTTTTTGTAGCGAACCTCGTTTTGAAATTTTGGGTACATAATCTTGCATTCAATCTAAGGTTAATAATATTAAGTTTACCTAAAATCTTTGAACAATCAAGACACTAATTAGTGTAAAAAGTAAAGATCCGCAATATTTCTGCGATGAGATATTTTAACGTATTATAATATTTTAATAAGTCATCGTACTTCGTGATCTCTGGAAGATAACATTTTTAAAAACTTTTTTGAATTCGTTCTAATCAGTTTTTATGTGTTTCATAATATGGATTCCAGACAGTTGAACAGTATTCTAATTGACTCTTAATTAATGAATTAAATAAAATAATAACTGAACTGGAATTCTTAAGTCTAGTAGATCGAATAAAAAATCCCAATGTGCTTAAGATATACAAGTGTGAAGTGAACGTCGCAAGCCATTGTAACCGAACCTCTTTTAATAAATAATAAACATTAAGAAAGCTACGTCACGCTAAACAAAAAAACTCGGAATTGGTTAAAATCCACCGTCGTGGCGGCACAAGGGCGTGGCTGTAACGCGACGGTTGCGGGTTCGATCCCCAATCGAGGAAATTAAATATTTATTTACATTTTATATTTACATTTCTTCGTTCTGGTGTCGAGGCAGAGTTTTGTTTTAATTATCGATATAAAATAATAATCGATCAAATTGCATTAATGCATACATATAAAACTACTGTCGTCTCTTTTTTTCTTGCGGAACGTACTAAAATAGAGCAAGATGCAACTATATAAGTGTCAATGTAGGTATTAACAATAATATGATTTTTTCTTGGAATTTTCATAAAATTATATGTAAATAATATAGTTTAACTTCTGCATTTACATTTTAGAATCGCTTTTTCGTTTCATTGAGTGTTTAATACAAAAAAATACGATGTTTATAATTTTTCAATCAAATTCGCCTATTCTCGTCTCTTTTTTTCTTGCGGTACGTACTATAATAGAGCGAGATACAACTGCGCTAGTGTCGATGTAACTTGATTAGTGCTTACTGCTTACTCTCATGAAACTACGTATGTGAAATAATGGCTATGTGTACAGACACATAACCACTACGTAACATGTGTGTAGTTTCGAATAACCGCGTAGCTCAGAATCACGGCATAACTAGTTTCGACGACAGCCCGAAACTAGTTATGCCGTGACTTGGCTTGTAAGCAGTTTCTGAAACTAGTGACGCTACGTAACGCCCATGTCTAGTCAGGCGTCAAACTAAAATTGCTGCATATTTCCTTTGATTTCTTTAAGGTTACTTTGAGAATCAAAACATTATTCAAATTTGGTATTTGGCATTTTTGGACTTAAAAATACTTAAAAAAACGTTGTTATAAATTAAATGTTTATAAAGCATAAATAAAGCTTATATAATTATTTATAAATAAATAGTGATTTTTTTTTCAGATAAAATGTTGCCCCGAGTTACTCATATTGTAAATATTTTCAAGAATTTAGAAAAACACATATTTCAAACTTTTGGTTTTCCGCCTAAAGGTTATATTTTTTGATAAAGTCACACAGATCTTTGTTTTATATTTAATAATGAATTAAAAATATATATATTTGTCATATTTATAGAACTGGCTTTAACCTATGTTTATGAAAAGCAAATATCAGAGCCCCGAAAGAAATTTTCTGTAAAAGATATTGTTGGTGATGGTTTTTTATTGGCTGTACCAAAATTTAGAAGAACTGTAGAAAAGAGATGGAAAAGAAAATTTGGGCATTCAGACTATGTTTGGAAGATGCTTGTACCTAAAACAGATATTGCAGTATGTACTGATTGTGGACACAATTATGAACGTGGACGTCTTTGTGGTAAAAAAAATGTTTTTTTTTCAAAAATATAAATATATATTGTTTTTATTTATGTTTACACTGTGTGTTTTGCATTTATCAAAGAAAGCAATTTCTTAAGACACTTCATTCTGAACTAAATTTATATTCAATATATGTAAATGAGGATTACATGGTGCAGTGGTCCAACATGTGTCTAAAAACGCACAGTTGTAGTTTTGATTCCTAAATAGGTGAATTCAATTTCTTTGCTCTGAAATTGAATTGAAAAATTAATTCAATAATTAATTAATTAAACGAAATTGAATTCACCTAATTAGGAAACGAAATGATGAGTTCCTCAACATGCAATTGCTCTAAAATTCAGTGTCAAATGAAAGTCCACTCCATTGCCCAATGGAGTGTCTTAATACTATTTTTCCTCTGCTTACTCTGCTACAAGCGGGCTACAGCATGAAGACAAAGAAATATTAATCATGAATTAATAATATAGTGAATTACAATGATTTGTACCACAGGCAATTGCTATAAAAAGGTAGAAGTAGAAACAAAAGAGATTCAGGAAAAAATTCAAGAAAAACTTGGGAATCTTAAACCTATTGAAAATGATGTTATAGTATTGTACAATAATGAGAATCTTCCTGATGAGGTAACATACATTTATGATACCACTGACATTTATAATCTATATATATAAAAGGACTTGTCCTCACTGACTGAGGTAAGACGCACACACATCAGTAACCGCTGTGTGTAGAAACGTGAAATTTGGACAGATGTTTACTTTCGTAATCTGGACATCCAATAAGAAGGGATTTTGAAAAAATTTAAGCCTAAAGGGGTGAAATAGGGGTTCAAAGTTTGTATGGAAAAAAAATTAAATCGGTACCGATTTTTATAAAATTTGAAATTTAGATTTTTAAAAGTATTTAATTGAACACATGTTTCATGGTTTTCTAGAATTATTCCCCTAAGGGTGCAAATAAGGGGTTGAAAGTTTGTCTAGAATTTTATTTAAATCGGCACCAATTTTTATAAAATTTGAAATTCAGCCTCTTAAAAATATTTAATTGAATACATGTTTCATGGTTTTCTAGAATTCACCCCTTAAGGGTGCAAATGAGAGGTTGAAAGTTTGTATGAAAAAATCTTTAAATCACCACCGATTTTTATAAAATTTGATATTTAGACTCTTAAAAATATTTCATTGAACACATGTTTCGTGGTTTATTAGAACTCACCCCAAATTACGCAAGCGAAGCTGCGCGCGTCCGCTAGTTATTAATATGAATAAGAGGCCATTGTGGCACAGCAGCACAATGGTGTGACTAATGTTTGTGGGTGTTGTGTTTAATGGTTGTGGGTTCGATCTCCTTTCGAGGAAATAAAACATTTATTTACATTTATATTTTAAGTTCTTCACTCTGGTGTCGAGGCAAAGAGCGGCATTGAATTCTGCCACTCAACATGCAATGTGTCCAAATCTAGTTTGTATACTTGTACAGTTGTATCCAAAAAAAATTCTGCATGTTATAAATTACTAATTATGTTTTATAATATTTTCAGCCTAAGGAATTTTGGAAAGGTAAAAGGATAATTGAAATGAAAAAAGAAAGACCTCAGTGGTTTAGTAAAAATCTTTTGCAAAAGACAACACAGCAACCATCAGAATCGAAGGATGTTAAGCCTATAGATTTGGCATAATAAAAAAAATGTTAAGGACATTAGACAAGTTTCAATAAATAATAGCACTAAAATGTCTTTTATTAAAATACAAATGAAAAGTTATAAAACTGTATTACGATGTGAACCACTATAAAAAAAAATTGTAATCTAGTTTGCTCTTTTTGCTAATGGAATGTAAATACCGTGAAAAAAATATACTGTATTATTTACTAAAATTTGTGCAGTACATTTTTCAAAAGTATAACTAATAAATAAATAAATTATAATAATTAATGATTGTAATATATGAACTACCAAGAATAATTTAAATACTATTTTAAATAACATTATCAAGAGAATTAGGAATAGTATCAAAATTATCTATGGAATCAATTTCATTATTACTGATAAAGTGATTTTCCACATGTGATTGGAATTCTGCAAATGCTATGTCTTTTGTAAATCTTTCTCCACAAATAGGGCACATTTTATCACATGGTTCAGAAGAAGATTCTTGATCTGTATTTATTCTATTTGCTAATTGGTCATATAGACAGTCATTATTGTAAGCACTTGATTCTAATTGAATATCACTTGTAATGAGACTGTCACTAGTCTCCGTTTCTTTGTGTTCAAATGTAACAGATTTTTCTTTACTTGCTTCACAGGTTGGGCACCTATATCCATCTGAAAATAACAAAAGATCTTGTATTACATATTGAAAATATATATATTTTTTCACATTCTTCACAATATCCCGTATATCAGGAGAAGCAGAGGAAACCTATTTTATATTATAAGGATCTTTGCAACAATATGCAAATACAACCACAAGGAATTTATTTCCTGCCACTGGTAGCAAGTCTCGTCAAGACAAGTCTCAAAAATTAGGCAGAAAATGAGGAACAAAATGTACATTAGATACACTAGATTTCCTCTGCTCCCCACTCTATGCAGAATATAGCAACAATCTACCAAAGTATTATAAAGCTAGAGTTTGTTCAATTGAAAGTGCTAAGGAAGGCTATAGGACTTTTTAAAATATTTTTTGCACTACAAAGTCTATACTTAGTTTTTGTAATAGGCTATAAGCTATATCACACCCAACCCACTGTAACTGCAGTCAGAGTAGGAATGTCAATACATAACTTTTATGCATAGATACTTCAAGCTAGATTATAATAACTATTACTTTTTATCAACATTTCCATTCTTGAGATGACTATTTTTAAATTTTTTTCTTGTTCAGTTAGTTCTTTCTTAAGATTTTGCAATTTTTCAGTTTGACTATGAATTTCTTTAAGTGAATCTGTCACAGGGTCTTCAATGTAGGTAAATCCTATTGAATCAACATTTAATATATCATCATCTATATCTTGAAGCTGATTCATTTGTTCATACTGTTCAACTAATTGTGATTTTTCTTGTATATAACTGTTTATTAATTTCAAGGAAATTTCTTCTAGACTTGAATCTGAATACTTTTCTTGACACTGAGCATTGTATTTTGGTGTGCTGTGTATATATGTATTTGTCCGAATTAAAGGCTGTTTAGTATGATCTCTACTAGCTTTTCCAATTCCTTTTAAAGTTGAAAGTTTATTCCACAGAGTTTTGTTTTCACAAGAAACCATAAACACATGATGCAATAATGTTGATTTTTGTTTGTTTAGTTCAGCGATCTTTTGTTGTAACAATAGTTTTTCATCTTCTGTCAGAGGTGTATAAGGTGATTTTTCTCCAGTTTTAGTCATATCAAGTTTTAACCTCATATTGTCTGTTTCAAGTGTATTGATTCTACGTTGAAGTAACAAGCATCTGTCTCGCATGGCGTGAAGAGCTAGTTCGTGCACACTTACATTAGAATCAGCTTTTACTGTTGTTTGATAAGTCGAATCATTGTTAAAACTTACTATAGATGAAGAATCCATTATAAGAAATTATTATCTAATTCCTATATGTTTTTGAATATTTTTAAATGTATTTTATAACATTGATTGTAATTCAAATATTTTCTTTTTAGACATTCTTTATTATATTTTATGGCCTATCTTCTTTTTACACTTTTTAGTATTTTGGTTTCTGACAACTGACAGGACTTTTACAAATGCAAATTGCGATTGGCAGTTGGCACTATCATAGAATATTATAATATTATAGTTCCTTTATATTTTACAGTATGGGTATAATAGGGGTAAATAGAAACACTGCCAGACTTTTAGTTACATGTTTAAATATAAAACAATCTATATTTATATGTACATGAATTATAGTCCGCCAAGAACTATTCGAAGACGACACGACACTAAAGTACAGTAGAACGCGACGATGAGTGTCATTTACTGCACCAGTTTGTATATATGACTGAAAAAGCCGCGAAACTCCGCAAACAAACAAGCAAATAAAAGGAAAATAATTAAAGTTGAGGTGAACCACTGTCAGTAACAAAAAGTTAAAGGTATCCTTTCAAAATCTAATATAATTGATATTATTAAATCAACAAATTAATTTTTAATGTTAAAAATTATATATGGGGGTCATATGAATGAATAGCGTGGCACACAAAAGGTTGGGAAACACTGTTTATAGAGTATAATATGTTTCTTGAAGTATATGTTCCTTGCTAACGCACGTGATAGTATCTTAAAATTATACATTTATTGTATTCTAAATTTTATCGTTAAGAATATTATAATACTAAAATAAAAAAAATATGAATTTGACAGTATCTTAAAATAATAAAATTTATTAGAAGTATTTTGACTAAATTTATGATGGTGGTTCCCCACCATCATCGGTCGATAGTTTATAAATCGAAGTGCAGTGCTTTGTAAAGACATCTTGTGACGAGCTGCCGGTCTGAACAGACGTAAGTGCTGCTTTCTATTGATTCTTTTTTTAAAAATGACTATTTACAGATAAATTGTTGCTTTTGCTTATTATTTCTATTATTTAACTGAATATAAATTATCTTGTGCTTTTATTTAATATTTCTATTATTTATTTAATTATCAAATATATAATGATGTATTTACTGAATTTATTAAATAAGGGAAATATAATAAATTAAGAAATATAATAAATTAGTTTATGAATTATGAAATTGGTATATATTCAAGAATATTTAGAGGACAAACATGTATGGAATTAATGTCTATTAAATGTAATAGACGTAGCTGTCAGCTAATGTAATAAATTGTACCATTGATTTTGAAAAGAGCAACTGTTGAGTTTCTTGCCGGTTCTTCTCGGCAGAACTGCTTTCCGAACCGGTAGTAGCTTTTTGTTCATATGTTCATTCGACAATTCAAAGTGCTTATAATAAAAGTCTATTTGAATAAATATTATTTTGAATTTATTATTTGTTTCTCTTATCCCGTCCATATAAAGCAGTTATAAGAATTTAAATAACTTTTCAGTAATAGATTATTTTTATACGTTTTAAATTATCATACCGAAAATCTTTGTTTTTATATACTAAGGGCAGATTCAAAAAGATCTGTAACTTCAATCCCTACTAAAGACGTTAATTTTTTAGGAAAACCGAATTAAGCCTCACACCAGTTTCTATTAATGGTTTATTACTAAATTCCCTGATTGATACAGGGGCAAATTGTAGTTTAATTAGAGAATCCGTAGCTAGAAGACTGGGGTGTCGCTTAATTCCTTTATCCTTATATTTAAAAGGAATAGGCAGCAATAATATACATGTTTTTGCACTAATTACTGTTTGCGTTCAGTTTGAAGATGTCAATTTAGAACTCGATATACATGTAGTTAGAGATATTGATTTTCAGTATGACCTCCTTATAGGTAGAAATGCAGTACAGTACCCGGATATAGAAATTGTTACTGATTCAACTCGTTCTCGTTTGATTAGAAAACCTATCGAAAACATAGCAGAGGCGAATTTCATTTCTTCTGTAACAGAATTATCTGATTTAGCATCAAAGATTTGTCACTTAGATTTAATTATACAAAATAAAATTTGTAGTATTTTTCAGAAATACCCCTCTGTCATGGATGAGATAGGCACGGTAAAAACCGGTGAACTAACTATTCGTTTGAAAAGTAATGAAATTGTCTATTACCGCCCTTATCGGTTGGCCCCTGTCGAAAGAGAGAAAGTGGATAAAATTATTCAAGAGCTTTTGAAAAAAAAAATAATTTGCGAAAGTGAATCTCCATTTGCTAGTCCCGTAATCTTGGTAAAAAAAAAAGATGGTAATGATAGGTTATGTGTAGATTTTAGGGCATTGAATAAAATTATAGAAAAGGATCGATATCCACTTCCTCTCATCGAAGATCAAATCGATAAGCTTGGTTCAGCAAGGTATTTTATATCACTGGATATGAGAAACGGGTTTTATCAAATACCCGTGGCGTTAGAGTCTAGAAAATATACAGCATTTGTGACGCCAACTGGTCATTACGAATTTATTAAATGCCATTTGGAATTTGTAATGGTCCAGCTGTGTTTCAAAGATCCATCACAAAGGCTGTGCAACACTTAAAATTTCTCTTAGTATACATTGATGACATCCTTATCCCATTTTCCACAATCGACGAAGGATTAGATTATTTAGAAAAAACAGTTAATGCTCTTAGTTCTGCAGGATTTATTATTAATTTGTCGAAATGTAAATTTTTGTTGACAGTATTGAATATCTCGGAAGACACATATCACAAGAAGGTGTAAGACCTAGTGAAACAAAAGTATCTGCACTGGTAAATTCTCCAGTACCTAATAATATTAAACAGGTGCGCCAGTTTATGGGGTTGGCTAGTTATTTTAGAAAATTTATTCCAAATTTCGCAACGCGTACGGCCTGTATCACGAATTTAACTAAAAATAATTTCAAATTTCAGTGGGGACCCGAACAAAACGAGGCTAGGGATTATGTCATTAAGCATTTGTCATCTAAACCTTTATTAACTGTATTTGACCCAAAATTACTTACAGAACTTTACACTGACGCTAGTTCAATAGGCTATGGAGCAGTTTTGGTGCAAAAAGTAAATAATGTAAAATCAGTTGTAGCTTACTTTAGTAAAAGAACGTCTCCTACAGAATCTAGATATTGTTCGTATGACCTAGAAACTTTAGCTATTTATAACGCCTTAAAACAATTTAGGGTATACCTTTTAGGTATCAAATTTATAATCATTACCGATTGTAATGCTATTAATTAATGCTACATTTTAAATAAAAAAAGATTTATCTCCACGTGTAGCCCGTTGGTGGATCTTTATGCAAGATTTTGAATTTGATATCGTATATAAAAAGGGTAAATATATTGGACACGTTGATTTCCTTAGTCGCAATCCTGTTGGGAGTCCTGTTTCTGTTAATCTTGCTAAATTACCTATCAAAATGCTCCAAGTAATGTTTCTACTAGTCTATGCTCACCTACTGAATTCTTAAATGTCAATTTTATTAATGAGACGCCATCTTGGTTAGAAATTGCCCAACAAAATGATCCAGAAATTCAAAATTTAGTTAGTCGAGTTACAGCTGGTGACCTTGATGAAAACCGTTATCTTTTAGAGAACCATTTATTGTTTTATAAAATTAAATCTGGGGAGCCAAAATTATATTTACCAAAAGGAGCTAGATTTAGTCTTTTACAACTTTATCATGACAACAATTGTCATGTAGGATTCGAGAAAGTTTTCCATAAGCTTCGTGAAAATTTCTGGTTTCCGAGAATGATTCCATTTATTAAGAAATACTTAAAACACTGTTTAATTAGTGTAGAACGAAAGAGCCACTCTGGCCCAAAGCAAGGTTTCTTACATCCAATTGAAAAAGTCCCTATTCCCTTTCACACGATTCATTTAGACTGTACGGGTCCATTCGTACAAACAAATGACGGTTACAAATATATTTTGTTACTCTTAGATGCTTTCACCAAGTTTTGTGTGTTAAAACCACTTAAAACGCTCGGTGCTGTAGAATTGGTACCACTTATTCGAGATACCATTACATTGTTCGGTACTCCCTCATTGGTAATAACCGATAGAGGCACTAACTTTAGTTCTCTTCAAATTAGGTCAATGTTTACGGAATTACAAATCGAACATCATATGATATCAACCGGTACCCCAAGGGGAAATGGTCAGGTAGAGCGATACATTGCGACACTTATCAATATGTTGAATACTACCTGTAACGGTTCGTCAGACTGGCCAAGCGGTTTATGGAAGGTCCAACAGTCTATTAATACCACTGTCCAAAAATCAACTGGATTTGCTCCGATTCGCTTACTTATAGGTGTAAATGCTAACATACCTTGTATACAAGCTCGTTTAAATGATGTTAGTGTCCCAGGGTCCAGCATTGATTTAAGAGCCGATCGCGAGTTAGCTACCAGGCGTTTACAATTAGAAGCCGAAAGGTTTAGAAATCGATTTGACAGTGTAAGGCGGGATAATGTGTCTTTTGAGGTAGGCAATATAGTTTATGTAAACCAAGATCACAGACGTCGTGATAAACTGAGTTGCAAATTTAAGGGACCATATAAAATTATGGCTCTCTTACCAAACGATAGGTACTCTCTTCAGGGTCAAGGGCATTTACGAAATATTGTTGTTGCTAAAGATAAATTAAGATTGTGGCATGGAGAATGGGTAGATGACACATGATAAATTTAATCTCATTTGGTAGTATATAATACTTTAATTTATAATGAATATAATGTTTTAAGTGTTGATTTCTTTTCATTAATGTTTTTATTTATAATATGTGTTAATTGCTTCCTAAATTGCTTATTAATGTTATGGTATTTGTTCATCTAATGTGAAAGATGGACACGAGGATATTGCTAGATTGTCCATCTAATGTGAGAGATGGGGCGACAGCAAGAGTGATTTCTTAACTTATCTACCTAATGTGAGAGGTGAGATAGTAAGAAAAGAGTATCGCTAACATGTTCATCTAATGTGAGAGATAGAACAGTTGCGAGTTATGTCAACCTAATGTGAGAGGTATGACAATAAGAGGATCGCTAACATGTTCATCTAATGTGAGAGATAGAACAGTTGCGAGTTG